>OX465090.1:17052852-17472852 GCA_949987675.1 Chymomyza fuscimana | reverse complement strand
GCGATTGTATGCTGTTTTGCTGCTGCTTGGTCAAATGCTGCAGTTGGGGTGGCACTTTGGCAGTGCTCGACTTGGAGAGATCGATTTCAACGCCAGCGCTGCCGGCATTGCTATTGCTAGCGGCAGCAGCAGCGCTGGCCAATGCACTGGCATTGCTGGCGGCGGCATTGGCTGCTGCCGCTACAGCAGCTGCAGAGCTGCCAGCTGAGCCTGTGCTACTGGCCGCCGTTGCGCCGCTGCCAGCCATGCCATGCGGCGGTAGATGGGAGAGACGTTGCAAAAAGTCTGGCGTATTTACGCCGGGAAACTGCTGATCCATAAACGGCAGCGGCGAAATGCCCATGTGATTCTTATAGTAGCGGCAGGCTGGACTGGGGCATGATTGCACCACTTCGATGATAAACTCCTTTTCCATGCCAAACTGGTCACGACCAATAGTATAGGATTCAATGACCGCGCGCACTGTAGCGTCTACGCTTAAATGCAGGCCATGTGGCCCTGACATGTGCTTCAGCATTACAGCATTGGCAAAGTGCTCAAAAGGCAGCACAATTTTACCATTTTCACGCAGTATAAGCCGGCCCTGAGAGTCCAAGGTGAGGCGATTGGCCAGCACTCTGCAAACGAATAGATGATATATACAAAGACAAATCTAAAATGAAGACAATACTCACTGTAGGTACGCAGCGCTGGGTAGCATGGCGTTGTCTTTTAGATCGGTGAAGCATTGCAACAGCTCTGCACTGGGATTCCAGCCCTTGTTTTGCAAATACAATTGCAGCAGCATGTAGAGCTTTTCGGTAACATAACCCACACCGGGCAAACCTGCATTTGGTTGGGGCAACATATCACTGTGGGGCGCGCCCATGGCAGAAACACCGCTGCTGTTGCTGCCGGCTCCACTAGCCACACCTGCGGAGCTGGGGCCCTTTGAGAGAGCTGCCTTCATTGTTTCCGAAAGGTCTAATTTGTAGTTATCAGGATAAAAGTGTTTGACGTGGTCCTGCAAAGACCAAGAATCACGTAAAGCACATACACATACAAACAAGCACACAAGCACAAGCACACACACAAACACGCCCACAACTTTCCGCACGCTTACCAAATTGTTCATTTTCGGCTTGATACGGCAAAGTGGCAGCTACGCGGCGCGCAAATCTATTTGGAAGGTAGCCACCAAATCATATTGATAAAGATGCACCCCTTCCAGGTGCAAATTCAATATTACCAAAATAAGAGATGTGCGGGCGTACGGAACACACAAAAAAAATTGTATGTGTCTGCCGTCTAATTGTGTTGTCGTCCTGCGGAGGCAAGGAAGCCCACTTGTTCAAATTGGCAGCACTTGTTGGGCTATACAAATGGGCAGCACTTGTAGCCATTGTGGGGCAGCACTTTACGCACGGCAGCGCTACCAGACTGAACTAAAAACTTTTAGCTGTTAGGTTTAAACAAGCGCGCAACATTTTTTTAAGTAATTAAATTAAATATTAAATTTTAATGCTTTTGAAAAAGCAAAAGCGGTCACGGAAGAAGGCATAGTATCTTTTTTTTAATAAGAAAGGCATTAAGCTACTGAAAAATAGAACTGCCGAAGTAAATAAAGCTGAAAAAGATGTTGCAAAAATCGTCAAATTTATTTAAAATCTAAGGATATGAGACGTGATTATACTATCCATCCCACTAAAAGTAAAATAATTACCAAAATGTTGTTAAATGTTAATAACTTTTAAGCGCTTTCCATTTAAAGATAACCTTACAATGCCACAATGGACTGAAATTTGGCAACATTTTTGCTTTCTATCAAAACTAGACTAAAAATTGCAAATATTTGTTTCCTCATAAATTAAACCATTTGTAAAAACACAAAAATTAATAATTAATCCAAATAGTAACCGTCTGGCCAATTAAGGCAGCCTTACTTTTAAGCTGCCAACTCGCTGCAAATGTAACTAGCTGGCAGCACTACGCAGTGAACTTCACGTGTTGTTTGTATTTTTATATATTTTACTTTTTACGCTTAACTAAATTGTTTACAAGATGAAGGTAAAAATGATAAGTCGAAATCCGGACAATTATGTTCGTGAAACAAAGCTGCTGCAGCACAAAGGTGGGTTTGCAGCATATTTGTGCAATCTAATCTCTAATGAAACATCTTTCAGTACCGCGCAATTATGATCCGGCGCTGCATCCGCTCGAAGGCGCACGAGAATATGTGCGTGCATTGAATGCCGTGAAGCTGGATCGCGTATTTGCCAAGCCATTTGTCTGCAACTTAAGTGGTCATCGTGATGGCGTCTCTTGCTTTGGCAAGCATCCCAAGCAACTATCCACTTTGGCTACTGGCGCCTACGATGGCGAAGTTCGCATCTGGGATTTGGCTAATCGCACCGCAGCACGCAATTTTGTAGCACACGATGGATTTGTGCGCGGTATTGCATATGGACGCAATGGTAGTCGTTTCTTTACCGTCGGCGATGACAAGACGGTAAAGGTATGGAGTTCAAAGATACCCGATGTTGGCGAAGAAGAGGAACCAGTAAATACCATACTAAGTCGCTACATACTCACAGGCATTTCGCATCATCGCAAACAGGATACCTTTGCCACATGCGGTGAAGTGTGCTCCATATGGGATGAGCAGCGCAATGATCCACTAAAGACACTCAAATGGGGGGTTGATACTTTGCATACCATTTCGTATAATCCCGTAGAGACCAATTTGTTGGCATGCTGTGCGAGTGATCGCAGCATTATACTTTATGATCAGCGTGAGGCGCAGCCTTTGCGCAAAGTTGTGCTTACCATGAAAAGCAATAAATTGTGCTGGAATCCCATGGAGGCTTTTAACTTTACGGTAGCCAATGAGGATTGCAAGTAAGTAGGCCAAGTAATGCGTGCTAAAAGCTTTATTATAACTTGATATTTGCAGTCTCTACACCTTCGATACACGCAATCTACAGGCGCCCATTAAGGTGCACTTTGATCATGTAGCGGCTGTCACTGATGTAGACTACTCACCCACGGGCAAGGAGTTTGTTACGGCCTGCTATGACAAGACAATTCGCATTTATAATACGCATCATAGTCACTCACGTGATATATATCACACTAAGCGCATGCAGCATGTGGTTTGCATTGCCTGGTCAATGGACAATCGCTACATCTTCTCCGGCTCCGACGAGATGAACGTGCGTATCTGGAAGGCAAAGGCTTCGGAAAAGCTAGGCGTTATGCGACCACGTGAACGTACCAACTTTAATTATCAGGAGGCACTTAAGGAGAAGTATGCAGCGCATCCGCAAGTTAAACGCATTGCGCGTCATCGCCAGGTGCCACGTCATGTGCTAAACGCTCAACGCAAGATGCGTAATGTCAAGCATAAGGAGCAGCTAAAGGAAGCCAATGTGCGCAAGCACTCGAAACCTGGAAAAGTGCCCTATGTGGCCGAGAAAAGGAAGCACGTGCTGCGACAGGATGTCTAAATTTAAGTACTCTTTCTTTTTTATGTGCTGTATCCATAGGGTCAAGGTTATTTGAGTTCTGTGTACTAAATCAGTAAGGACTGGAAATCCGATTGTGTCTTGTCAGTCCGTATGTCCGTAAAAAGATCTAGATCTCAGTGACTATATTAAATACTAAACAAACACAATCCTTAATGTTTTGAAAACAAAACTCGACGCACGTAGTTTTTGTTGGCCAAAATTGGATGCAGGCACATATACCACTGTCGGCCATGCCCCGACTTTATCATTTTTATAATAATGTATATCTTAGGTAGTTATTAAATTATAATGTTATGAATTTAAAATAAATATAGGTATGTACGTACGTACCCGACAATAGTTCATATTAGAACTGCTTTTGCTACCATGGAGCTTTCGGAGAAGCCTCGTGTCAGGTCAAAAACAACTAATTAAGAGTACAAAGTTTAAGTAAAAGGCTAAAGAATACGTTAAATATCTTTGTTGTCTGAGCATGAAATTTTGACTTTACATTTTGTTTGCTCCATTATTCCATTTATATATTATATATATTCTTATATATTCCATCTTATATATTGGTTTCTCGGAATATACATAATTTAGAGATCTTAGATCCATTTTAATGAATTTGACTACTTATACAAAATACTTGTGAGCTGCGTTATAATGATCTTCAAATTCTAGGACTTGGACAAACCGATAGAGTCCAAGGCATCAAAAGACAAGCTCTGCGCAGGCCTCCGCAAGAAATGAAGACGGACTATGAAACAAATCAGACATGGTACAAATCAGAAAGATTTCGCTAGAAACTTGGAGATCCGATTCACCCCAGCTGAGCGTGCGAGCAGTTACTCCTGCTGAGGCAATGGATGAAATAAATGCTCTTAATAATATAAAGATCCAGTTGTCCTACATAACGCCATGCTTTGCATTGGACACTTTCTCAAGGCTGAAAGCGTGTTTAGACTATAATGATTCCCAAGCCAGCAAACCAAAGCCAGCCCTAGACTCATACGGAATACATTAGCCTGCTCCTAGTATTCTCTCAGATATTCGTAAGAATATTCTTAAGCCAAAATGCTGGCAGCAAGCATCATCATCATCACCAGTTTGGCTTTTAAAAACAGCATGGAACTCTGGAACATTTGCATAGAGCTAATAATAATAGTAATACAAGGTGGCGCAAAAGAAGTCATCCGATGTTGTTTGGCTCTTATTTTTTTTCTAAATGAAAAACTTCGATTCTGTTTTTTGATTATGTTTATTTAGACCTTTAGAATTAATTGTGTTAAGTTGAGAAGATGATATCGGACAAATGGGCGCCGTCACAATTGATTGCCATACGGGCTCGTTTTATGGCATTTTCCATCACTTCGGCGAGAGTTTCGGACGATAAATTCTCGCATTCGTGTCGGATATTTTCCTTGAGGGCTTCCAAGGTCTCAGGCTTGTTGATGTAAACACGGGACTTCAAAAAACCCCATAAAAAGAAGTCCGGGACCGTTAAATCGGGCGATCTGGCGGGCCAGTGCAAATCGCCAAAACGCGAAATTAAGCGACCCGGAAACGCGGCCTTCAGAATGTCGGTTGTGGCTCGTGCAGTGTGTGCTGTTGCTCCGTCCTGTTGGAACCACATGTCCACCAGTCCTAATTCGTCCAGTTCGGGCAGAAAAAACTCGGTCAACATTGCCCTATAGCGCGTACCGTCCACTATTGTCGTTTGACCCGCGGCGTTCTCGAAAAAAAATGGCCCGATGACTCCTCCAGCGTGAACAGCGCACCACGCAGTCACTTTGAGCGGGTGTAATGGCTCCTCGTGCATCACTCGCGGATTTTCGGTTCCCCAGAAGCGATAATTTTGCTTGTTCACGTACCCGCTGAGGTGAAAATGAGCCTCATCGCTCATTATGATTTTGGTCGAAAAATCGTCCACTTCGGTATCGAGATTGAGGATAGCTTGGGCATAAGTTACGCGCGTTTGGCGGTCGGCAGGCAGCAGTTGATGCACGGACTGAACTTTGTAGGGGAACATGTTCAAATCTTTCACCAAAATTCGTTGCAGGGACCGCCGGCTGAGGCCCAATTGCGTGGCACGTCGTCTGGTCGATGTTTCGGGGCTCACTTCGACGTCCTCGGCTACAGCGGCGATATTTTCGGCAGAACGGGCGCTCCGGGGCCGGCCACTCTTGGCAACGTCTCGTGTGGTCCCATACTCTTCAAGATTAGTGGCTAAACGGCGCAGTGTTTGCGCAGTTGGTGTCGGACGGCCGGGAAATCGGCGACGGAATTCGCGCTGCGCCAACACCACAGACGAATTGTTACGCAAAAAAATAGACACAATTATTCCTTGTCTTGGGGAGTGTATCGCTCCATGGCTTATTCACTTGTATTCTGTATCTGTCTAGTCCACAAATGTCAAAACAGATTTGATATTGGCGGCCATTTACAAAAATGAGAGCATCTTCCAATAGGGTGATTTCTTTTGCGCCACCTTGTATTAGTGGGTAATGCTCAACTATCCCAATATCTGCAACAAACTTAATTATTTCAGATGGGTCTAGTGCTGTCATATATCGATACTCTATGCCCGCCAAGCAAGGATGTGCTTCTTCTGGCAGGGGCGTCACACTCTGCAAGTATATGCAGGAAGGTTTCCTGCTCAATCTCACATAATCTGCATGTGTTCGAGTTCACGATACCAAAAGTACTCAGGTGTTCCCGTCAGTAAACCAGTTAGTATCCTAAGCGAATTCTTGCCCAGCTGGGATATTTTCTTGAACCTATTCAAGTTTTACGAGCCGAGGAGTTGCTTGGCTTGCCGTAAGCCAGCCCTGCCGGTCCAGTCCATATCTCGTCTGGACCCTTGCTCTTCTCTTAGCAGCTGTCTGGTGGTGTGTCTGCCAAAGGTTCAGGCCCTTATAGTGGTTTTGCAGCAACATTTCTCGACAGTTCATCAGCTGCTTCATTTACAGGAATATTCTTACATAGAGCTACTCAACCTATTATTAATCCATTATAGGTTAGGTTAGGTTGTACCGGTTGATCCCAAAGGGGGAGTCACACATAGACTAGGTAGTCCTTAGTGGTGCCGGAAGGTGCGGCTGGTGTACAAAGCACGCTAGTCGTCAAGTATGTGCGCGTGCTTGGCGAACGCCAGAAGCCTTTGAGGTGCCCTGTCGGCTGTCTCTTCCAGTGAGGTAAGCCAGGATTTTCCTAGATATTTGAGTCTCTTTGACATCTGGCTCCCTACATTTCCTGCATTCATCGTTGTTGGTAATGCCTAGCTTCTTAGCGTGGGTTGCTGTCAGGCAATGACCAGTGAGTATGCCCACTATAAGCCTGCAATCTCTTCTTGGGAGTTGCAGAGTATACTAGAATCTTTAGATCCTCAAGTGACGGTTGACTCGATTCGGCTCCTTCCTTTGCGAGCCTGTCAGCTGTTTCATTTCCATCAATGCCTGGGTACCCAGAAGATGCACACCTCCTTCTGGGTGTTTAGTGCATCTAAAGCGTCCCTGCTTGCCAGTACACTTTTGGAGCTGGTGCTGAATGCTTGCATGGATCTGATTGCCGCTTGGCTGTCAACAAATATGTTTATTCGGTTTTGCTCTAGGGTGAGCGCTAGCTCTGCAGCCTTCTTTATGGCGAATACCTCCGCCTGGAAGATGCTGCAGTGGTCCGGCAACTTATAAGACACCTCCGTGGGTGGGTCTATACAGTATATTGCGGCCCCAACGCCGGACTCCATTTTGGAGCTATAATCCATTATAGACAAAGCAATATTATTTCTCAGCAGTGTTCCTGGACGTCAAACCAAAGTCTGGTATGCGGGAATTTTTGTAGAAGCAAAAATACTTTTACCCGCACGGCAGCATGTAGTTGTCAAAACGTTTCCAAGATGAGTCTTTAGAATTAGAAATAATCACAGCAGGTGCCTCCAGGCAGCGTTCTTGGACAGATCCTTTGCACTTAATTGCGTCAAAATGAATGCCAACCATAGGAGCATTCTAGCTGCCACTTATGCTGATGACGCAGAATTTCTCACGTCATTCACGTGCTACAACAACTACCGTCAATCAGTGGAAAATTGGACCAAAAATTGGAGTCTTCCCATTAATAAAAGTCAATCAATCGAAGAAGATTTTAGTTGAAAAAGCAAATCCCTGCCAGCTGTAACGTTAAGTGAAAAGAATATTCCACCTAAGAGAAGTTAGGTTAGGTCTAGGTTAAGGCGGCAGTTGGGACTGACGTCTCAACTCACTTAGGCCCGTTGTGATACCGTTATGGTGAACTATTCACCACTCTTCACCACTCAAGAGGTCCCCTATATGAGATTAGTCATAGCCATCCGGCGGTCAGGATGAACCTTAAGAGGCATTTTGGACTCTGTTCGGAGAGCTGAGATAAATCATCAAGGAAGTGTGACTTTAGAATGCGGAACCTTGTCCTGCACAGTCCAGGGCAGTAACAGAAAAGGTGCTCCACTGTCTCCAGCTCCTCCTCATCGCCACAGATTCTACAGATGTCATGGTGGGGAGCATTTTGCCTGGATGCATGGATCCCCACCAGCCAATGTCCTGTGATCGCACGTATGACGGTCGAGTACTGGGCTTCTGTTCTTTTCGTGCTGTATATCGGCCAGGTTTGCCGTGATATTCTGCACGTGTTCGATGTCCGATTCCACGTTTGTTTTGCAAAGAGGGCGAAGTAATTTCGTATTCTCAGTTTGCAGCTGGCCATGGGTATACCCAGGCAATCCTTGTCCTGAAGGAGGATGCTGGTACTTCCTTGTCTAGAAAGTTCATCCGCAATACAGTTGCCCTCGATATCCCTATGTCCAGGGACCCATATGAGGTGGATTGAAAACTGCTCAGCCATCTCCTCAAGAGATAAGCGGCAGTTATTCACTGACTTCATGCACGATGTCAATGAAGCTAGGGATTTAATAGCCGCCTGGCTGTCCGAGTAGATACAGATGTTCTTATTTCGTACTCGTAGGTTTCTTATTGTTGTCAGAGCCTCCTGGATTGCAGTGACCTCCGCCTGAAAGACACTGCAGTGATCCGGGAGTCGGAAAGCTGTTCTTACGTTGAGTTCCTCGTCCAGCTTGGAACCATCCGCGAAAATCTTTATCGCGCCAGCTGGTCCTGGTACACCTATACTCCACTCCTACCTGGGTAGAATATGGGTTTTGAAATTGGTAGTGAAGTGTTCCTGCGGGATGCAGTAGTCTGTACTCTTGGGAATAAGTGGGTTTGCCTTGAGAATCTTTGCGTGACCAAAATTATAGTCAGAGAAAGCATAGAAAACTGACTTGGGGATCACACGTCAAAGCAAACAGTCGCCCAAAAACTAGATTGGAATCTTAACCTGCTACTATCTAGCAAAGTGTTTCTCTGCAAGACTATAATAAGTCCCTTTTGGGTGTACACCATCAAAATCTGCGGCTGTGCAGCTAAAACATACCTCAACAAAAAGCGAGTTCTCCAAGCAAAGGCGCTAAGAACAATTACAGCTGCTCCATGGTTTAGAGCGAGATCTCAACATACCAAAAGTCGGAGATCAAGTCAAACACCAAAGTAGCCGTTATAACAACAATCGATTAGTAAAGAACTTTTCTAAATTAACGATTTAAAAACTAGTGTAATTCATTAACGGGAGCCCTGGGAGTTTTCCGGCATTCTAACTGCCAAAATAGTTGCACTTAAAAAATTCAATTAAACGTCTTTAAAATTTAGTCAACGACCCATTGCGTAAGTTCGTTAACATTTTCTAATATTTAGCTTTGTTGGCAATATTATTATTAAAAAAGTATTGTGTACTTTTCACTCTTTGCACTTGAGTTTCAAAAAATAGATTTAGAACGTTACAAATAAAGCTGTCGCAAATCGGAAGCTAGTCACTTTTAAGCGCATTAATGGCTGCCCACATTCGATTATTGTAATGCAATTTTAAAAGCTGCCAAAGCGATAACAGCGATAACCGCCTATCGCTATTGCTTTTTTTTTATAAAAGGTGGACAGCTCCAGTGCGCACCGTCTTGTTTGTTACGGCAACCGCCTTGGTGTGACCGTGCCCGTTGGTCGTTAAGTTTTTTGTTTTGTTTGTTGCCCGAAGTTTACTTTCGTTGTTGATTTGTTTGTTACATTATTAGAGCGACCTATTTAGCAAACAAATTAACTAGAGACCAGCACGCAAACTAGACGGTTATTTACTTTCAACCCAAGTGCAACTGATATTTGTTAATCAATAGCCATATATTAATTGTTCAAGTTTTGGAACACAAAGCGAAAACTAGTTTTCAAAGTATTCTAATAACACACACACACACTCGCATAAAATGATGGATGCACTTGGAGATTTGTTGGAGCCATATAGCCAAACAATTGGTAGTATTGCCGGCACTATTACGCTGCTGCAATTTCTCTCCGGAGCAGTGCTGCTGATTGAGATTAGAAACAAGGGCAGCAGTGATGCCTATCCTGTGGAACCTTTTCTGGGCGGTATTGTGCTGTAAGTATAAGTATGCATGCTTAGCTCATTTTTCTAGTACTTGCCGCATGGCTGCACACAAATATATACACACGCCTATGAAATTGATTAAATTTTGAATTGTCGTCATGGCACTGCCAAGAGCTTTGGCACTGGCCCATAGAAATATACAAATACTTACGTACATACATATATCGACGCATTGTTTATTGAATGTTTTATGGGTTTTATGGGTTTTACTGGCAATCGCTTGCTAAATCTTATCATTGAGAACACCCCCACACAATTTATGCACTGACAAACTAATACATTACATAAAATAAACTATGCGTCGATAGAAGAGATAAGCCAGTTTGGGACACGTATTGTTCTTTGGGAATTTCGACAGCCTTATCCCAGGCGTTCTGGGCATTATCAGTGCGCACGTCGTAGCTTATCATATTACTTTGCTCATAATGCGATATAAATTAAAATAAGCACCTTAGTATGCACGACATACGTCGCAGATGCTTAACTAATCTGTGCGACATTTAATTTTATGGCGCCAATCCCAGCTACTGCTGCACCTATATAAGTACTATATGCCCAACCTAGAAACATTATCATGCAAGCCACTTAGTTGAATTAAATTTGAATGAAATAGACTACTGACCAACACTTGGCCGGCCAGCTAGTCACATAAAAAGCATTTCACAATTAAAAGCGTCTATTGCGCCCACAGCTGCTGACTTGCAGTTTTAGGCGTGGGGGCTCTAGACTTGATTGATAGCCAATGCTGATACTGGCTGCGCTTTTTGCCAATAGATAAGCTGATAACAGCTTACAACAAATATGTATGCTCTATCTCATTGTCTCTCTCTCTCGCTCTTTCTCTTCCATTTGCAGCACTGTTTTAAATCTTAAGCTGGGCATGCTTATGGGCGATCCCGCCATGATACAGGTTAATGTTATTGGCTTTGCCATCAACGCTGTCTTTATGGTTGGTTTCTACTATTACGCCTCGAATGCCAGCAAGTCACAGCTATGGATTAAAACTGGCTATGCCTCACTCTTTCTAATGGCCATCATAGCCTATGCCAACTTTGAGGATCCCGAAATAGTTGAGTATCGCCTGGGCCTGCTCATAACTGGCATACTGCTTTGGCTGGTCGGTTCACCATTGCTGCAAATCAACAAATTCATTAAGGCTAAAAGCACCGAAGGCTTGCCCTTTCCCATTATACTGGCAGGCAACTTGGTAGCCGGTTCTTGGCTTTTGTATGGTCTATCCATACGCAATAGCATGATGGTGGTAAGTAGCCGCTTAAAATTCTTACTTTACCCTAAACTTGAGCTAATATGTTCTGTTTTTTTTTTTGTGCTTTACAGTACCAGAGCTTGTTCCTATTTGTGCTGGGCTCCATACAGCTGTCACTATTTGTCATTTATCCGAGCACGCCCGCCAAGCAGCAGCCATCGAAAAAAGCAGCCAAAGCGTCCAAAAAAGACAACTAAACTAGTTGCTAAACAAAAGCCAAAATGAGAACTATGCGTAGTTGAACAATTTTGCCGCCTAACAAACAAATCAAATGTTAGTTCAGAATAGTTATTATTATATTATTATTTTTGTTGTTTTTGCCACATTTTCAAATTAAATCAAATTAGGCTTTTTTTTTTGTTGTATAGAATTTATAAGCGAGTGCATTACCAGTGCCCCAGGACATGCGTTGGCATAGCATGACTGGGATACAAACTAGTAGCTAACTAGCTAATACAATTTTTTTATTACATAATTTTAACTAATTGTATGTACTACTACATATTTGCAATTTTGACAATAATTCAAATCTTCCAGATTATATAATTAACAATATTACCAATAGGCAAAAAAAGTGTACCTACAAAAACATGTATATAAAGATTTAAAATCGAATCAAATGTTAAATGCTTCCTTCTTTTATAAATATTGCTATTTGAGTTGGACTGTTGAATACTCCTCCTCCAATCATTCCTCGTTGGCATCTAGTGGCTTAGTCGAGTTATAGTGTTCGCCCAGCTGATAGATATGACGATGATAGCATATAACCAGAGACGGCGCTTTGAACTCCTCGTTGCCCAGCATGGTGTGCGCGCCCTCGGCCTGCAGCACCTCTATGGGCACTTCAAGCAAGCTGGAGAGCGCCTTAAGCTCAATGTGTCCACCCCAAGCATGTGTTGCGGCAATCTCATGGCAGTATGCTTCAAATTCTTGATCATTCAAAAGATTGCCAGTCTCTGGATTTGTCATATAACAGATGAGCGTTTCTTTGTGCTGGCGCACATATTCGGCAGTCTTGGTGCGCAGCTGAGCCACACTTTGTGCGCTCTTGCCGTGCAATAGCAGCTGATGGCGTATGGCATTGAAAAGGCAGTCGCCGTCGGAGGGTATTTGATGCAGTGACAACTGTCGTTTGGCTAGCTTGCTGGTTATTTGTTGCAGCTCTATCATCTTGAGCGATGGTTTCTGCTCCTCATTGAGCAACTCTTCACGTATTTCCTCTTCACGTTGGCGTGCCTCGCGTGCTTTCTTATCGCGGCGCTTTTGCGCCTTGCTAACGCGTTGCTGTGCCGCCGGCTCTGCATTGTCCACTTCGTTGTCATCGCTTACGCTAGCTTCCTGCTTGTTTTTGGGCTGCTCTGCAGCCGGCACTGCTGTTTGCTGCGCTTTGGCTTGTGTGGCAGCCAAAAGTTCGGCATTATGACGTTGCTCCAATTCTTTTTCAAGTTCTGGCATTTTCTCCAAGAACTCTTTGCGCTTCTTTTTATCATTCTTGGGCGCATTCTTTTTCATTTCCTGCAGCTTGGCCTGCAGTTCCTTGCGCTCACGTCTATGCCGGCTGACTACATCTTCAAGAGATACCTCGTCTAGGCGCTCTTTCAGTTCATCTACTGCTGCTTCATCAGTCGCCATTGTGGCTGCAAAAGCGCAAACAAATTGTTATTATAATAATTACTTTTAACCTTTAAAATAAGTTTTACTAATATATATTTTTGCTATGATTAAGGCGATACATGCTTTTTGTTATACAGCAGCTGACAGTTACGCGTTGCCAACTTGTTTGATTTCGTTTGTTTTGTAGCCACAAACTTTTGTACGTGACTGTGAGCTATCAAAGCAAAATCGTGAAAGTATGTTTTATAGCTGACAGCTTTTGCGAGCGGCAAATCTGCGGTTTTTACTTATTCAAAAAATGCGTTACAATTCAAATTGAAGAGTTACAAGAGCGTAGCCAAATAAAAATTAATTACTTTATACATACAAAATAATTTCATTTAAATATTCAATGCTTTTTATATATGTAAAACTGTGTATTTCCGTTGAAATATATATATATAAAAACATTTATTTTAAGACTCTCTTAACGTGCTTCGAAGCAATGGTTCTTAATGCGTGTATAATAAAACTGGGCAGTGTAACTTTGTTTTTGAATTTGGGAACGATCGGCGGCTGTGGCAACTTTTCTCTGAGACCCAACCACAACAGTTGAACAGCTGTGCTTCCTCTTCATTTTCAGTTTGCCATTCGCAGCGGCAAGCTAACACGCAAAATATCGTTCTTTAAACAAATCGATAGTTTTTGAAAATAATCTAAAACAGTTGAGTGTCGATAATAAAAATGGCTGTAATTGTTAAACTTTGCAAGTTCTTTTAAGCTTGGTCTGAAAGCAGACGGACGGACTTGGCCATGTCACTATTGTTTTTGTTTGTTGTACAAATTATATTATTATTAGATAAAAAATATGATGGCAAAGTAGAAATTAAAACTTTCTAGGCATAAATTGGCTCCATTTGTTTACTGTCGTCGTTGATATATTTGAGCTTTTAAAATTCATTGAGATTATTAAAATCGGTCAAACGTTAATCCTCTAG
Source organism: Chymomyza fuscimana (assembly GCA_949987675.1). NCBI lineage: Eukaryota > Metazoa > Arthropoda > Insecta > Diptera > Drosophilidae > Chymomyza > Chymomyza fuscimana. The sequence goes on along the minus strand of OX465090.1, from coordinate 17,458,987 downwards.
CCTAGAAGGTTAACCTTTGAGCAGCTACGATTGATGACAAAGGGCATGGAGCTGTTCTATCTTAATCGTTAGTTATTTATACCCTTCATAGAGTGTAATAGATTTTTGCAATGAATGCAGCAGGCAGAAGAAGGCCTGGCAGAGCTTAATCTGTTTACTCCAAGATGCTCCTCATCCCCGCGGGTATCGATTGAGCCATGTCCGCTTGTCTGTCTTTCCGCTGTTTACAACCAAACTATAGTAAGAGCCAACTGATCTATCTGACAAAGAAATGGACGCACCGCTTAGATGCGGTCAGAATACGGTTGAAAACTAGAATTTGGATGTTGCCAAGGGCTTTGTTGTCCTAGGTACCGCCGTCACCAAGAACAACGATGTCAGCATGGATATTGGGGATTTGATAATAAGACGCTCTTCTGCTTATTTTGCTGAATGGCGCTGGAACATGACCCAGAAGCAGAGTAGTGCTTAAGAGCAAAGTACTCCGTAATATTTTTGGCGTTGGATAAAGCATTCGATGCAGCCAAGAACTATAGAAGCTCTACGATGACATTGACATAGTGCAGAGGATAAGAATCCAGCAGATCCGCTGGCTCAATCATGCTTCGTGCATGGCTGAACAGTCCGGCGAAAGCCGTGCCTACTTTGGAAGAACCAAAGTATACGTTTAGTATCAAGGTATAGAAACAGATGCATCGGGAGGAATGCCTGTTGATGAAAAATTATTTGTAGACACTGTATCTGTAAGGTACAAAGGGCATATAAGTAGGTGCAGGTCGGAAATGTATGTAACATAAGGAATGACATGTCGAAGATCCCCCAAGGCTACCTAAAGTCTGATCACGGTGAGTAGAGAACTCGATATAGACATGTCCGTCTGTTCCTCCGTATGAACTCCTAGATGTCAGAGATGGAAAGAGCTAGAGTAATCAAACTTTTAGATTAGATCCCCTATTATTCTATAGGAGACAAGTTTATTTTATTTTTTTGATATCGGGGTTACATTATATATAGTAGTTCCCATAGGGGTGTTTCAGAGGACCTTGAAAAAAAGAAAAAGTTTTTGATGGATAATTCGTTTGTTTATGAAGATAGCGTAACCAAATTTGGCAATCGGAAGTTTAAAAATTTAAATTTTATCAAAATCAGTTGACCTTATAAATTTGATAAAAATCGGTTGAGTATATAATAAAGCCCTCATAGGACCGATCGGTCAAAAAAACGTGTTTCGTGTATATATATGGTAGCAAAATTTGGCTAATAAATATCTTTTAAAATTCTGAAGCAATTTACCGGATTTGACTGCAATGTGGTGGTACAGGGTATCCCAAAGTCGTCCGCGCCCGACTAGTACCACGAAATCTAAAAATGTAGACTTATGTGAGCCTAATAAACTAACAAACATTGACTTTTAGCTACAAAAATCATATTTGAATGAGTACGCCTATATTTCTTAGTTAATTAAATTTTTATGCACTGTAGCTTTAGGTAAGGGGTGCATTAAGTTTGTGTAACATAGAGAAGGAGACGTCGCAGACAATGCAAAATTATCTCCAATTCTCCAATCTGCAGAACAAAAGAAAATAATATAGACTTGTCTATATTCGACTGTCTTATATGAAGGTACAGTGTGTTTCAAAGTTGGACACGCCCGACTCAAACGTTTATCATTTTTATACCCACCTATAGTATAGTATACTAGATTTGTGCAATGTATGTAACAGACAAAAGGAGGCGTGGCAGACCACAAGTCCCTTATACCAAAATGCTTAGCATAGCCTCGGGTAGCGATTGAGCCATGTCCGTCAGTCCGATCGTCCGTCCGTACGTCTGTATGAACACCTAGATTTCAGAGACTATAAGAGCTAGAGACACCAAACTTTACCACCTGATGCGCATATTTCCTCAGAAGATGAAGTTTGTTGTATCATGTCAATATCTTCCCCCGTTCCCCCGCAGTAGAGTATAACAGAAGTTATAGTCAAAAATGTACTAATTTCACCCCCTCTTGCCTATAAACTGCATCGATATTTGACTTTACGTAATTATTGTAAAAAATTACCTACAATTACCAATTTTGGTAAGATTGTTCATGTGGCCCTAATAAACAAACTCACATCCAAATTTTATCGATGGGGCCATGTTTTCTCCCACACCCCTCTACATATGAACTTGAAACATACGCCATATACTTTTAATAACTTCTTTGACGTAACTTTCGATTTTCATCAAAATCGGTAAAAATTTACGAAATGGAATTTCACCAAATAAAATAAATTCAATTGGAAAGTTGTTAGAAGGAATATGAAGGAATAAAATTGTTTTCGAGAAAAAAGGTACAGGGTATTACACTGTCGGGCACCGCCTCGACTGTATCAATTTTTTTTTTTAAATAATTTCGCCTACTTATAAAATTCAAATTATGAATTTTCAATGGGGGCTTTTAATAAATTATACTTTTATAGCGACATTGTAATTTTCTTTCAATCATAGATATGGGAAAACAGAGAAACATATTTAAGCAACAGTTGCCCAAAAAAAACGTTTTTTTTTGTTCGATAGTGTAATTTAATTACCGTTAAGCATGCCTAGGGGCTTAATTGGCACAAAAAAAAAAAAACACAAAAGAAGTGTTAAATGTTTGGTTGAGAGAATTAAAAATGTCATCATCAAAATTGTGTTAACAAATCAATTAGTTTAAGTGCAGAACTAACACTTGTCATAATGGCTGGCATATTTACCCTCTACCCTCGACGTGTTGTTGTACGTATTGTATTTTTGCCTTTTAATTTGTTTTAGTATTAGCAACAGAATAGCATGATAAGAGGAGCCGCCACGGCTAAGCGCCGTTGGCACAACAAAAACTTTCCCATTTGCAGATAATATTGGCCTTCTTCTGGATCTTGTGGTGTGGGCGAATCTCTGCTGACAGCGTTTTGGCCATGTCATTGTTGTTACATGCCGAATTTGTCGTGAAATGTTTTGGTAATCAATTTATTTGTGTTTCCCCTTGTGTATCTACAACTTTGGCTGCTGCGTGAATTCCTAGTCTCGTGTCAGCATTTTTTTTTTTATATTCCAATATGGATGAATGTGTGTGTGACTGTCTGCGTCTGCTGGAGACGACAGAAGGTTCCATGGTGAGTTTTAGAGCGTACCTTTGGTTAATTAATTTGAGGTTTTTTTAATTAAGCGTATCCGACTTTAAATTGCAATAAGAAGAGTGTGAGGGAGGTGGCTTGGGGATGGTGTAGAAAATCCGTACTCGATGTAAACATGGCCATATGTCCGCATAATTAGCCAGATCTTAGAGTGAATAATTTTTAGAGCAAAAGAATTTTTGATTTATTTATTTATTTATTTGAGGGGTACAACTACGTACAGTTGACATTATATTATAAAAAAGTACATATAAATTATTTAGAAAAGAAAATAGAGCGAGGGAATTGATATGAACTAATCCGCGTCTCTAGCCCGATGGGTGAACTTTTTAATGATATGCACCAACTCACATCAAGAACTGGCCAGAAACTTGGATTTACAATATTAAAGTTGAAAAAAGGAAGCAAGATAAAAATTAAACATTATATCGCAAAAAAGCCAATGGATCACCATTGACCAAGTGGGTGACTCATAATATAGGATTGGTCAAGGATGCTCGAAGTGGCAAGTCAAGGTGACTTAAGATAGAAGAAGTGATAGATTGAATAGACCGTTCGAAAGAGAGGAACTTGTAAAAGTTATTATAGTTAGAACATAAGACACGGAAAGGGTCGTGCAAAGCATAATTAGATCTACAAAATTGTAAGGCTAAGGGTCGAAAATTACGAGTTACTCTGGATGGTATGACCAAAGTAACTTTGCTAAGGAGTACATTGGAATCGATAAGACCGAATAACAGTTTATGCAAGAATAACACGCCGTGGCATGTTCTGCGATTTAAGGAAGGCAATTTTATAAGGCGAAGTCTATCAGAATATAGCGGCAGTCGGATATTTGGGTCCCAGTTTAAGCCACGAAGTGCAAAAAGGAGAAATTGCTTTTGTACGGACTCAATCATGTCCTGATAAAGGTGGTATTGAGGGCTCCAAACGCAGGAAAAATATTCCAAAATTGGACGGACAAGAGAAATATAAAGAAGTTTGGTTGTGTAAGGGTCGTTAAACTCTTTAGACCAACGCTTAATAAAAGCAAGAACACCTCTAGCCTTATTCACGATGTTGCAAATATGGTTATTAAATTTAAGGTTATGATCAAACAAAACACCAAGGTCAGACACACTCTCGATGCGTTCTAAGGTAGAAGATTCTAAAGAGTAAGTGGCCAAATAAGGAGCAGAACGATAAAATGTCATAACGTTACATTTTGTCTTGTTGAGAAAGAGTTGGTTGATATTGCACCAAGATTGCATATTATCAAAATCATGCTGAAGAAGTAAGTACTTGTTATTATCGGAGTAGGACATACAGAGTTTAACATCATCCGCATACATAAGAATGTGAGAAGATGAGATTACCTGAGGGAGATCATTTAAAAATAAGTTAAAAAGAAGAGGGCCTAGATGGCTACCTTGAGGTACCCCTGACGTGACCATAATTTCTGTAGATTCGCAGCCTTTAAAAACTACCTTCTGGACTCGGTTGGATAAATAGCACGATATTCAATTTAAAAGACAAGACGGAAACCCCAGACGAGACAGTTTAACAAGTAGAAGACTATGGTTTACCGAGTCAATTGCTTTACTAAAGTCAGTATAAATGACATCAGTTTGTTTTTTTTCCGTAAAACCAAGATTAATAAGAGACGAAAGTTCTAAAAGGTTAGTAGAAGTGGACCGACGTTTTGCAAACCCATGTTGGGAATCCGACATTAAAGAACGACAGTAGTGTTGCAATTGTGAAGTTACACTCCTTTCAAAAACTTTTGGAATTGATAAAAGCTTGGCAATACCGCGGTAGTTCTCAATGTTGGACTTGGAACCTTTTTTGTGAATAGGGATAATAAAGGATTCATTCCAGATGGCCGGAAGATAAGAATATTTCAATGAAGTGCGGAAAAGAACAGATAATGGTGTAGAAAGAGAGTGAGCACAATGCTTTAAGACGCAACTAGGAATGGCATCGGGGCCAGGGGAGAAGGATGATTTAATGGACAGTAGGGATAAAACATTAAATTCACTACAAATTGATGTACAACCAAATATTCTTGACCCTTTACCCTTTCCTTAAGAGTGGAACGCATTTCCACGACCAAGTACTCTACTCTTTTCGCGCTCTATCTCAGAAACAATTACTTGTAGAAGATGTTGGCATAGGACGATTTTATAATGAATTTTAGCTTCAATAAATCTTTTGGGTACTTAAAAAAATTTTAAGCTACCTCAATTTTTTACGAAATCCTATTTTATCCAAATCTTACAAATATTCTATGCCTGCAAAAAAATTTGTAAAAAATCTACAAACACATATGGCGTACGTTACAGTCGTGCGGGGATGCTTTGGGATACCCTCTACCACCAAATAGCAATCAAATCCAGTACATTGCTTAAGTACTCGAAAAATCGCGAATTTTGCACCAAAAACGTTTTTTTGACCCTTAGGTCCTATGGGGACTATATGATATAGTCAAGCGATTTCGATCAAATTTCATAAACAAACGAACTATGCATCTAAATCTTTTACATAGATTTTTTTCGAGGTCCTCTCCTTAAAACATTTAAAACAAATAAATTTTATGAATATCTTAGATTCGGGCGAAACCGGCCAGATATCGAGAAGATCAGTTTTATACATTTTAAAGCCTGCCCCTGGAGAATCAGTTACGACTACAGTGCAGTAGGCAGTTCAATAAAGCGAAATTCTCACAGGAAGATAGCGCTTGGAACTGCTACTATTGAAATCTAAAGATATACAAGAAATAGCTGAGGAAAGCTAAAAGGATCGCATGAAAGAGCTTTTGTGGTGATATTGATAACGTTACCGAAGCATCTTGGCTAAGAAAAATTATTTCAAACTCTACTCAGACTATTGTATACCTTCAGAAGCCTGATATTAACTGGATAGTATCTAGTGAGGAGTCTTTAAACTTACTGCTAGCTACACACTTCCCGTATTCGACCAGTGAGTCCACGGTCGATGTGGAAATAATCAACAACATCAAAGAGCCAGACAAGGGCATTTTTTGATGACCAGGACCTGATGGAGTTTTCCCAGGGCAAAGTGGCCTGTAACCATCTATAAATGTGTGATAGTACTGAAATACCTTTCCACCTTATGAAAGGAAATTAAAGTTGGTTTTATAACGAAAGCGGGTAAGATATCTCATGTTAATATCAAAGACTTCAGACCTATCAGTTTATCGTGTTTTCTTCTAAAAACGCTCGAACGTATTATAGAGTTGGGCATCAGAAGTACTATTCCCTCATCGAAACATGCGTACTGTAAAGTCAAATCCACTGAAACAGCATAAAACACACTTGTCACAGAAATTGAAAAATCATTTAAAAACAAGGAATTCACCTTGGTAGCTTTGCTAGATATTGAGGGTGCTTTCAATAACATCCAACCTAAGGCCATAACGACTGCGTGGGCAGACCTGGGCATCTCCGTATTTCTGGTGGATTCCATCGAACATATGCTGGTAAGCAGGTTCGTGAATTCAACGGTGATAGATTTGAAGGTGCGTAGATCGGTCACAAGGGGTACCCCTCAGGGAGGGGTCTTTTCTCCTCTCTTGTGGGTTCTAGCGATGAACAAGTTCTTACGGAATCTAGAAGAAAGTAGACATACAGGGTACCCCTCAGGGAGGGGTCTTTTCTCCTCTCTTGTGGGTTCTAGCGATGAACAAGTTCTTACGGAATCTAGAAGAAAGTAGACATACAGTTGTTGCCTATGCGGATGATGTTGCCAACATCGTAAGGGGGAAATTTCAGAATATCCTCTGTGAAATCATGCAATGGTCTAAGTCATGTGGGCTAGGTGTTAACGCCAGCAAAACGGCACTTATTATGTTCACAAAGAATCACAAGCTACCGGATGTTAGACCTTCGAATTTAAATGGTATTACATTAACATACAGCGAAAAAGCCCGGTACCTAGGACTGATTTTAGACAGGAAGCTGCTTTGGAATTTAAATGTTGAGGATAGGGTGAGGAAGGCGGCCGTAGCCCTTTACTCATGCAAAAGAACAGTAGGAGCAAAATGGGGCCAGAGACTCCATGTTGTTCCCTGGATATACACAGCGTTAGTGAGGCCAATCCTAACTTACGGAGTTCTGGTATGGTGGCCGGTGCTAAACAAAAAAGAGCGGGGCTAGCTTGAGTGTCAGCAGGGCCCTTAGAACGACCCGCTCAGCAGCCTTAAACGTTATGCTGCATCTATTGCCGATAGATCTATATTGTAAACAGTTAGCAGTGAAATCGGCCTTAAGGCTAAGAGAATCTTCGAATCTGGCCATTAGTTCTAGAGGACACTCGACTATACTGAGTCAATTTGCGCATATTCCTAGAACCACTGATTTTTCTAACTCAATGGAGTTGTTTTAAGACAAAGTAAGTTTCACATCACGTGAAGATTGAGACACTGGTATACTAGACTGCAACAGCAAGATTACCATCTTTACGGATGGATCTAAACTTAATGATCAGGTGGGAGGGGGTGTCTATTCGGAACCGTTGGGCATCAACGAATCCTTCCGTTTAGCAGATCATTGTAGTGTTTTCCAAGGCGAAGAAATAGCTATAATGGAGAGTATTCTTATCATTAAGAAGCGCGTATTAACCGAAAGGGAGATTCAGATCTGTTCTGACAGTCAAGGCTGCATTAAAAGCATTACAATCGGTAAGGCTCACATCCAAAACAGCGATAGAATGTTATGAGCTTCTCCCAGATGTTATAAAATTCTTTACTATTGTAAATTGTAGAGTAGATGAGTTAGCTAGGCAGAATATGTTACCTATGCCACTAGCGACGTGTAAATTATTAATAGATAGGAATATCATTAATAATGCGAACCATAGATGGGAACAAACTGGAACCTGTCTAATTAGTAGGAAAACATGACCGCACTGGAGCTTAAATAGAACCAAGCTGCTTTTAAAACTAAGCAGACTAGACATAAAAGCAACGATAGGGGTCCTTACTGGACATTGTCTTATTGGTAGGTACGCTAATAGACTGGGAGTGCCATATTTTGACTACTGCAAAAGTTTTCACTAGGTAGAAGAGGAGGAAACAGTGGAGCATCTCCATGGCAATATGTAGGAGAGGACTGAACACACTGGGATCCGAACTTATTGGAAACGTTACTGAATTCGCAGGAGTCAGAATAAGTAAGAGAAACACGTTTTTTTTTAAATTAAGCCGTAACGCGTTATGTTTAAAAACTTAAATTTTGCGAACATTTTTCTTTTTGCGCTGTGAATTGAAAATCCAAAATCGCTGGGGGTAGTTTCCAGCACCTTATCCAGCTAGACCCTTTTCAGTTTTTTTTTTAGGTATGCTTCCCAATTATTAAAATTGTATAAATTGTTAAAAATTGATTGGAAAAAAATCGAAATTAAATTATACATTTATAAGCCCGTAAGTTTCTCTCTTTGAAAATTTGCTGGTCTGAAACGAAACAGCTGAGGGAAATTTGTTTTCACTTAGTTTTAGTGAAAGTGATAACCGAAACCGACGTTTGTATAATCTTCAAAATGTTTTGTTCAGATTATTGTAGTTCTTGAATGTATCGCGTTTATAACAGCTACATTATATACCCAATCCTTTTGATGCCAGCATCAAAGTTCTTAAGAGTTTCATCAAGATTAATTTTTACAATAAATAGCTCGAATCGTCGGTAGTCTTTTACCTTTACATCTCTTTTAGTTTTATATATATATATCCTTCTATCCATTTGTTTTGTTCGCGTATCTTACGGCTTTTAAACTTCAATTTCAATTGATATTCACCTGGAAAATTCCCAGGCTTGTGGTTTGCAAAAGCAGTCTCAGTTAGAACTATAGCGAAAGTTGGAGTTGAAGCTGGCGATGGAGTTGGGAGTCCTAGGCAGAGACGTTACCATGGCTGCTGTCGCTCCATGCCGCCAGCCTGCGGCCATAACCTGTGTCTGTGTCTGTGGCTGTCGCTGTCGCTGTTCCTGTCATTGTCCCACTCTTCCATGGCTCCCCTTAGTGCTGCGCCGTTCTATGGACTTTATGCTCGTTTTTGCTTTCTATATTTCCCTGTGTATGTGTGTGTGTGTGTGTGTATCTGTGTTTGGGTTTTCTGTCTGTCGGACGTGAAAATGAAGCATTTTCCATTTGATGATAACAAAACATGTTTGGCATATTGATGAATGCCTCCAGAGAATTGTTGTCCTTTGCCGCATATTGTTGTTGTTCTTATTGCTGTTGTTGTTGTTGCTGTTACTTGCTGCGTGTATTTGCAGACAATGCCACACATTTCAGCACATCTTGCGGGAAGGATTGGAATTAGGTGCTCGCCGACTCCATTTTGATTTTAATGATGTGACTGACATGCTGCGCCTTCTGGCTGCCACAACCGTAGCGTGCCCCTTATTCATGCATGCGAGGGCAGCTTAAAAAGTCAGCGAGTTTTTTAATTTTTCGCAGAGTAGGTTAGGTTTGGTTGAATAGCATGCTCAATCAATAACTGAGATCACCCAGAGACCATGTGGTCCATTGTGTTGCCTAATTGAGAAAAGGATTATAAGAAAGGGGAAAGCGGTAGACGAGGATCAAGAACTATTGGGCATTTGAAGTCACCTAAGTCTCTCCTATTGCAGAACCATTTTGAGGATTCGACAAAAGTAACCAGATCCGCTATAGGCACATTTGCCAGACTGCCCCGCTCCTCAAAGAATGGTTTACACAGCAACTGGGTTCGTCTTCTTAAAAGCGCCGGGCAGTCGCATAGCGGGTGTTGGATGCTTTCTGTCTCCTCCTCGTCTCCGCTGCTGCAGCAGAAGTCGTGATGGGGACGTGCAGCCACTCAGCCATTAGGCCTATGCTGCAGTGCCCCGTTACAACTCCTACCATCATCCTTGTCCTGTTTTTATGAAAACGCAGGAATTCAGATGTTCGCTTTGGATTGTAACGTGGCCAAAGTGCTCGGGAGATGCCACAACCGGACAGAGAGTCCAATTCTCTTTCCGCCTGAGCTTTAGCCATCCCCCTAATTTGCAATACGACGTTCTGTTAGGGTCTTCCTATATCCGTATCCTGCAGGTTGCCTGGCAATGCTGAACCGTACATGGCACAATCATCCGCCCCCTCGTTACCAGGGACACCGGAGTGCCCCGGATAGTGGTTTAGCGCTGTTACCGTGTTTCGCAGAGTAAGTCTTAATTGATTTGGAAGCTCGGGAAAAAACTGAATTATGTGTACATGTTTATAAATAAGTATTGTCAAGAAAAGACCCTATTGGTAAAATCCCTAATAGGGCTGGAACCGCTCATTGGCATTGGCAGACACAGAGTTACTAAGAAATTAATAACAAATTAATAGAGCTCCAGACGAGCTGTAAGCTAGTTAAAGGCCTTTGGCAGACCAAGTAACTTCTCGATTTCTACAACTTTACGAGTTTCAAGAAAAGCTTCCAAGACTTACTTAGGCTACTAATTGGATTACTTGTGGGAGCCAGTTCGGCTTACTGCACTTGTGGGTCTTGTGAAAACCAACAGGAATCCTTTTAAAACCGAGTGGGCGCTCTAGGAAGCAGAAGTATATCTCTCTACGGCGGGCATTGTATTCCGAATTTTGGAATTAAACCGACTGAGGATCTTTAAGTTGGGACGCTTAACCATAAAAAACAGTTCACTATGACAATTGCCTTTGAACAAAAAAAAAATTCGTATTTTTTCAATTTTTCAAGTATTGGTTTAGTATACACAGGCCCACAAAAAAAATAAGTAGCGTGAACTTTACATATGACAGTGCTATCCATATGGATTTCGAAATCTTATTCAGGTCAGCACAACATCCAAACGTTCTGAGATAACCTTCAAAAACTGCATTATAGTTTTTTTTTTCTAATCGTGGGTCCAAAAAAAGCTAATACTCAAGGATTCCGAGATAACCTTCAAACGCCCTATATTATAATTTTTCCGCTTTATTTTTTTATACGAGATCTGAAAACCACAAGAAACTCACCTTTTTTAATGATTATTCTTGTCAGATCCCTGACGTGCTGTAAAAATAATTCAAACTTTTTTTTAATGCAGATTTATTTTATAAGTATTAAAAAAAAAATGCAATTTGAGTAATGCATCAAATAAAAAGAATATGAATATGAATAAAAATATTTAATTAAATACAAAATTAAAAAAAAATATAAAATAGTGATGTGAGTTCACCAAATAATCTTTTTTTTTATAAAATAATAACATTAAGATAAAAGTTGAAAATTAACCTGTTAATTTTTAGTTTAGCTATAATTATCATAAGAAATAAATAAATAAGTTATAAGTTTAAATTTTTTTCTTTTACAAGTTTTGCAAACTACTAGTTTTAATTTTATAATATTTTATATATTGTCTAAAAAAATCTAAAAAATAAATAAATAAAAACATAAAATATGATAATTTCAGAATGAAAACGTTAAGTAAATATGTTTTTTTGAAAGCAAATTTATTATATAAAAAGCTAACAGTTATAAAAAAAAAACAACCACATATACATATTTTATTTTATTTTAATTACATAAGAAAATCAGTCCACACTTTTACAAATTTATTTCATAAATTTATTAATACTGATACCTTTTTATTTTACCATTGCAAAGTAAGCATAAATGAAAAAATTATTTTTCAATATTTTTTTTTAATGAGAGAAATGTACACACTGAAAAAAAAAAACCAAATAAAGTTTGTTCTTAAAAAAATTTTTTAATGGGCGGGATGGACCTACAAAATCCTGTAATAGGCGGGAAACGGATTTCCTAAAGTCTGTTTCAGTACAGGCGGAACTTGAACGAATTTCCTTTAGCATATCTAACCACTACACTGAAATACCATGCCACTTTGATGAAAAACATTTTCTACACTCAAAATGTGACAGACTTATCAAACTGCCCTCGTATTATATACATATATTTCACTTTACTTTGCGTTACTTACTTTTTGTTTTTTGATATTTTTTCATATTTTGTGCTTCTGCTTATTTATGCGAGCTTCTTCGTTTGTTTGCCTTGTGAATACGTGATGCGCGTAAAAGTGTGTGTATGTATATGGGAGTGTGTGTACCGAAAAGTGTGTGTGTGTGTGTGTGTATGTGGGAGTGTGTTCTGAAAGGCAGCAGTCCCAAGCTCAAGACGTTTTTCCTTTTGTTTGGGTTATAATGATTGCCAGCTTTTTGGGGTCGCAATAATAATAAAAATAATAATAATAATAATAAATTCTCACTTCATTTGTTGCACAAATCGAAAATAAGCCAGTTCAGTTTGGGGTTCTGCTCTCTTTTTTTTTTTTGCCCGCTGCTTTTTGCCCGATTTATGGCATTGAATTTTAATGAGCTGCCAATTTCAACAAGCAGTTGCTCTGGGTGTGGGATGTGTGTGCAACACGGCGTATGAGCAATTTCTAGGCAACTTGTTGGAAAGGTGTGCACCTGATGCGTGTGCGGTAAATGCTAAATGGAGCAATTTTTATTACCTTTAACGTTAGCAGAAAATCGTTGAAATTCAATTACAGAAATTATAGCCCAGCATCAGGCGCAATTTAAATTATACACATATATGCATACAACTAATGTAACACAGTGTCTGTGTGTGTGTGTGTGTGTGTGTGTATCTGTGTGTTGGCGCTACAGGAAGCTATAAAATTGTTCACCAGGAAGTAAAACAGCGCTACAACTTGGCCAAAGATATCTCAAGTCTTGCTGTGCCTGCAGTTGAATTTGTAATTGTAAGTTGGTGTGGGCGTGGTAGAGAGGAAGGGACAATTTTTTAAACACTAGTATGTAGTAACAGTTTTAACTACTCCGAATGTAGGTAGTTGCGGACTGGTTCAAAAAAGAATACTCGTGGGATAGGAAGAGGAAATGATTGGATGTTTTCAAACAAGCAAATTATGTCTTTTCTACGTATAGGGTGGGCCATCTGTTGGTTTGGTTTTTAAACATTCATAATTCGGAACATACGCGTCCAAAGTAGATGCTTTTCGACTTACGTCAAGTTCACAACTACTCAATTTTAATCATGGATTGTTAAACGAACAACGCGAAAAATTGGTACAGGTTCTGGGGGAAAAAAATAGTTGAGACCAGTGTCGACGAGTCGCCGAGAACAACAACGCGCCATCGTTCGCAAGAATTAAAACTTGGCTAGGCCCACTTTACATCGAATATTGCTTGAGGATTTGCAACAATTGAAGCCCACGAACTATTATCAGCGTCCCTCATTTGTCCAATGAATAGGAGAACAGCCAGATGAGTTATCGCCAAAAAAAATCAGGCCTATTAGCCCAGCCGTAACGGCCATTTGGGCGATATTTTAAAGTGGCATATATATTCCCAACATTTGCCCAATTTTGTTGGAAAACATACAAATAGACTGCAATTACCAAAAAAACCAACAGATGGCCCACCCTATACAATTTGTGCAACATAAAGATATGTTGGCCGCTCGTCACCCAACTGTGAGGGTGATTGTGAGCGGAGACGCATCACATTTGGTTGAATAAGATACGAAGACAAATCACCATGTGACGTCACAATATTTACTCGAAAAACAGCCAACCGAAACCAAATGGTTTGTCTTGTCTTCAGGTTAATCAAAGGTCTCTCATAGCACCATTTGAAACTTCTGCTTGAAGCTACTGAGAAAACTCCAGTCTGCTTAGGTTGCTAGAAAAAAGGAGTATGAAAAATTTCCTAAAACAATACTATGTATTAGAATATTATCTCAATCCAAGCAGCGCACAAAGCTTCTTATGTGGAGCCGCTTCAATTTCAGCTTTTTTGTGCTACGATGGGCGCTTTGCGTCTCATAAGGTTTGGTATTTATGGAGCTAGACTGCCTCTTGGCAATATCTTTTCAAATCCATGCATGTGGAGCAACAATTGTTGACGGTTTCCTGAAAACCTCATTCCCATTCCATTAACTATTTCTTCTTTGGATTTTTTCTTTTGTTTGCCAGAAGCATTTTTTTTTTAGACTGGGTGATCCGCAGCGCGTCTCCTGTGTTTTTGTCAGCTTTTTGCAGTCATGAAACCTGTCGAGTTGCTGCTACATCACAGGATCCTGGTCCCGTAAAACTCGGCTTAAACCAGCGTTGTGCATCATTCCAAACAAATCTTTGATCTGCATACTGTAGAGGAGCAGATTTCAAGATATACCAGCCGATATATTGAAAAGTTGAGCAGTCACCCTAGGAACCTGAAGTGTTGCGAACCTTGTCGAAGGGTCTCGTTCTTACCAAACAAATCCGGCAAGACCAGGTTTCTATAAGACTTCAGACAAAAGCAGCCATTATATGATCTATAAATAGAAAATGAAAATATTGTGAGAGCTGCTGTTTTTTTTTTTTTTTTTTTTCAAATTTGAAGAAAAACTATAGTTTTTTCAAATCTAAGGGCTCCTTAAAGAACTTCGATCTCGGAGGTTTTTTCACCTACGCAACAGGCCTGGTTGAATATTGTTGCTGTTTATAGGGAAGAGATTCTTAAATTGATACAACTTTTCTTATATTTTTTAAAGTTTTCGTTTAAAAATAATTTTTATTTATATCAATAAAGCGCTTGAAGAAACGAACGTCATATATATAATATAGGCCAAAAGTCCGAATAGTTAGACTTTCTGGAACCCGAACGGGTCCAATTAAAACAACCCATTCATCAACATTGTTGCAGACGTTTAGAAGCAATTAAGTGTCTTAAAAACGTTTAGAACTTATTGTAAAAGATGAACTAAAAAGATGATGATAAAAGATCGATCAAGTTTAGAAGCAATTGGGTGACGTAAAAACGTTTAGAGCTTAAAATAAAAGTTGATCTAAAAAGATGAAGATAAAAGATTGATTAAGTTTAGAAGCAATTAGGTGAATTAAAAACGTTTAGAACTTAATATAAAAGCTGATCTAAAGAGATGACGATAAAACATCGATTAAGTTTATAAGCAATTGGGTCACTTAAAAACGTTTAGAACTTATTATAAAAGATGATCTAAAAAGATGATGAAAAAAGATCGATCAAGTTTAGAAGCAATTAGGTGACGCAAAAACGTTTAGAGCTTAAAATAAAAGTTGATCTAAAAAGATGAAGATAAAAGATTGATTAAGTTTAGAAGCAATTAGGTGAATTAAAAACGTTTAGAACTTAATATAAAAGCTGATCTAAAGAGATGACGATAAAACATCGATTAAGTTTATAAACAATTGGGTGACTTAAAAACGTTTAGAACTTATTATAAAAGATGATCTGGGCGATAAAAGATCGATTAAGTCATTTTCGTCTGACTGTCTGTCTATGCGGGACGCCTCTTTCCATTTAGAGAGTTTCGCCTTTGCATTTAGTTTTTGGATATTGCTTCCCAGTTTATCAGTAGACTTAATCGAATTATTTATTTATTTTTTTGTTTTCATTCTAAAAGTCAACAATCGTCTTCTTTCTATCATCTCCGTTCGCCGGAAGCCACATATTTAAAAGTATTTTTGGGTCAAAAGTTAGACTCAAGCGGACTTCAATTTAAGAATTCTTTTTAGTTTTTCGTTTACCACAACCCCAATGTCTTAATATCTTAATAACTTTAGGGGAACCATGCAATAATCGTTCCAATCCTATATTTTAAGAATACGCCAAAATTGTGCTAAAAATTTCGAGGGTACTGCGGGTATATAAGATTCGGGATGTGTCGATTTTTTAATTTTTCTTTCAAAAAGTTTGCGTTGGATACAAATGATGACTCTCCCTTTTTTTTTTTAATGAAACCTATATATACCTATATTAGTTTAAACTAACTTAAACATAAATCTTTTAGATTTTTATATATTATTGGAATTAAATTTTATTCGATACACCATCGAAAAGCTTTGGCACAGTTTATTAATTGCTTTAAAACTAGTTTGATGTTCTGCAGGGGATGATGTATAGCACCCGTTTAGATCGGCAAATGCACTGAATAGTTATTAGAAAGTCTACTGCGCAAAATTAGTCGAAAATCAATCCATAAGCAATTTATTAAAATGGACAGCAAACGAAGCCAGGCCGAGAGCAGCAGTTGCAGACAGAGAAAGTGAGGCAACAAATTGTTGCAGCTAGAAATGCTGACAGGGAATTTTTTGTGCTTTAACTTGCTATACCCTATATCCATAAGGTTAAGGATATTATTGATTTGTGGAATGCATGAAGCAGGCATTAGTTCTTTATACTAAAATTGTCAGCTTTGATTTGGATGTAGATTGAGTTACTTCCCCTCTTATAGAACACACAGATCTTGACGGCTATAAAGCCAAATTTAAGCAAAATATGAGCATATTCATTAGCTCGAGATAGAATTTTTTGAGCCGATATATACCTAGCTATAGCCTTAACATTAACAAAATTCCAATATTTGCAAATTGTGGGGAAAGGCTTGTAAGTTGTCACACCATAGCTTTTTTGTCTATATCAGGACATTGAATACACATAGGCATCAATGTAAATATAACGTTGGAAAGAGAAAACAAAGAGCTATAATCTACAATAAGCAAATCATTTGAATTATATAAAAATAAGCATTTTACAGACAATTTTCCAAAGAGCTTGAAAACGACCAACAAAAAAAAAAGACTTGTAAGTTGTCACACCTGCAAAAATCACTGAAAATTTAAGAAAACTGAAATAAAAACGCATGATTGCTGAAATTTATGAAAATTTATTGATTTCAAATTTAACTGAGCATTAAATTGAATTAAAAGAAAAAAAAACAAGAAAAATTTGACTTTCCAGAGAAGTCAAAATTGTGGTTTTTTGTGATCGGTTTTTCTTGGTCGCCATGCTAAAAATGAGTTGTTATCGAAAATATTGAAAAAATATATCCGAAAATGGCAGAAAAATGCACATACATTTTTGAAGCCATTTTGGAATGCATTGAAAAAAATTTGTCTATTTACTGTATGTCCGAAAACCTTTTTGGGATTACACTAGTTTACAAATTTAAGGGTCATCGAGTGAACCTTCCTAAAAAAGTGTTTTTTAAGGGTAATTTGGGGTCGAGAAACACGAAAATGGCAACCTTTGGCACTTTTTTCAGTTATTCCTCAATAAAAAATTATCGAAGTTACAGACGTTATGGAACCAGAAACGAAAAATCACGACTACAGCTACATACAAATTCATAAAGACTTAACGCAAATGAAAAACTTTAAGTGAACATTTTTTTTTTCATACAAAAGTGTGATTGAGTGAAGATTGGAACTTCCGTACTTGGTTCTATAGCATTTACAATTCTTACCCGATTTTAAAGATCTTAGACTCGAAAAATTCGTAAAAGAATTCTCTTTCAGTTTAAAGTTTAATATAATTTTTAAAAATTTTAAATAAAAAGCATACCGAAAATGTGTAATTTTGAAAATTGGTCGATAACTACACTTTTTTTCGACTTTGGTTGCTTGTAACTTCTATAATTTTTATTTAATCTGTACATTAATAATTGTATATCACTGTAAAGAGCACATCAATACATTTCGATCTAATCCGCTTTTATGTCGATACAAAATTTTGTACACGAGATATTGAGGAATAACTGAAAAAAGTGCCCAAAAACATGTTTTTCGAAAATATCTCGAAAACGGTGCTTAGGAATAAAAAAGGTTGCAACTTTCGTGTGTCTCGTGTGTTCCTTTAGGAAGGTTCATTTTTCGTGTAAACTAGTGTTATGAAAGTTCATTGAATTTCAGTTCCAGCATATATATTTACCCTGATTTTTCATTTTGATTTGATCACTTTTTGAGCGCAATCAAAAATAATGTTTTTTATTTTCCGATTTCTTAAAAAACAATTTTTATATTTTGTCACACACACTGCGTTTTTGAGTCTGTTCGCATCAAAAACACATTAAAATTGTTTACTGCGTATTTGCCATCGAAGACAGGTGGAATTTTGGGGTTTTCATTGCTGGAACATCAAAATCGACCAGGGTTGGCAGCTTACAAGCCCTGGCAGCTTACAAGCCTTTCCCGTACATAAAATGAGGCAAACAAAATTTCGATAAGTTTGTTTTATGTACAAGCACCAAACTATCCATCGGCTTGGTTTTTTCATGTATTACATATTGTTGGGCCACCCTAAATTTTTATACTTCTGCCCAAAGTAAAAAAAAAGGTACATAAAAAAATTATTGAAAAAGGCGTTGAGCATTGTCTATAAGCAGTTGTGAATTATAAGCGCTGACTTGTGAAAAACTATACTATTGACTAACATAGCTCGTTTTTTCTGAGAAAGTCGTGGAAAATGCCGAAAAACTAACCCATTATGTCATAAGAGCAAAAGGAGAGCATTTGACCAAACCGCGCATGAAAAGTAGTAGACATTTGTGCCCTTAGACCGAAATAAATGTTAAAGAAAAAAAAATTAATTTTTATCAAAAAAGCACAATGTATCACATTTTGTTGAGCCACCCTAACTTTTTATAACTTTACCTAAAATAAACGTTGTGAAAAAAATAAAACAAGAATTGTTGGTTTTGTTGCAATTTGCAGAAAATGGTAAAAAAATATTTTCCAGTCTTTCAGGATTTTTATATTAGCTCAAAATTAGGTGTATGTACTTGTGAAGGCCTGCTTTAGTATTGTTGAAAATGTTATCCAAAAACTTCAAAACATAAAACACTTAAATATATATTAATTTAACTAAAAATGATATAAATTTCAGAAGAAAAAAAAGTTTTGTTTTGTCTAATCAGCAAATAAAAAAAAATGAATATCGTTAAAATACAAAAACAAGTATATAAAAAATGATTGGAAAAGGCTACTCTTATTTGAACCTTGTCTTTAAGTAGTTGTGAATTATATGCTGACTTATAATAAATTTTATTAGTGAGCAACAACAACGAACTTATTTTTTTTTGCCATCTTACAGTGCTACTGAATTAGTCATGAACAATATTATTGATTATATATTCTATGAAATAAAGAGTTATTTTTTCAAGTGTATTTATGTAAAACAAATTTATAATTGTTATAATTATTAAATTCATAAATTTTAAAAGAAATGTTGCAAGCAAATAGTGCGAGGTCTGCTTGATAAGTCAGTGATTTTTTGAACAAATGATATTTTTATAATCCTTGACATATTCTCCTTACCACATTCCGTTCAACTTTTTACCAATTTATTTTTTTTGCTACCAATATTAGTTTTTCTCAAGGATCTCAAGGCTGACATTCGACACAAATCTTTTATACATTTCTCAGGCTAGTCACTTATCTAGATCTAAAGGGTATGATGGGCGGGTCAGCACTTCGTAGGCTAATTCATGAAATTTTGCCATGGTAACTATACAAATATTTATATAATGTATAGGCTGGGCCATCCGCTAGTTTGTTTGTTAATTGCATATTAATCGTATATTTTCCAACAAAATTGTTGCAATGTATATACAATATGAAAGTTTGAAACTACTCGATTAAACTAGTTTACAAATTTAAGGGTCATCGAGTGAACCTTCCTAAAAAAGTGTATTTTGGTGTAATTTGGGGTCGAGAAACGCGAAGCACCGTTTTCGAGATATTTTCGAAAAACATGTTTTTGGGCACTTATTTCAGTTATTCGTCAATATCTCGTGAACAAACTTTTGTATGGACGTGAATGACAATTAGATCGAAAGGTATTGATGTGCTCTTTACAGTGATATATAATTATGCAAAAATTAATCGACAATTATAAAAGTTACAAGCAACTAAAGTGTAATTTTTGACCATTTTTCAAAATTACAATTTTTTGGTATGCTTTTTATTAACGGAAAAAAATTTTAAAAATTATGTTAAGCTTTAGGCTGAAAGAGAATTCTTTTACGAACATTTCAAGTCTATGATCTTCGAAATCGGATAGGAACTGTAGATGTTTTTAGGAAGATTAATTTTTCGTGTAAGCTAGTGTTATGTATGAAAAATAATATCGCTCAAATGGGCGCCGCGGCTGTCTATACACGCCCGTATGCATAATTTTCGATGACTATTTATTAGAATTGAAGTTTATGAGTGTTTAACAATCAAACCAACAGATGGCCCACCCTATATGACATACACGTTTAGCTCATGTGCCTACCTACTCATTCCTCATTTTTATTCTGCGATCGTTTAGTAATACTATATACCAGTGTTCGGCACAAAATACACTCACATTTTTTTCTTGCGTATGTATTGAAGTTTTCTCTGCCGCAGTGACGTATTGCGATGCTGACGTTGGTAAGCAACATACACGAAGTTGATGGTGCGTGGCTTCGGCTCTTGTTGCTCTGCTTTACTGCCACTGCAGGAGAGAAAACAATATCAGAGCAACAAGAGCCGAAGCCACACACCATCAACTTCGTGTCTGTTGCTTACCAACGTCAGCGTCGCAATACGTCACTGCGGCAGAGAAAATTTCAGTACAAAAAGCACGCACACATGCATGCATTTTGTGTATAACACATGACGTGTGTCGACGCACAGTGGCACGGCAGCCGCAAAAGCGTTGCAAAAATCGATTTTGCGATGTAACCATTTTTTAAATGTAATACATGCATCTGATTTAGAATTTCCCAGGGATCAAGAAAATAAAAATTTTATTCAATTCGGATGAATAGTTTAGTTGCTACAGCCGCTCAAAGTGGAGTATATTTTCAACTTTGAAAAAAATCGCAATTTTTGGAATAAAAATTCGTGTTTAAGATTGTTTTGCGGAAAAACTACGCAACAAATCCCTATTTTCTTAGTTTCTATAAAAAGGTACATAAAATTTAAACATATAAGAAAAAAAATGACTTCATATCTTTTCTGGGTTTTTCAATACTTCCGTTTACCTGAACTGCTAAATTTGGATCACTTTTTCAACTTTGGAAGAAAAGAAAAAAAATATTCCCAGACATTCCCTTTTTGTTTTAACATTAATGCTTTTATTATCAATTTATTTACCTACTCTATAAAGATTATAGCCATTTGTAGCCATAGCTGGCTGTAAGGTCAATAAAAGTGCAGAAACCTCACTCAAAAAAATGATGCCGCAGGTATAAGAAGAAGAACACGCACCAGATGCATTTACTAAATTAAGAGTTGTTTGCTTATATTCGCGACGTCGCTAATCCCTATGCTCGCGTGCATAGGCCATGCCGACCACTGCTATATACCATGCATTTTTTCGACGATAAACATACGGCGTTACTTAGGCTGCTACGACCTCACAGGAATGGAGTAAACCACTTCTGAACCAGTGAAAAAGTATATAAAAATATTCAGCAAGCTTTTACTTACCGAGAAATTATTTTTTTTTCCCAAATTTCGTTATTATTCAGGAGCTATCAAACAGATGGTAGCAGCAGTGTTGCATTCAAAGTTATCACGAGGTATTTAGTATTCAAAAAAAAGCTCAATAATTTAAAGCCATATCGTACAAACGACTCTGAAATAGAGTTTCTTGGCTAAGCGCCACGGTTTGTTCTTTTGGGTTGAGGGATACAGGGTATCCCACTGTCGTACATAACCCTCTACTGTACCACATTTTTCAAATTGCTTGTGTGTGTGTGTGTTGGTGGCAATCATAATGCCGCTCATGTGTGGAATGTGGCTGACATATTAAATTAGCTGCCAAGTTGTGCACGACAATTTCAATTTGCTACACAGCTCATCACAATTTCTATCTCTGCCATTACTATAAATATTCCTATTTCCTTTAGATTCTGTTTATGTACTATACGGAATTTCCGTACAATGTCGTTGACATTTCAAGTGTGTACACACTGGATTTGTTGCTTTAGTGTAGCATACATTTGAGCGCGCCAACATTGTTGCTATTCATTAATCAAGTTCACAGCACTTTAAAGTGCCACACTGTTTGTACGTATGAGTGATGTGAGTGTGAGTGAGTGTGTGACTGTGTATATATGTATGTGAGTGCTATTGAAACTGAACGTCATGCAGTTGATGTTAATAGTATATAAATAAATGTATATAAAAACATGTTATAATGATGCAATAATAAAGCCACAAGCAGCTGGCATTTAAAACCATATGAGCAGGGGCGAATTATAAACATAAATACAACTCTGCACAGATAGAAAGCTACACTGTTAAAAAAAAAGTAAGTGAAGCCTTTGCCCTGGACACAAAAAAGTATTGGCGCTTGGGGCCAAGGTCTTAGCTCGAGGTTTGGCTATAAAGCTTCTGTTGGGACTGAGTCAATTAAAAAATATTCGTTAACATTTATATACACTCCATATTCTTTAAAGTGGAATGCTTCCATAGCGGGATTTCCAGCTTTCGTAAGCTTTCTGGCTGACAGCGCCTGGAATGTTCTTGGTCTCCCTCGTCATTTTTTTTAACGGGCCGTGATGATCTTCAGGGCGGCTTTGAGGGTTTCTGCTGAGGCAGGGTTACGCTAATGTGTCAGGCCAGGTGGCTCATCGCATTACCATTATGAAGCTTTCAGCAGTTGAGGCGTTCGCCTTGGGTAGGAAAATGTATTGGCGCCTTGGACCAAGATGTTAGCTGAGCTTGAAGAACAAGGTTTGGCTATAAAGGGTCTCTTTGCATTGAGTCAATTAAAAAATAATATTTTTTTAAGAAATGTACGTATACTTAATAAACTCTTGAATCGGATTCTACTGTATTCAACATTAGCGGGACTTCGAGCTTGCGTAGGCTATCCAAAATGTTCTTGAGCTCCCGCGTCACGGCCTGTTGAAGCTCTCATACCGAGCCGTAATGATTGCCTTCAGCGCGGTTTTGGGACTTCCGAGCTTGTAGCGCCAAGTTGCTCATCGCATTGCCATTATGGAGTTTTCAGCAGTTGACGATAGCTGGGCGGAAGTGAGGGCTTTGGGGCCCAGGTTTGGCTATATGGGTTGTGTTCGGACTGAGACAAAAAATATTTATTTACAGAAATAGTATATAAATTAATTATTTATCTCTACAATGAGTAACTCATGTGCTGAGATGAGATCTTGCTCTACCTTCAGAATCTTAAATGAGACTGACTAATCAATTATGAATAATCTGAAGCCAAGCCGGACTTCTCACACCCGACAGCAGCTGCGCAGCCGCCGCTCGTGACGTCACCGATTATGCACTTCTTGCTTTACTGCAAGAACCCAGTGCCCAATTTGCACATGGATAGTGCCCAGTGTTAACTTATACACTCAATATTCTTTAAAATGGTTTTTTCCACAGCGAGATTTCCAGCTTTCGTAAGCTTTCTGAAAGACAGCGGCTGAAATGTTCTTCAGCATCCTCGTCACGGAGAGCTTCAACATTCCTTTACCGAGCCGTGACGATCTGCAGTGCAGTTTTGAGGCTTCCAGTTGAGGCAGTGGTTACGCTAGGTGACGCATCGGGTTGCCTTTATGGAGCAGTTGGTGATGACTGGCATCATAAATATGCTGTGGATACCTTCATTGGCATAGCAAAAACAATTTAGCATTTTATTCTACTTGGAGTATTGATCTGAGGGTCAAACTTGAACATCCACGTTACGTCCACAGTGAACACATTGTCCAAAAATTCTTGATTGGCAAAAGACTTATGATGCAGGGAAAGGTTGCCAAGACGAGCCTTCCACACTTTGCTAAGGCTTTGTCAACTTTCTATCGAGATTTTCCTAAGACCCCAATCCCAGGCGGAAAACCGTCGGCAATCCGCCTATTCACTTGGAAAAAACTCAGTTCGACTACTTGCCGGACAGACACTGTAGAATATCATCCTAAGCCCGCATGGACGTTTGCTTTACAAGACCTTCTAACAGGTCGGCTGACAAGTTCGTATCGTTTTAAAGAAAATCATATTTTTTTTGGCAAAATTCGATTTGATTATTCAAAATAGTTGCAATCGAGAGCGAAACACTGATTATAGCGACCTTCTAACTTTTCGATACCATTTTTGTAGTACGATTTGCCTTTTGCCTCAAAATAGGCCTCAGTCTCGGCGTTTACCTCTTCATTGGCGCTAAATTTCTTTCCAGCGAGCATTCTCTTGACCTCTGAGGACAGCAAAAAGTCGCATGGGGCTAGATCTGGAGAATTCGGTGCATGGGAACATAGTTTGAATCCCAATTCATGCAATTTAGTACACATCGTTTTTATTGATTTGTGACACGGTGTTTTTGTACAGAACTTTTGCATACCCAAATATTCATGATCGATATGTCCAACACGTTCTTTTGATATCTTTTGAGTGTCAGCTATCTCGATCAACTTAACTTTACGGTCATCCGGAGGTATTTTGTGGATTTTTGTTCGATGTTTTCCTCCGTAACAGCCATTTTGGGACGACCACTCCGTTCATAGTCCTCGGTGCTCATATGGCCTGTACGGAATTTAGAAAACCACTTACAAATGGTTTTCTCCCCTGTCGTAGAGTCCAGACAACACCACTTTTTGGTATCAGAATCATTGTGTTTTATTAGCACACGGAATTTCTTTTTATCCATTTCTTTCAAATTAACAAAAGTTGCTTTACTCAAAATGCTATATCTCAAAAACTAATAGCCCGACAGCTGTCAAATTTATAGAAGGTTCGTACTAACTAACAATGATAAGGATTAAATTCTAGTGGCGCACTCAGATAGAAACGATACGAACTTTTCAGCCAAACTGTTATATTCATTTCCAGACATACTGTTCATAATATCTATATATCTATACTACAGTTGTGCTTGCCGAACTCTAACATATCCTGTGAAAACATAAAACATTTTGGCCAAGGGGCTTAAGTTTTATAAATTTTGGCTATAACTCCCGAAGTTCCCATCGGATTTTAGTATGCTCTGCATTTGAAAATACTGAAAACTCTTTTTCTGCTGGACTTTGGGAAGGGAACAAGAATTATCGCATTTGTAACAACTTGTAAATATTACTTTAAAAAAGCCAATCCATCTATATGTATATTACACAAGGACGTTTTTTGTGACATCAAAGGCTCCTAGACGGATCGCGCGATTTCAACAAATGAGGTATCAATCGAAAGCTATTTACACCTAGATGTGCAATAAGGTGTTATTTTTTCGATTAAATCTATATTTTGGTGGATATCGCTAAAATAAAATTACAATCATTGCTATAAAAAGTGCGAAAAGGAAGGCCGATTGAAATTACAATGCGTGGGTGTGAAAAGGTGCGCATATTTTTACTTGCAGTGAGCAAATCTGACATCTGGCTACCCTACGACTGCAGATGTAAATTACGCGATTGACACGTTCGGCCAAGCGCTGCAGTTTTATTATATATGTATTATTTTCTGCAAAGCTTTTTGTATATTATGCAATGAATTTACGCCGCCGGGTTCACTAGTTACTTATATACTATAAAAAAATGTGCATTTAATTTGTAACAACAGCTTCAATTAATACTCATGGTACATAATAGTCTGGCAAACAGCATTTAGTACATAATATAACTAAAAATGACATTAAGTTCTCATGAAAAAAAGTTATGTTTTGTCAACTTTGCAATGAATTAAAAAAAAGAAATTCGATAAAATACAAAAAAAAAGTACATTAAGAAAATGATTGAAAGCGGCTACGCTTAGTTGAACCTTGTCTTTAAGCAGTTGTGAATTATAAGATTTTTGCGCCAAACATTCTCATTCTCATTCTCGTTGGCCTTCCTTGGTTGGGTTATTACACACACAGTACTATGTGGGGCCCCTGGGCCCCCCCCTTAGGCCAGTCACTAAGCAAATTCTCGAGGGAGTTTTTGCTGGCTCCTTTCATGCTCACACACACATAACCACACACGGTAATAAACGTTGATAAAGTCATATAAAAAACACATACACAAAAACCGAGTGTTAAAAGGGCAGCAAAAAGCACAAACAACAATAAAGATGGAAACAAAGAGCAAAAAAAAAAAAAAAAGCCATAGCAAAACATCAGGCAGCATCTTGGCTAAGCAAACAAAACAACTTCAGCAACAAACACAGCCATAAGGCCAAGGCGTGGAAAGGCTTAGACGCTACTTTTAGCCAAAATTAAGGCGGGACTGGAAATGACGTACTCACTGACTGCCTCTGACTAACTGACTTCGGGCTAATGCTGATGCCGGGCATATGCTGCCGCCATAATAACGAACGCATTTTGGTTAGCCAACTGCCCAATTGTGTGTGTGTGTGTGTGGGGGGGGGGGGGGGGGGGGGGGGTATCGTTTGGAGCATGGACAAACATCTAGCACAACAAAGAATTCCAATTGCCGCTGCTGCTGGCTTATCAAAGGAATGCAGGATGAAGAAAAGTGCTGCACAGCTAAGCGCCAATCCCTAGGGGCACAAGTGTACTATCTGGGAGAGGGGTTGGGCATCTCTGGCTGTAGTGGCTGGTCACACCAAGTCCATGGTAAATTGTGACCACACATGAGAGCGTTCAACATAAAACAATAAAAATATACTCGTATAAATAAAATAAACATGTGGCGTGTGTGGAAGAGTGTTTGGGTTATGGCTTATGCCCCACATATAAGAAAAACAAACCCATGGGTGCTCTTTGCACGCAATTCGGAAATAAAGTCTGTAAAAATGTGCCGGGAATATATGCAAACTTATATGGTAAAATATTTTATACATGCAAGATGCTGGAAATGAGGTTAAGTGCTCTTAAAAAGTGAATCTTTTCGTATGGAATCTGAATGAACTTTTGGGCTAAATGCTAATTGTACTCTGCGCCCTAGGGGGGGTTTAGGGATATACGAGCATAAGTCGGGCTGTTCTATGACAATGCGAAGTGGCTCCTACCATGGGCCAACAAAAAAAAAAAAAAACCAAGACAAAAAATGAACCAGAGCGACTCCCCAGAAGATTAAATCAATCTAATTAATAGTTTTTTTTAATCCATTCTAGCAGACTCGGGACAAAATAGGCAAATAAAGTCGAGAAATAATTGTTCTGCTGAATAATACGCATAATATTTGGTATAAAATATGGTACCGATCTGGCCCAGTCTACTTTCATTGTTTACGTAAGGCCACAATGCGTATACGTAATCTGAATAGAAGTTTTTCTTAATTATACCATGTACTTAAAGTAAGATAGAGAAGGAGACGTCGCATACTAGAGATGTCTAGAGAAGTCCAGTCTGTCAGTCAGTCAGTCAGTCAGTCTGTCTGTCTGTCTGTTAGTCTGTCTGACCGTCTATTAGTCTTCCTGTCTGTCTGCAAGAGATAGAGCAACTTAATTTTCAAGTTGTATCCCTTCTTATGTCGCGGGAAGCCAGTTTATTTTATTTTTACGATATTGGATTTTTATTGTATCTAGTCTGCCATTGGAGTATATATGTATTACATAAGATCTCGAAAAAGAACCAAAAGGCTTAAGAGCATTCTTTGGTCATAAAGATATCGTAGCCGTAGTATTTGTTTGCAAGTTTTTTAGATTTCCCAAGCTAGAAACAAAATTTTTTAAAAATCGGTATCATGTAGCATGGGACCAATTTGTCAGAAAAAAGTATCTAATTCTTATTGAAGATATTGTAACCAAATTCGGCAATCAACAAATTTTTCGAGTATTTAAGCACTGTGCCTAATTGGATTGAAATCGTTTTAATCTTTTTTTGAGTGCTGTGATGCTACAGGGTATCTCAAAGGCTTTCGCGACCGACATAAAAGTCCGCCATAAGCGTCAGCCATTTTTTGAAATTTAGTACTAAGATAAAAAGAACTCTTAAATTAAGATCTTGTTCATAATAAGATTTAAAAATTAAAAATATTAAAATAAGATCAATAAAAACAAAATAGTTTTAAATATGGAAAAAAAAAAATAGTCAAATATTTTATTTTCAGCTTTCTGAAATTACATTTTTTTAAAGTCAGACCAAAAAACTCTTTAAAAAATATTCCAATATAAATATATAAATATAATCTATATAAATATATTTTGATTGAATAAACAAAAAAGCTCCATTTTTATAAGCAATCAAGATAAGCATTTAAACTTAAAAGTTTCCATTAGATAAGGTATCATATTTAAAAACTGAGCTAAGTTTTGTACCTTGTAATAATAATTCCAGAAATAAGCTAAAATTTAATAATAACGATATTTTTTAAAAGGACATGGTAAAAAAACAATAACTACTTAACTTTAAGTAACACGGGGTTTTCAATCTGATACAATTATTTTTTTTCCAATGCAAAATAATAATCGGTTATGCTCCGGAAAATAAAGAACGAAAAGGAATATAATTTTTTCGAATAAAATTTTTTTTCGAATAAAATGCAGCTGTACTCGTGATTTTTCGTTCATAACACCTACAATTCTCAACCGATTTTTAAGATCTTAGACTCGAAATGTTCGTAAAAGAATTCTCTTTCAGCTTAAAGCTTAACATAATTTTTAGACATTTTTTTTCAATGCAATGTCTAAGTCGATTTTTGAATATTTCGAAAAAAAAACCTATTTTGAAAAAGTGGACCCATAGTTTCTTGGGCAAAGTTGCTTAGAACGCAAAGAATCAAAATCACTGTGAGCCCCAGAAGGTTTTTTCGGCTACATACAAATTGACCCGCCCTAATATATATGTATTAATTTTGACCTGCATCTTAAAATATGAAAAAAGAATGTCTTAGTACGCCAATAAGGAAATACACTGCAGCTACTAATCTCAAAGTAAGATTATTCACTGCGTTAGGTTTTATAGTGATAAGTAGCTAATAGGAACATGATTTGCTATATCATAATCTATAGGAACTATAGATTGCTGTTTAGAACAAGAAATCAATATTTCGTTATTTATTAGGCTCCAAACTGAGCTAAAAAGCCAAATTTTTAAACAAAAGTGGAGAAACGCCTGAACAGAGCTAAAACTTAATAGATTTGATAAGGAGACTATTTGCTTAAAATATTTGCCACATTGCGTATGCGTAATTATTTTATGAATTTTCTTAAATTTTGATTGCATGCACATATTGTTAAAAACAAACATATTTTTGTACGCCATATAACTCTAATATAATACAGTTTCACAATTAAATTATTATAGTATAGGTAAGTATAGTATATATTCGTATCAAACGTATATGTCGGGTCAGGATTATTTTCAAGCGAGTTTTCCATTTTGTCTTTGATAAAAAACTGTGCGTAACAACGAATTCCCCGTGCTGTAGGCTATCGTGAGCAAACTCGAACTGTCACACAGCTTCTTTGTTCTTTTTCAAAAGACCATACACGTAGCAAGCTCATACTGCCTTCTCGCTCCCGCTACAGCAGCTACCATGGGACTACGCTCAGCAGCAGTTTATATTTGTCCTGCTCTAATAACTTTTCACTCAAATCTGCATGTGGTTTAACATTAACATAAGTGCAACAAAATAACTCAATAAGTTTATATACGTTTATGTTTATGTTTAGAATTTTCTTAATTTTTGATTACACAAGCAAAATTCTAAAAACAAAAATGTTTCGCACAGGAGTATATATTAATTTTGGGCTTAATTTTGAAATATGCGTATACTAGGGTGGGTCAATTTTTTTCGGTATAAGGGCTCACTCGGATTTTGATTCTTTGGGTAATTCTAAGCAAATTTGCCCAAGAAACTATGGGTCTATAATGAATTTCGAGTCGCCCACTTTTTCAAAATAGGTTTTTTTCGACATATTCAAAAATCGACTTAGACATTGCATTGAAAGGCCAAAAATCGCTATTTTTTTCTAGCCAAATGTGAATTTGGGGGTTTTTGGGGTCGAGGAATTCATTTTTGACATCTATTTTTAATTTTGGGTGTCGTCAGAGGGCGCTTTAGTGTTGGTTTTTGATTTTTTTCGGTTTTTTTTTCTTGAAAATTGACCAAATGTGGCGAAAATCCACGAATATTTCACTTTTTCATAGTGCAATCTCAAATTTGAAGATTCCCAAAATACTTAACGCTGGAAAATTAAAGTGATGGAAGGTCGTACTCTTTTACGACGCACATTAATTTTATTTAATTTAAGACAAGAAATCGATTATTTCTTATTTACTTTATAATCAAAAAAGGAATATTTTTGCTTTATATATTTCTACAAATTTTATTATAACTTAATATATTATTATTATTAGAAAAGAATCAAATTGACTTATTTTTGAAAGTCTTTCTTGCTTTCAAGTCTAGGGGTTCGTTCACGGCTTTCTATTGTCACCATCATAACTTTTTCTCGATTCTTTTCCAAAATTCGTTTCGACGCCAACTGAACGTGTCTTTCCGTTGCTTGTATATGCAACGGAATTTTGGGATGAATTATCATTAATGTCAATCATATTCGTATAATACGAACAATTAAAGTTTATGGCAGGTTTTTTATAAATTCTTAATTTCGTCATTTTAGTTTCTTGGGCAAATTTGCTTAGAATTATCCAAAGAATCAAAATCCAAGTGAGCCCCATAAGGTTTTTTCGGCCCTATACAAATTGACCCGCCCTAGCGTATACGTAATAATATTTGAAATTTCTTAATACATATTTGAGTACACATACAAAATTTTTGAAACAATTATGTTTTTATATCCAATATAATTACATTATTATATTATAATAGGGTTGACGTAGGAGTATATTTTAATTTTGAATTTAATTTTGAAATATGAATAGCTTTCGTGAAATAATCATAAAATAAAGTTAGGCTTCATAATACTATAGCTTTCGAAAAACTTTTAATTTACATGAAAATGCATTTACAGCTTCACACTCGGAATCGGAATTGGAATTGGTGTCTGTATTTAGAAGATTATTATTGAAAGGGTGAAAGTGAAAGGGTGTCTTTTAGCAATGCTAAATCATTGATCAATTGAAAAACCTAAATAGGTGAGGTTTCTTTTTCCTCTGCTATCGTTTACTCCCAGTGGAGCATAGGGCATCATTGTCCGGTTTAGTAGACCCAAAATGGCTTCCGAGCTCCTTTTTTTTTTTGGTATCCAGCCACACATTGCACAAAGAGCCTGAATGTACTTAAACTTAACTAAAAGCCAACAAGTATACGCATGGGTAAAAGTACAAACTTAATGGATGTTAGTTTTGTCCTACATAACACATATTTTTGTGATTTTTCTATTTCCAAATAAATAACAAAAAAAATGCAGTATAAAAGCATTTTATAAATATTCAGCGATTGCCTTATATCAACTTGTAATAAGCCACATCAACTTTCAATTTCCATATTTTCTTAAATTTTTCTGTCTACTCAAAGTCATGAAGCAAAGTGATGAAGCAATGTAACATTCAATTACGCAGAAAATTTTTAAGTCACTGTGCTATCAAACTGCCCTCGCAACTCATGGGCAACATACACTGATAATTCAAACAACAACGACTCACATAGAGTACAACTGCATGGTAGAGTGCAAGCTGATTGATAGATGACAGACTATGGTCAATCAATCAATTGATCAACTGCTGCAGTTTTTCAGCCCTAACCTCAACAGTCATTGCTTGCATGGAGAATGCAATTTATTTGGTCCTTACATAGCTCATGTGGAGTTTTAACAAAGTGATTTACAGTGGACTTTTGCAGATACTTGCGATTATTTATCTGCTCGCTACTTGCTGGTCATTTAATGGTCACTAATTATGCCGAGTTGTCTATCAGACTGGCCAGAGCTGGAAGTGTGAATAAGTAAGTGTATACGCAAGCTGCAGTACGATGGACCTGGCCATGCTAAACGAATCTTCAGTACCTTTTGCATGGCAGCTGTTTCTTTTATCTTAGCTTTGCGATGTTCTGCTATCGGGTGGGGTTACGTCTCCTGTTTGGCGATGTTTGATAAAAAAAAATCGCAGTTTTCCCGTCGATTTATAACAATGAATGAAACATAGGTCCATTCAACATCAATTTTTGACCGAGCTGTCCGTCTATATGCATATTGCGTATACGTATTCCTAAATATCATAATTTTTGATTGCATACTAAAAATTTTGAAAAGAAATGTATTTTTATATTCAAATAGAAGTATTTACAATAGTGACTTACAATATTTTAATATTATTTAGTAATACATATTAATTGAAAGTAAAGTTTGGGTAGATTTGTTACTAATTGTCGCAACTAATTTGCTTTATAGTTCAATCTAAAAAGGCTTTTGAGCTGGCTTTTTTTTCGAGCTATACATTGCACAGGGTGACCTCAACTTGAACTTATCAAAAAACCAACATTGGCAAAGGGTTCTAGTTGGATAAGGTACCAAAAGCTGCCTGCAATCATTTGCACTGTATAACCAACTTCAAAGCCCACATTTCAAACAGGGAGGAGTGGAATATGAGTATACCAGGCCCAGTTGGCTTAATCAAAATATACACGGATGGTTCGAAGCTGGATAACCGTGTAGGTGGTGGTGTCTACATTGAGAGTCTTAATGTTAGAACATCTTTTCGTCTTCCGGACCACTGCAGTGTTTTCCAGGCGGAAGTCATGGCAATCCAGGAGGCTTTAACAAAAGTAAAAGATCTACAAGTAGGTAACACGGACATCTGTATCTACTCAGACAGCCAGGCGGCTATAAAGTCCCTCGTATCGTTGACATCAAACATGAAGTCAGTGGTAAACTGTCGCTCATCTCTGGAGGAGATGGCTCAGCAGTTTTCAATTCACCTCATCTGGGTCACAGGACATAGGCATATCGAGTGAAATTGCATCGCGGATGAACTGGCTAGACAAGGAACTACCAGCATCCTTCTTCAAGATAAGGAGAGCGTAGGTATACCTATGGCCAGCTGTAGACTGAGGTTACGAAATCACTTCGCCCTCACGGCTAACCTGATGTGGAATCGATCATCGAACACATGCAGGATATCACGGCAAACGTGGCCGACTTTTTGCGGGAAAAGAACAAAGAAACTTTGCTGTCTTAGTAGAGCTCAATGCTCCGCTGTAATCCGAGCTATTACTGGACACTAGCTGGTGGGAATCCACGCATCCAGGCTAAATGCTTCTCATCAGGATTTCTGCAGAAGCTGCGGCGATGAGGAAGAGCTAGAGACAGTGGAGCACCTTTTCTGTCACTGTCCTGGACTGTGCAGAACAAGGTTCCGTTTTCTTAAATCGTATTTCCTTACTGATCTATTTGAGCTCTCAGAAAAGAGTCCAAGAAGCCTCTTGAGGCTTATTCAGGCCGCCAGATGATCGTGACTTTAAGGTCATATAGGGGACCTCCGGAGTGGGGAAAGGGTGGCGTAAGGTCCACCCAGCGGTATCACAACGGGCAAATTCCTTGGCCTAAGTGAGTTGGGACACAAAAGCCTCAACTACTGCACTAACCTAACCTAACCTACACCATTTAAAAATGGGATAAAAAGGATTTAAGGCACAATTATTTAAAACAATTATGTATCAGGCACTGGTCCGTCCCATCCTGACATATGCATGCCCAATATGGTTTAACAAATCACTCTCTTATATGGAGAGGCTAAGAGCGCTTGAGAGAAAATTTTTAAGACTATGTACCTCCATGCACAGAACACCAGAGCACTAAATTCTATTCATCGCAGCAAGTTTATAATACGGCTAATGTAATCCGGATAGACAACTTTATTATAAACTTGATTAGAATTCACATTCTTAATTGCCTCTCGAATAAGGACAATGACCTTATATTTGCGCCCTACCATGCAGGTGAAAGGTATATCGAAGCTGCTATAAACAATGCATTTGTACCACCCGAAGCATTCTTCTCTAGACAAACGAGGTATCTGGACTGACCAGAGAAGAAATTCCGGTTCTGTATCATAAGTTCAGGAGAGCGACCTCCAAGTCAATTGATATTGCAAACGCAATAAATGGGAATGAGTCAAGATTTTGAAAAAAAACTTTCAAATCAGAATATAAAAGAATTAAACAACATCCGATACAAATTGTGGTGGACACAGCCAGTCTTTTAGTCTTTCTTTTTTTTAATAGTATTTTATAATAATAATTATATAGTTTTTCCTTTTCTCTTTCTTCACCTATCATTTTACTATGTATAGCTCTAAAATCATTTTACACAAGTTACGTTTTTGAAATTTTATTCAATAAAGGATTTTTAAAATTATTTATTTATAATTGATACTGTAATTCTTGAGCGCCCATTTGGGATTGTTTGAATGTTTTTAAATGTATATATGTATTAACTAGTGTTTACTATAGTTTTTTTTAATTACATAGATGTTAAAAAAAAAATAGACAACTATAAAAAAAGGCACATACTTTAAGAAATATAAGAAAATTTCTTACATAGGAACAAAAATTCTTAAAAAAAAATAAGAAAATTTCTAACATAGGCATAATAATTGTTACATAAGAAAATTTCTTGAGTTTAATTGTTTTTGAAAAACCTTGCTCACAGCAACCCTAATTTGATGAATGTTTGAAAGGAACTTTGAGATATTCTCATTTAAGGCAATGGAACGAGGGCTTTTAATAGCTATAACCCAGCATAGGACGATAAAAATAATCTTTGAATGTAAGCGTGCCCCAAGTGGCCAACTCCTTGATAAAGTTCTTGCATCTCTCCGTAATTTCTGGAGCTTCTTGCTAAAATGCATATGTGTCGAAATCTAATAAGTTTCTAAAAATGTAATTTAGTCTCTGCATCAGGTGTAGATCTATGATTTGGACTTTGGGGTGGGATTGGTCGTGGGGGGGGAGGGTGTGGGTTTGTTCACTTCGAAGTGTATATATATCGCAGCTCGCAAAAGACTTTCAACCCATTTTTCCAACTATGGGGTCCGGACTCCATAACCCGCCCGTGGATCCGCCACTGCTCTGCATGTTGTCACATTTTCCGTTGATAGCTTCGATATGTCCTTGAAAAATCAATATTAAATTGTTTAAATTAATAATAAACCAAATCGAAAGTGCAGTCAAAAATGTTTTTGATGTAACATATTTTAAGACATTGTGAAAAAAATTTTTTTTTTATTTTAAAAGAATCTTCAGTACAAATATCTCCAGTTGTACAGACCGTATTCAAGTCATGGTTCACGCACTGGACCGTCATACTAAGTCTTACTAACCAGTCCTGTTTAACGCGCTAGTCCTTGGTACTGAATGGTATCGACTTGTTGCTGCAAATTTTGCGGTTTCTGCAAGCAGATTAATAAATCAATCCACTTCGTGCTTCATTTTGGAGCTATCGATGCACTTATACATGCACAGCATATAATCGTATCTGTGTGTGTGTGTGCTTTGTGTTGGTTTTAGTGTATGCAGTAACCTGTGTGTGAGTGTGTTGGGCTTTTGGCCAAGAACATGCAAATTAAGCAAAGCCTTAATGCTGTTTTCAACACAAACGTGCCACTGCACAATGGGCCAAATAGCAAAAATTTGCGACACAAATACATGTACACTGCGCGTTATCAAGTTGATATATTTCTTACTACAATATTTATAATATTTTATTATTACAACTAAACTCTGAAAACAAACAAAAAGGCCATCCTGGGAAAAAAACGTTATACACATTATTTCATACAACTGACCCATCACGAGATAAAGTGTTCAGAATTCAACGCATTTTTATGGAATTTCCGCATCAAAGCACTTCACCTTCACACTTTGGAAGCTCTATCTCAATAACGATTATCGTAGAGAATTTTACGCCTTAAAATTTTTAAGAGCTTATGGAATAAAGCACGCATAAAATGGCATTAACACTTTTTTTTTTTTAAGTGGGAGATCACTTTTGAATTTTAAAATTAAAAAAAAAGTTGTTAAATAATAAAAAAAAAAACTTTTTTTTTTTGAATTCAATATTTTATCCATCATGGGAAAAAATTTGCATCAATATCTTTATTTTTTTTAAGGAGATGTGGCTTGTCAACGAAAAGTCTAAAAATGAAAAATCCAATATTCAGTTATCGATAAATCGATAAATAACACTAGTTAAAAAATTTAAAAAAATTTTCGTATTCTCAATCATGAAAGCGGCTATTTTCTAAAGAAAAATATATATAAAACCTTCTAGTTTGCTTTTATACGTATTGCAAGTTTTGGCCATAATATTTGAATTTTGTCCACAGTGCGCTAGTAAGATAATAAGGCGCCCAAAGTGCCGACGCTGCGTATGTGTTATGGAAATGCATGCATTGCGAATAATGCGTACACGCACTGTGTTCTAAACAGTACAAACATGAGGAAATTGGCATGCATAGGTACATGCACAGAAAGCTATATAATGCAGCTATAAATTAGTTGGGCTCCCACGAACTCTTAGAAAATTGGTAGTCCTAAAACACTTTTTGAATTTTTGTGAAGAATCTACTACTCTAAAGGATTCCGCTGCTTTGTTTGCATCAGTAAAATATTGGTTGGTAGATTTAAATCGAGGTCGAATGAGCTGCTAAGTCGCCAGTGGGTGAGCAGAAGAGATGACTTCTCTAGAAATGAACAAAATTTACATTTTTTGTATTTACCAACACTAGTGCCTATGTTAGGTCGGCGGGTGGAGGCGTGCCAAAAGAAAAAAGCAACTGCCTAGATAAATGGTCGGACATGTAAAGGGTCATCAATCTTGAGTTGTTTTTTTTCAATAAGGTTCTTTGATAAGCCACGCGTGAGTACTGTCAAGTTGACATGTGTTTTTTATTCAGTTTTCATTGCCATTTCATCATGGAAAAACTTACACCCGAAAAACGTTTACAAATCGTACAATTATATTACAAAAATTTGCGTTCTGTAAAGAATGTTTTTTGTGCGCTTAGGCCATTTTATAGTGGCCATAATCGATCTACTCAGACCACTATTCGACATACCATCAACAAATTTGAGACCCAATATTCATTATTGGATGTCACTCGACCGAATAGACCTCGTCCAGCGCGTAGTTTATGGGCCGGTGGAATCATCGTCATTATTTCAATCAAGTTTCAACTTTTTATGTGATAATATTTGGGTGCAAAAAGTAACAAGAATTTTATTATTGGAGTCCACATAAGTCTATAGACTGATTTTGGAGATTGCAAATTTTTTCAAAAGATTTGAAGGTGGGTGGTTTTAAGATGTGTGTTAAGTGAAATTTTACATATTCCATCCAAAAATAATTTTTTAAATCAGTTGACAATTTCGATAGTTTTAGCCAAAAATAAATCCGTAAGAACTTCCCATTTGTATAAAAGATATAACGAAAACTGCGTTGGTACAGGGTATTTAAGAGTCAAGCAAAATTCTCAAAATCTTAGAAATTAAGGAAAGCGTAGGGAATATTATTGAATTGAAATGAATATAGAAGGCCTTAAGGTGGACCAAGCAAGCAGGTGGCGGCAACCCCCAGTTTCCTTTAGGTAGCGAACAAACAAACATTTTAAGGAATACCTAGCGTTGGTAACTTGAGTGGAAAGCGGAGAGCAGCTGGTAAATTTAGTGGATGGGTTAACATAATCCAAAAACTTTTCGGCTTTTCAAGCTTCCCTTAACTTTATAAAAATATATATTATTTATTAAGCTTAACAACATACAAGTTTCTGAATTCAAAATATGTTCCATAGAAGCTTATTTTATATACAAAGGGTCATTAATCTTGAGGTTTTTTTTCAGTAAGGTTTTTTTGATAAACCACGCGTGAGTACTGTCAAGTTGCCATGTGTTTTTTATTTAGATTTCATTGCCATTCCATCTTGGAAAAACTTACACCCAAACAACGTTTTCAAATCGTACAATTATATTACGAAAATTCACGTTCTGTAAAGAATGTTTTTCGCGCGCTTAGGCCATTTATGGTCGCCATAATGGACCTACTACCACCACTATTCGACATAACATCAACAAATTTGAGACCCAATATTCATTATTGGATGACACTCGACCGAATAGACCTCGTCCAGCGCGTAGTTTATAGGCCGGTGGAATCATCGGTCCATATTTCTTCAAAAATGACGCTGGTCAGACCGTAACCGTCAATGGCGACCATGATAACGAATTATTTGCTATCTGAAATTGAAGCCCGAGATCGCGACGACATTTGGTTTCAACCTGACGGCGCTACTTGCCACACTGCCCGTGAAACAATGAGCATATTGAGGAACCAATTCGGTGAACAATTAATTTCACGCTTCGGACCGGTGAATTGGCCACCAAGATCGTGTGATATCACACCGTAAGACTTTTTCCTTTGGGACTACGTGAAGTCTAAAGTGTTTGTGGAGAATCCAGCTACGATTAAAGCATTAGAGGCCAACATTACCCGTGTTATTCGCGAGATACCGTCGATTATGCTCGAACGCGTCATCGAAAATTGGAACCTCCGCTTGGACGAGCTACGGCGCAGTTGCGGCCAACATTTGAAAGGGATTATTTTTAAAAAGTGAATGGCAAGAAGGGTTCTTTCTATTGATAATAAAGACTAAAAAAAAAAACTCAAGATTGATGACCCTTTACTTTGAAACATAGTGGAAAACTGTTGTGTTTGTCTTGTGTCGTGGTAAATCCAAAAAAAATTGTAAAAGATTCCAACCCGATTTTGGTGACAAAATCACTCTCAAAAACTCTCTCAAAAGAGAGCGCTTTGCCCTTAAAGTTCAGTAAGCAGCATCGAAAACAAAACGCTAAGATTTTTGCTCTCTGGTACGCAGCGTTTGTGAGCAAACAGTGCTGCCCATTTTGTTAGGCAATTTACGCTAGATGGCGCCAGCAGTGAGGGAAGAAATTGCGCTGGCAATAGTACACCGAAAGGGATTTTCTTATTATTGATAGAAAAATTCTTATATTAAGAGCATTTTTTATCTAGACAAATATTTCTTATTTGAGAATGCACGAGTAGTTTTAAAAATATTGAGTTTGTACTCCTGACCATATTGATGGGTTATTTTGGGGGTCTGCGGCTTTTCTCTCGCACAAACTTATTGTTGCCTTTATCTTAGATACGGGGTATACGAATTTTATGACAATAAAAATACTGAAGTAGTCCAAAGGGTATTGGACACAATATTTTCTTGCAGCTACCTCTTACCCCCCGAGCAGGTGGCACTAATACGAGCCAAGTTGTTGCCACTTTGGTTGCTCGCCCAAGTAGTTAAATAACAATGACGTTTATTTTTTTTGGAAACAGCATCCAAACCATATGTATACGATTTTATATATGCGCTAAGTATATATAATTTAAATTAATTAAAAAAAAAATACAACTCATGTACAATTTGCTATGCTAAAAAAAAAAATCGGTTTTTCCACTGGCAGTCTCAAATACCATTCAAGTACAAAGCAAACATTCTTACTATTTGCGTTAGCTTCTTTAAATCAAGCATTAAACCCAGCTCTTAGTAGAAACTGAGCCAAAAATTAAACAAAAATCGCAAGATCTTATACAAGAGCTAGAGAAATGTAGCTTTAACTCGTTTTTTCTGCAATCGAAACTCAATAATTGCTTTTTTGTCTGTCTGTAGCTTTTTTTGTATCTATCAATTATACTATGTACTACACAAAAGTATGAATAACAAAAAAAAATATCTTCTACGATTGGTAATTTAGAAGAATTGGTAAGTAGTTAGTTGTGTATTTTGTTAGCCATGCTGCAGACTTTTGACACCTTTGCCATTTATCATTGAGTTCGTTATTGGTGCCATGCAGATATTTGCTGGTTTGTATAAACATTTTTTTTGTTTTTTTTTTTGTATTTTTATTTGGTTGAAGTATTTCTACCTTGGCATTATAAAAACAAAAAATATATGTCAATTATAAAATAAAAAAAATAAAAAATAAATAAATTAAAAATAAAATAATGCTCGTTAATAAAATAATAATAATTGTTGGAGTAACCTAGTGAACAGTTTTGGTCTGTTTATAGCGCTCTCTAGTACAAAGCCCAGGGGGCAACATGTTTGGTCATTATTTATACATTTCTTGAAATCACGCGGCCCCTTAAATTCAAGTATCTTGATCTGGGGTCGAGACATATGTTTTCTTATGTATTTCGATGTGCTTAATCCGAACGCACTAATAGAATTTACCCAACAGGTCTATGCTTTGCCGTATCCCCAAAAACCCCACAAATTTTTTTTTGAGACTGATTTTCCGTCAATGGTTCGCTGAATCCCAATCCAAGCTTCAAAAAGCCGCAGCATGTCGAGTTTCTGAGTTAATCTCAACAGTACCTCGTTTTATGATGTTTTTTGAAATTATGACAGAATCCTGACGTGCTGGGGTTTTGTGTAGCTCGGATTCAACGATCCCAAAAACATATAGAATTTAAGGTCTGGACTGTGTAGCTTAAAATCAATGTTTTTTTTTGCTTACCATAGCTGTTCTATAATATAACTTCGAAAAAATCATTTTTTTAGAGACCGATTGTACGACGGTTGTTTTTTTGGGGTCGTTGAATCCGAAGCTGATGTCAAAAAAACCGCAGCTTGTCAGGTTTCTAAGATAGTCTCGAAAATAACTTCTTTTATGGGTTTTTTTTTACGTATGATAAAACTAAGTCCAGTTGAACCAATTGTGATTGCTGATTCGGATTAAGCGAGACATTTCTATACTATATATGGCTTTGTAATTAATTGACTAACTGATATACATATGTATATAGGTACCTATGTGATTTAGTTTGAAAAAAATCATTTTGAAGCTTTGTATGCGGTAATCAAAATCTGGTTCCCTTTGGGCAGAAAACCGACTCGTAAAAAAAGAAATGCAGATACTTCTAGATCTAGACTTTTGTTTCTGGTTATTAGTTATTGGCTTCAAGAGCCTCCAATAGGCATGATCGTCTAGCGGTTGGGATCCTACGTAAACCAGGTATGAGTTCTGCTTACGGCATTGACTGTCATTGTCATAGATGCGTGGAAATACTTTATTTATTTTTATTTTATCACATCTTAAACCTATAATTTAAAGCGCGGCAAAATCTTTAGCACTCTGTGTGTATAAGCTGCACTTATAATACCCTGTACCAAAGTTAAGGGGCATATTAAGTGTTCGCTAATGCATATAACAATAGGGACAACCGAAAGCTACCTCCAATTTGTACAGCCGAACAAAAGTAATTCGCCTTTCTATCCATCGATTCGTCTGTCTGAATACCCAAAACTTGGAGACTATATGAGCTAGGATAGCCAAACTTGACACTTGGACACCTTATGTGACCAGCCAGCCTTCTGCCACTCCCCCTTTCCCATACAAATAATTTCAAAGCACTTTATTTTCTAAAATTTTGAAGCTAAAGCTTGTATGGGTGAGAAAAAAGATTCGATTTTTCAAATTGGACCATAAACGGCGAAGATATCCACAATATAGTATTTTAAAGGCGCAAATCAAAAACGCCTCAGAGGCAAACACATACACCTATAGGGTGGGCCATCTGTTGGTTTGTTTTTTAATTGCATTTTATTCGTATATTGTCCAACAAAATTGGGCATGTGTATAGTATATACCAAATGAAAGTTTGAAACTACTCATTTATGTATAATAGGAAAAATTCTTCTTCTTCTTATGTCCTGTTACTCCTAGTGGAGCATAAGGCCATAATAATAATAATAATTTAATAAAATAATATCGCCCAAATGGCTGCCGCGGCTGGCACTACAGGACCGTATGAACTTTTGAACTTGACATATGTCGAAGCACATCCACTTTGGACGGGCATGTTCCGAATTATGAGTGTTTAACAACCAAACCGGCAGATGGTTCACCCTGTATAAGGGTAAAATTAATAGTGAAAAATAAAATGGCAAAGCATTTT
This sequence comes from Chymomyza fuscimana, assembly GCA_949987675.1. NCBI lineage: Eukaryota > Metazoa > Arthropoda > Insecta > Diptera > Drosophilidae > Chymomyza > Chymomyza fuscimana. Next base: position 17,417,229 of record OX465090.1, on the reverse strand, counting down.
TTTGAAAGTACTTTTCAAGAAAAACGATAAATTTTTAATTTTAACTTTAATCATGAAAATAATACAAAGTTAAATACCATCCTTAATACTGATCCTTTAAGGAAATGTAAGGCATCGATGGAAAGTTCTTAAAGTGTACATCATATCAACGCGCCACTCAAAAGATATTTAAATTCCATTTTTTTTTTTTTTTTTTTCAATTTCTATAACAAAATTTTGTACAATAAAAATTGAAGAGCAAGACTTATTTTTAGTTTTTTAAATAAAAATTAGCCATTAATGCTTATTTTGAATTTTTATACAAATTTATATTTAACTTTATTTTAAGATTTTTATTTTTAAGTCAAAAAATAAGAGTTATTTATTTATTTATAAAAAGAAATTAATTTCTATTTAACTATTATTTAATGATTTTTATTCTTAGGTCAAAAAATAAGAGTAATTTATTTATTTATAAAAAGAAATTAATTTCACACTATAAATAGTTTTGTAGCCGGAGCAACAAGGGCCTTCAGGCTGAGAAAAAAAGAGTTGTTTTTAAATAAAAAATAATATTTCATTAATTTTGATTTAAAAAATTAAACGTGTTACTTATCTATTGAGCATGCAGGTAATAAATTGTCTTATAAAGTGATTTTACAGGGTTTCTAAAATTCGACTGCACCCGCAATTTTGTGATTTTTAGACAGTGCCACAACTTGACTAAATATTTTCCTTAATTTTTTTTTCTAAAATAGCTTTAACTTGTTTTCAAACTTTCTGCGCTGCATACTTTAATTTTTTAGATCATATGTGAATGATTTAGACTACAAAAAACTTTTTTTATTATATATTTCATTCTTAGCCATTGAGATAATTTTTGGTGCTTTATGTATTATTTGGCTACTATTATTAGAACTATCAATAAGCTACATGCCCTCATTTTAATTGCAAATACTTACATATAGTTATTATTTGTAAAGATGATAATAATATTTACTTTTCTTTCAGTGGCGCATCCATGGAAGGGGTTCGCGTCCGCACCTGCCCAAAAGTTGAAAAAATGTGTTGACAGTTTTTTGCGAGCTCTGATATATATATACACATCGAGGTGAAAAACCCCCCCACAAGACCAAATCCTGGATTCACACCTGTTTTCTTCCTTTAATCAGCTGCACTATTAACTGCGACAAAGAAATCAACTGGACAGCAATTCTTCATCTAACTTTTTGTATTTTTTCTTTAAAGTACAACAAAGAGTTTGAACCTTAAAAAAGGCACCCTGTTCTAAGTTCAAAAGTAAGTTTTTGTCTTTAAGGGCTGGCGGGTAACTACCCTACCTTGGCAATATGTGGTTTGTGCCGTTTTTGCATGATGTGACATGAGAGATTTAGATATTTTTGAAAACTCTTTGGTGTTGGATTTATTTGGACCGCGTATCCGGATTCAGCGGCTCAAAATTCATATGTGTAGCACATCTATATGTAAAGTTTATTTTTTATGCGCCTATGTATTCCTTAAATTTAAGCTGATCAAATTATCTTAGAATTAGAATTAGAATACTTATATACCTACATAGTAAATAGATCATCTCCTCTTCGATTTTTCATCTCAAAAATTGGTTTAGCTAACCTAATAATTGCCTTATTTAGCATAAAATAAATACTATCTGTTTTTTTTTTTTTTATTAAAATATATAGGTCTCAAAATAACTTTTAGATTATTTCTTCCCACTAGGTACGTAAATAAATAAATCTTTTTAGAACTAGAAATTAAAAAGGGCAATTGGAATTTTTTTATTTTAATTATACAAGGTTTAGAAATTCTACATATAATAAATGAAACTTATAGGTATTGCTTTTGTTATGGGTTAACTGCAAGAACGTGCTTTAAGATGTTTATGGAACTAGACTTTAGTTACAAAATTTGTTGAAGTAATTTTTTTTTTAGCTATACTTTATTGGATTACTTACGTAACTACGATATGTGAATAGTTCTCTCACACCCTATAAGTGAATTTGATTTTATACACTGCCCCAAAGATAAGAAGTAAACTAAGTTTGTGTAAATGTATGCAACAAAGAGAAGAAAACATCGGAGAAAAAAAGAATCTAGACATGTCCGGCCGTCCATTTATCTGAACGCCTAGATCTTGCAGACAGTAATAGTTATAGCTGCCAAACTTTCGAATAAGTAGCCTTATTATGTCATGGGACAGAAGTTTATTTTATTTTTTGAAATCGGGATTATATTATATGGCTCTCATAGGGGTATTGTTAATTTTTACATATCGTAATCAATTTTGGCGATCGACACTTTTTTATAGATCCAAGGACTGTTTGTTATATTATGCATTGGACCGATCCTCAGTGGTAGAAAAGGCCACTCTGGCGGCACGAAAAGAGAAATTTCAACTCTTAAAATTGTCGAATTTTTTATTTCTCGCGAATTAATAAAAGCTCACTGAGGTGAACGATAATAGCCTTTAAGCTTTTTTCATGATATTTGATCAGCTGTGAGCTTTCAAACAGAACATCTGTTGCATCAGCTGGAACACAAAAACTTTGCCGCGTAAGTTACAAAAATTAAAATTTTCGGTTATTTTTATACCCTGTACCGTATGGTACAAAGGGTATATTGTGTTTGTGCAAGCCGAAAATGTATGTAACGTACAGAAGGAGAAGTCGGAGACCCCCCAAAGTTACCTAAATTATGATCAGAGTGACTAGAGAAGTCGATATACCCATGTCCGTCTGTCCGTCTGACCGTCTGTCCGTCTGTCCGTATGAACGCCTAGATCTCAGAGATGGTAAGAGCTAGAGCAACCAAACTTTCAGCTAAGATCCGTTATTTATCCATAGGAGACAAGTTTATTTTATTTTTTTGATATCGGGACTACATTATATAGCTCCCATAGGGGTGTTTCAGAGGACCTCGAAAAAAAGCAAAAGTTTTAGATGGATAATTCGTTTGCTTATGAAGATATCATAACCAAATTTGGCAATCGGAAGTTTTTTAGAAACCCCCAGCACTGTACCAAATTTTATCAAAATCGGTTGACTATATCATATAGCTCCCATAGGACCAATCGGTCAAAAAATCGTTTTTTGTACAAAATTCGTTGCGTTTCGTTTGTTTGTGAAGATATTATAACCAAATTTGTCATTTATAAGTTTTTAAGAGTTCCCAAGCACTGTACCAAATTTGATCAAAATCGGTTGACTATATCATATAGCTCCCATAGGACCAATCGGTCAAAAAATCTTTTTTTGTACAAAATTCGTTGCGTTTCGTTTGTTTGTAAAGATATTATAACCAAATTTGGCATTTATCAGTTTTTAAGAGTTCCCAAGCACTGTACCAAATTTGATCAAAATCGGTTGACTATATCATATAGCTCCCATAGGACCAATCGGTCAAAAAATCGTGTTTTGTACAAAATTCGTTGTGTTTCGTTTATTTGTGAAGATACCGTAACCACATTTGGCATTAAGAAGTTTTTTAGAGATCCCAAGCACTGTAGCAAATTTGATCAAAATCGGTTGATTATATCATATAGCTCCCAGATCGGTCGAAAAAAAAGTTTTTGATTAAAAATTCGTCTGTTTTTGGTTGTTTATGAAGGTATCATAATCTAATTTGGCAATCAAATGTCTTTTGGTGTTCTTAAGCAATTTACCGGATTTGATTGCAAGCAGTTGTACAGGGTATCCTAAAGTCGTCCGCGCCCGACTTTAACGTACGCCATTTTTTTTTTTCAATTCTCAGTTCAAGGTTTGTAGCAGCAGAGAAAAATCCTGAAATGAAATTTTTAGCTGTACAGTCTTTTGTTTTTTCATAGAAATAAATGCTTTCAGGACGAGTTAAAGGAAATTAATAATGTTTTGAGAGATTTGAGATTTCCGTAAAGTGACCGAAAAATGGAAAGAAAGCAACAGAACCTGCGTTGAATTGGGTGAACTATGTGACTAAGGAGATTGATGGAAAAATTTTGTTTCGGTATATATTTTTATACTTTATAAAAAAAAAAATAAATAAAAAAAATAAAAAAAAAAATAAATTTAAAAAAATTAATTTAAAGAAATTTCCCATTTTGTTTCTTTTACCTTTACTATTTCGTGAAAAATATTCTTTTAAATACATTTTTATTATTTTAGACGGTATTAATTTCGTTCCGCTAAATCGACAGTTTCTCCCACTGTACGATAGGCCGAAAAAAAATTATTAACGCATACTAATGCTGGAGAAACATTGAAATTTTCGATATCTTTTAACTTCGATACATCGATGTTTCGATACATCAAAGTACATATGGCGGCCATTTTTTGAATGCTTAAATTAGTTCGGAGTGGGCCATCTGCTGGTTTGGCTATATAAGTATTTTCAAATAATAAAATGGAATTAACAAATAAACCAAGAGATAAATATTTTCATAATATAAATTTAATTACATTTCATAGAAAAATAAGCAAAGAAATAATAAATAACAATCCAAAAGGTTACACAACGAAAGCAAAATTAATACAGGCAACAAAAAAAGTGGTGTAAACTTAACAGGTGACAGAGGTATCGCTTATGGATTTTGAGCAGCTGAATCCGAAGTCCAGAAAACTCCTTCACACATGGGTTATGGATAACCAACAAAAAAATATCATAAGTCGAGATAATTTGGATATTATCTAAGAACCCTTGGATCGGGATTTTTTGGACTTCGGATTCAGCTGCCCAAAGTCCATAAGGGGTGCCTCTGTAACATATAAAGTTTACACCCCTTTTTTTTGTGAACCTGTGAGTTATAACAAAAAAATGTTCTATTCCAGCCAGAATTGCAGTCTCATTATCTTTAAACTAATTTGAGATCCATTCATTATGGTTATTAAATAAAATCATGTCAACGTTTTCTGATTTAAGCGAACTCCGCTTGTCGCTCACTAGATTGCCAGCCTTGCTTAACTTTAAAAGGTATTACCTTCCAATAATTCAACGGGCACATGCTTGAATCAAAGTTTTCGATATTAAAATATTGTCGAAGTGTCAAAATTGAGTCAACTCTACTATTTCGAAACTTTTGAGATTTGTTTTTTTCTAAAAAAGCGAAAAGTGTCTGCGACGTGGATGCCGTTGATTGCCATTGGTCCATAATCGAAAATCTAAATAAAAATATCGATGATCGGAAAAAAATAAAAAAACATCGATATAATATCGATGTTACTTCTAGCACTAACGCATACGTAATTCTTTTTTGTGGTTTGGAAATCGGTTTATTTATTTAATTGTTTATTGTAATGCTACAGGGTATTCCAAAGTCGTGCTTTTTGTGAAAATAGAAGTTCGGAAGTTCGTGCATATCCGGGTTCAGGACTGCAGTTGCATATAATACTTAAAAAATTTGAAGACCAATGGAAAAAAGCATTTCCAATTTCCAAACAAGTATTCTGAAACAAGCTAAATATATTCATTCATCCAAGACAGTTCTCAATCATCTTTTTGTGCAGTGTAGACATTGCATGCACAGATTTGAACAGATATGTCTACAATGCATAAAATAACATAAACATTTACATAGTACATAATACATAATACAAGTAGGTAGTACACAATCCAAGTTAAATCCGAGATTATAAAGCTCATCATGCAAAGTTTTTTTTTTTGTTGTTGTTCCAAGATGCATATATTTACTAAGTTCGCCTGCATTCCATTGTATTTATATCGTATAATCAGTTGTTGGAGATTGAAGATTGTCATGTGAGATGCTTTGACAACTGTCAGCTGTTATTTACAGGTTTGCCAGATTATTATGGCCATTGTCTAGAAATTCCATTCCCATTCGATTATGATTATGGCTAAATTATAAAAATTAATAATAAAAATGCACAAAACTGCTGTTCTTCTGCTGGCTTCGGGCAAAACATAGTGAATAAAATTAAATAAATAAATGGTTAAATATGCAATTACATTTGAAAATAAATCACTAAGCACAACTAGTTCCGAACAATCAAACAATACTCGTTTAAAGTTTGATATGTTCATTATACTCTATACAAAAAAGATGTTGTGAAGAATTTAAATTCAAAAAACAAAGATTTGAACAACCGATTTCGATTCAAAGTTGTTATAAATACAATTCAATATTTTAGAAAAAATAATTATTATTCTTTTTTAACAAATTAAATATAGTATTTAATACTAAACTTAATATTAATTTAACGAGTAAGCTACTAGCTACTGGGGCCTTCGACTCGTAATTCAATTCAATGTTTAAGGAAAAATAATTATTTTTTAGGAATTACAAAAAAAAAAAATCTAAAAATTTAGAATTAAACAAATTAATTAAATGATAAACAATAAAGTAAATTATATAAAAAAAATAATATATACACTAAAATATTTAATATTAGAAATAATAAAAAATTATATTTTAAAGAGGAATTAAAAAAAATATTCCAAATAGTAAAAAAGGTAAAAAAAAAATGGTGTCAATCGTGACTCGAATCTGGATCTCGAGCCGACTTAAAATGGGATATCACAAAAGGGATTTTTTTTTATATAAATAAACTAAAATAAAATAAAATAAAATAAAATAAAAAAAAAAAAAATAAAATAAAATAAAATAAAATAAAATAAAATAAAATAAAACAAAATAAAATCAGTTGTTGGAAAATAAAATTAAACAAAAGTAATAATTAAATCTAATTAAATAATATAATAATAAAAAGATTACAAGTCCACAGTTAAGAAATATAAATTAGGCTTAAAAACCAGTACGTATCATCGCAGAAAGCCCTGAAAAAAAAAACTTCATATAAAAAAATGCCTACAAAATAAGGACAAAGAATTTCGCTCTCTGGTATGCAAAATACAGGACGGTTAGGCAAATTAACTGGACAAACCTTACGAAAGAGCCAAAAATAGTTATAATAAAGGAATTATTTTTAGCGCTAAAACAAAACATGTGTTGTTTCTGCTGGCGCCATCTAGCATAAATTGCTGGCGTCACATAGCTGTTAATTGACCAAAAATAGGCAGCACTGTTTGCTTACAAAGGCAACGCATACAACTATTTTTTATTTAATAAAAAAAAAAAAAAATACTGGATTGAATTATTGTATTAAAAAAATGATTCAAGAATAGTGTTCAAGTAAAAGTAAACGTTTACTTTATTATTTTTGCATTAACCATAAATACATACTTCAAATTATAAATTAACAAAAAATGGTAAATTTATTTTTATATTTTTGTATAGTATTAGCATTATTACTAAAAATACCATTATTTTTAGTCCATTTATGATTATCTTAAGGTCATGTTAAAGCTCCTTTTCAAGCATTTAACTCGTCAAAGGTTTTTGCTGAATGAGGAACAAAAAATGCAGCGAATGATTTATGAAATGTAATAATACAGATCTTAATTTAAAAAAAAGTGTTTTTCACTTTTAATTCAATTGCGACTAAGCTATTGTATATTTTTGAATTATTTTTAAATCTTAGTAGGGTCTTTTATTTTTTTTTTTTTTGGTTATCATTTTTTTTAAAAAAATTTTTAATTTTTTAAGGCATATTGCAATAGAAGTTAAAAATACAGTAAATATTTCTAATACTTATTATATAAAAAAATATTCAGGTTTTTATGATGGGATAATATAAGATGAATATTGAAAAATTAGCATTGCTTACAAATTAATTTAATTTAATTAATTAATTTCTTTTATATTTGCATCATTACTTTTAAAAAATCGTATTTATTCTTTATTTATTTGCATTAAATGATGTAAAAAATTAAACAAAATTAATTATTTTCATTGATTTGACTTAAATAATTTATTACTTTTCGAAAAATCGTTTTTCCATCCCTTTCCAGATTAATTAATTAATTAATTAATTAATTTTTTTTTTATATTTGCATCAATACTTTTGAATAATCTTATTTATTCTTTATTTATTTGCATTAAATGATGTAAAAAATTAAAAAAAATTAATTATTTTCATTGATTTGACTTAAATAATTTATTACTTTTCGAAAAATCGTTTTTCCTTCCCTTTCCAGATTGGTACTTTATAAATATCATAAGTATTTTAGACGGCAACATAGGTCCACAAAAAAAGAAAGGAGTGGATTCTTAGCCGCTGAATCCGTATCCCGGGTCCAAAAATCTCAACACTGACTTCTGAAATAACCTCAAAAAAACCCATAAACCAAGGTACATAGGAGGCTTTCTCAGAAACCTGACGCATTGGGTTTTTTTTGATCCCGAATTCGGATTCAGCGATCCCATATGTCCTTTATTTAGCATGATGGACGGCTGTCTTTGGATACACTAAGAACTAAAAAATTCGAATGTTACAGAAGAAAATGAGAAGTACCCCGTAAGTAAAATAAAGTTGGATACAAATTATCAGAATGGCTAAGGAAATTGATCGATCGATAATATTTTTGAAACTTGTTTCCAACAATCTGAAAAAAGAAGCGATATTTATTTAAGTTCAAATTTGCTCAAAACAAGATTGTTACACTCTAGAATTTAAAAAAAAATTTGTTTATTGCTTTTTTTCCTTAAAATAAAAATTAAATACTTACAGCAAACATTCTAAACATTCTCAAAATGTTATTCTTCACATACTTTTGTTCTTTCAGTTACTTAAATTATCTTCGTATTTCGTCTTTTATATATATGTATGTATATATGGAATATTTAGGTCTTCGTGAATTTGCTCAGTAGCCACAAAAAAGGGAGCGTCAATAATAAATCAAAGCGACTGGGACGGATAACGCTAAAAATGAAAAAAACTTGATTTAAGATGACCAAAAAAATTCAAATTGAATAAAACCGATTTAATTTCTAGTTTGACTTTGCTCAAAACAAGATTATTTCAGTATAGAATTTATTTTTACATAAATTAAAAATGCAATACTGTTAATTAGAGCGGTAAGGCTAAACATTCTTAAAACGAGTACGAAATGCTCTTTTAATTGCCTTACGCTTTTATATAAAGCACTGTTTCTTCAAATCATTGTAAACTTTTTGAAATTAAGAATTTCTGTCTTAGATTTTAGCTACAGTCAAGTGCAATTATTTTTAAAACTGAGCCGACGGCACTAGCAGCTTGCACTCTTTCTTTTCTACTTTGTTATTATATATATTATAATTATTTTGTTTATGTATAATAATTAATATATATTAATAAATAAATAAATAATATTTTTAAAACTATTTTAACATTCTCAAAAAGCTAGTATCTGTCTACATAAAAAGCTCTTGACATAAGAATTTCTCTATCAATAATAAGAAAATCCCTTTCGGTGTACTATTGCCAGCGCAATTTCTTCCCTCACTGCTGGCGCCATCTAGCGTAAATTGCCTAACAAAATGGGCAGCACTGTTTGCTTACAAACGCTGCGTACCAGAGAGCAAAAATCTTAGCGTTTTGTTTTCGATGCTGCTTACTGACCTTTAAGGGCAAAGCGCTCTCTTTTGAGAGAGATTTTGAGAGTGATTTTGTCACCAAAATCGGGTTAGAATCTTTTACAATTTTTTTTGGATTTACCACGACACACGACAATCACAACAGTTTTCCACTATGTTTCAAAGTAAAGGGTCATCAATCTTGAGTTTTTTTTTTTTAGTCTTTATTATCAATAGAAAGAACCGTTCTTGCCATTCACTTTTTAAAAATAATCCCTTTCAAATATTGTTCGCAACTGCGCCGTAGCTCGTCCAAGCGGAGGTTCCAATTTTCGATGCCGCGTTCGAGCATTATCGGCGGTATCTCGCGAACAACACGGGTAATGTTGGCTTCTAATGCTTCAATCGAAGCTGGTTTATCCACAAACACTTTAGATTTCACGTAGCCCCAAAGGAAAAAGTCTTACGGTGTGATATCACACGATCTTGGTGGACCGTGAAATTAACTGTTCACCGAATTGGTTCCTCAATATGTTCATTGTTTCACGGGCTGTATGGCAAACAAATGTCGTCGAGATCTCGGGCTTCAATTTCAGATAGCAAATAATTCGTTATCATGGTGCGATAACGATCGCCATTGACAGATACGGTCTGACCAGCGTAATTTTTGATGAAATATGGACCGATGATTCTAACGGCCCATAAACTACGCGCTATTCGGTCGAGTGTCATCCAATAATGAATATTGGTCTCAGTAGGTCGATTATGGCGACCATAAAATGGCCTAAGCGCGCGAAAAACATTCTTTACAGAACGCGAATTTTCGTAATATAATTGTACGATTTGTAAACAATGATCGGGTGTAAGTTTTTCCATGATGAAATGGCAAAGAAAACTGAATAAAAAATACATGGCGACTTGACAGTACTCCCGCGTGGTTTATCAAAAAAACCTTATTGAAAAAAAACCCCTCAAGATTGATGACCCTCTACTTCTTACTACAGAGTATATTAAAGTCGAGACTGCCCAACTCGAAGCGTTCCACTAGTTTTAACACCATTTGCATGCACTTATCAAAGGTTTATTAACTTCATAATTATAGACATTAACGACTGACCAATCATTGTTGCTATTATTTTAGCCAGAGATGAAACTTTTATTTTTATTTGCATTAAACTTTGTTAGATCAGGGTATACATATATCTATAGGGTATATAGCTAGTACCTGGCTCAATAACATCGTTGGGCATCAGTCAATGAGCTCTGCGGTCTTGCGGCTGCTTGGGTTTCTAAGTCAGGGCCAACGATGGGGCAACTAATTATGGCTAACAAAACGGCTAAAAGTATTGTTAACGCTTTTGAATGTGTAGTTGTTGTTATCGTTGTTAGAGGAAAATTACATTAAATTGCAGTAGCTGCATTTGAAAATTGGCATCAGGTGCTTTGGGGTCACAATAGGGCTGAACTGATAATAAGATAATATTGGATAATTTAATATAAATAAATAAATACTAATGCTTTGGAAAATTTTGGTTAATAGTAAATGTTAACCAGCCTGCTGGAAACGGGTGCAAAATATGATTAAGCGTTTTATATATTGCCAATTTTGTTACAATTTTCGTGTTAAAGGTAAGCCGCTAAATTTTTAATGTAAAATATATCATTTAATGCAAAATATTGTATTGAAAAATTACATTTTTAAATAAACACTAAATATGTATTTATTCTATTCATAAGAAAAATATATTATAACTTTTGAACTTTTTTTAAAAAAAATAATACTATTCAATGAATTTTGCAAAAAATCTGTCGTTTTATTTATTTTTAAGCATTGTAAGAAAAAATAAATTTTAAAATTGCTGACTTGCGTAAATTAAAAAATGCTGATGAGCATATTTAAATTTAATTTTCAAATTTATTATAATTTTTGTTCTTTTAAAAAAAATTATTTTCAAAATAAAATTTTTGTTCAATTTATTTTTTAACATTGTTGACGTGTTTAAATAAAAAAATGCTGATTGACATACTTGAGAAAAAAAGTTTTACAATTTTTGACTTTACATTACTTTTATTTATTTTTTAACATTGTTTACAAGCTTAAAAAAATTATTATAAATTTTGACTATTTAAATTTTATTAAAAAAATGTATTTTATTTATTTTTAACATTGTTAAGGTATTTAAATTAAAAGTGCTGAATTGAATGAAAAGTTATTAAAATTTTTTACTTAAAAAAAATGTTTTTTATATATAAACAGCTACTACTTAATTGAAATTATAGTGCGAGATAGATTTTTCTTTAGCTTGAGCCTTATGCTAAATATAATATATAAAAAAAATTTTCATAAACTAATATGGATTGGAATTAAGTTGTATAAATTAGTTTCTTTGAAAAATTTAATCATATTGGAAATGTTTGTTTGTGTTTGAACGGAAATAGCGTTGAGTAAGTTTGTGTTTGGAAAGCATTTTTATTTGGTGTTTAGGAAGTGAGTACATTCTGTAAGGATGTGATACATGGATAGGGCGGAGTTCGTGTTGCAGAAGTTGCATAGTGGTATAAGCATACACTTTCATGAGTATTAAGTATTATTTATTGTTGCTTATTCAGCAAAGTCTCATTCTCAAGCCTGAGCTCGATGTGACGTCACATGTTCATGTTTGAACAGTGTGGCTGGTGTTTTATTAAAAATGTGACTATGTGTGAGATGGGAATGTCCCAATCGGAGGCGAAGGAGTTTTGTGAGGTCTGTTCGGGAGAGTGAGCTGGATGAACAATCCCAGGTACCGGATTTATTGATTTATTGATTTATTGATTTAAATGGGGTACAACAAAGTGCAGTTGGCCTTAAATTATAAGAAAAGTTTAAAAGAAATATTTAAAATTAAACGAGGAAAATAGATAGATATAAACTAATCCGCGTCGCCAGCCCGGTGGGTGAACTTTTAAGCGATATGCACCGACTCACATCAAAAACTGGCCAGAGACTTGGATTTACAATAACCAAGTGGAAAAAGGAAGTTCAAATAAAGTTTAAACATTAAATATATAAAAAAAAAAAAGCCAAAAGAGCATCAATGACGAAACAAGTGCCTCATAATACAGGATTGGTCATGGATGCTCGAAGAGGCAAGTCAAGATGACTTAGGATAGAGCACGTGATAGATGGAATAGACCGCTCAAAAGAGAGGAAATTAAAAAGGCTATTGTAATTAGAGCATAGAACTCGGAAAGGATCATGCAGAGCAAAATTAGATCTACAAAGTTGCAAGGCTAAGGGACGAAAATTACGAGTTACTCTGGCAGGTACAACAAAATTAACTTTATTAAGAAGTTCAGTAGAGTCAATAAGGCCGAGTAATAACTTATGCAAGAAGAGTACACCGTGGCATGTTCTACGGTTTTTTAAGGAGCGCAGCTTTATAAGGCGAAGTCTGTCGGAATATGGAGGCAGCCGGATAAGTGGATCCCAATTTAAGCCGCGAAGTGCAAAAAGGAGGAATTGCTTTTGAACAGACTCAATCCTGTCCTGATAAAGGTAGTATTGAGGGCTCCAAATGCAGGAACAATATTCCAAAATTGGACGGACGAGAGAAATGTAAAGAAGTTTGGTTGTGCAAGGGTCGTTAAACTCTTTAGACCAACGCTTAATAAAAGCAAGAACACCTCTAGCTTTATTCACAATATTGCAAATATGATCGTTAAATTTGAGTTTATGGTCAAACAGTATGCCAAGGTCTAAAACACTCCGGATACGATCCAAGGTAGAGGAGTCAATAGAGTAAGCAGCCAAATGAGGAACAGAACGGTAAAATGTCATAATTTTACATTTCGTCTTGTTTAGAAAAAGTTGGTTGACATTACACCAATATTGCATGGTATCGAAATCGTGCTGAAGATGTGATTACATATTATTATCATTGTGGGAGTAGGACAAACAAAGTTTTACATCATCCGCATACATAAGAATGCGAGAAGAACGGATAACTTGTGGAAGATCATTAATGAATAAGATAAAAAGTAGAGGACCTAGATGACTGCCTTGGGGTACCCCTGACGTGACATTAATTAATTTAGATTCGCAGCCTTTAAAAACTACCTTCTGCACACGATTAGTTAAATAGGATGAGATCCACTTTAAAAGACAAGGCGGAAATCCTAAGCGAGACAGTTTAACTAGAAGAAGGCTATGGCTTACTGAGTCAAATGCCTTACTGAAGTCAGTATAAATGACATCAGTTTGCATTTTGCTAATAAAACCATTGTTAATAAGAGAAGAAAGTTCTAAAAGGTTTGTAGTGGTGGACCGACGTTTTACAAACCCGTGTTGGGAGTCGGATATTAAAGAACGACAGTGGTGTTGCAATTGTGAAGTGACAATCCTTTCAAAAACTTTTGGAATTGATGAAAACTTGGCAATACCACGGTAGTTCTCAATATTTGACTTGGAACCTTTTTTATGAAAAGGGATAATGAACGATTCATTCCAGATGGCTGGAAGATATGACAATTTTAAGGATGTGCGGAAATGAACGGATAGCGGCGTGGAAAGGGAGCCGGCACAATAGATCGAGTAGGATGTTTGTGAGACTGTAGTGATTGTTGACTTGTAAATTTTTGTATTAGAAAGTTTGGTCTAGTGTTGTTTAATATATTTGTTAATATCTGAGCAATTGTTGTTGGGGTGTGTTATAAAATATAAATTGTGGGTATTTTTTGCGGCGGAGTCTGCTAGATATTTGAGTGACCAGTTATCCAGGCCAGCATTATTCTGGGAGAGTGCTGGATAAGTTTCTGGCGGATGATTGTGAGGTAGTGTGATTGGTTAGAAGGGTTTTTAATGGTATCAAGAGTTGAGAGAGAGTCGGAGCAAATACAATAATTTTTATGTAAATTTTCAATTAGAGCTATGATTGTTGGATGGCTATGATTTCTGCTGGGGAAGACTGGCCCCACTAGAGGTGGTTATGCTGAATGAACAACCTGATTGGGATTTGAAGCCGTCCGTAAAGATAAATTGATAAGAGGAAATAGAGCTAAAAATTCTGTTTTATAAGTTGAATTGGGAGTATGTTCTTTGGGTCTATTGCTTAAAGAGTGGTTTATTAGGGGGGGATTGACGGTCCAAGTAAGGTGTGAAGTTTAAGGAGCGAATGCGATGATAGTAGTGCCTGTTGTAAAGAGAATAATTGCTTTGGAGTTCCTTTCGATTTGGCGATTATATAGTATATAATAGTTTTCATCGATTTAAGACACTCTTTATGAACTATAGTTTCAGTTATATCCACCTACTCATGAAAACAATCATGTAATACTAATGATAATACAAATTATAATTCTGAACAAAAATAGAAAAGGAAATCTAATAACTGCGTACGATAGGGTCTAAGGTCTAGTTACTCGTTGCCCTAATCTTTATTAGTTATAGTATTATTATTGTATTATAATTAATATTTAAATAAATAAATAAATAAATAATTCTGAACAGACAGATGTTAGATTAATTTTATATTACTCTTATTAATTTGTGAGGAGGCAAGTTACCAATTTTCCTATTTTGCCATAGGCCAGTTTGAAAACTGCTTGGACTGCTTGTTGAGAGTAGCGGTGAAAACGCGCCTACTCTAAGGTAAGGTATAGCGGCCCTTAAGTTTTGCGCTCTAATTATTGTTTAGTATTAGTGCGTAGATGTAACTGTAGAGTAGGGGAAAGGGAAAGTGTTAGGTACGGTGGACTTTTTCTTTTTTGTTAGGATAGATGGATAGATAGATAAGAAGAGTGCCGTTTAGTATTAATTAGTATAGGTTTGGGCGGGAATTTCAGGATTTGGCGCCGATCGAGGCCAATTTAAGGCGGATCCGCAGACAAATCGGGACAGTCTAAGTGAGTTTGTGAAATGAAGAGAGCTAAAAATTCGTTATAAATATGTATTAAATAAATTTTCCGAAATTTCTTTTTTTTTATGTTTTTCATTAGTTTTTTAAAATCGTTGAAAGCTGTTTTTTATATATCCATAGTTCAAAGGAACATATTTGACATGGTATATTTAACTATGATATAAATTATTTCAGTAACAGATAACTCAAGATTCTAGTCTTTCTTTGTAGTTTTCGGAGTTAAGTCAAAAAAAAAAAATAAAATGTTCGACCAATGTGCCTGTTGCTATATTTTAACTATAAACTGGATTTATTAATTAACAATCAAACAGTTTTGCTGACCTTTTTTTCTATTGGGTAAACCTGTAATTTATTTTATTTTAACTACAATAACTTTTTTACGAGCTAGTTCTAATCAGTGTGAACTTTTGCAGAGAACTCATGGGGAATAAGTTTATTTGGCTTTGTTTGTTAAAACGAAATTTGATGGGGGAAGCCCATTCATTGGACTTACTCTCTTATGGAATATACTTATATTTATAGTTTTTTTAGAAACCGGATTACATGTCTAGCCAAGTTTAATGTAATTAAAAGCGTTGGGAATAAAAAATAAGAAACATTGTTGCTTTGCGTTAAGTATAAACAGTTCCCACTTTAGTGTTAATAATAAAATTAAGTTTTGAAAGGAGTTTGGAAAGTAATTTCTTAATTAAAGTAGCATTTCAAATAATGGACTTTCAAAGCGGCATCAGATTTGGGCAAAAGGTTATACTAGAGAGATTTCTTAAAGGAGTTCGGAGTTAGCTTTGAATAGTGCCTTGGCAGAAGTGCTCGGGAGATATCGCAACCGGACGATGTGCCATATTTTCGTTCTACCTTGGTTCTGGCTGTCGCTTCTTAAATAATAGTTTTTCTTAAAAAACAACTTTGGTTTTTTGTCGACATGATCCCAAAACCATTTCTGATTTGATCTGTTCCCGTATGTATTTTAAATTAAAGCTCCTAAGCTTTTTTGACAAAAACAAAAGCATTAAGAGCGCAGATTTGCAAATTCGATTAGAATTGGGTTAACTACAATTCCGAAAGTCCGATTTCCATTCACTTGCCATTCGCATTGATTTAACAAATGCGATTTGTTGTTTTTGTTTTTTTTTCTTATTTTTAAGATACTTGAGCATATTTGTGCTTTTGCAAATATTTAGATACTTAATAGTCTAGTTTTAAGTATGAACGAATCATTACAATGTGATTTTGAAGTAGACAAAAAGACTTTGTAGACTACTAAACTAAAAGTTTCTGCAAAATGACAATGCATAAAAATTGAAAGGGTAAAAAAGTGGCTCAAAAGCAAAACATATGCAGATACGAGGGCAGGCTAAAAAGTAATTGGACTAGAAATCATATTGTAAATGTCTTTTTTGTTATTAGAATTTTGTATAAGCTGTTTGCATTCCATCCATAATACAACAGAGTAAAAAAACTAGGGTGCGTCTATGGGGCCCTCGTCAAGAACAAAGTTCCTTCCGTTTAGCGTTTTTTAAGACAAACAATGTAAATTTCATGAAATATTTGAGCAAAAAAAATGTATTTTTTAAAAATTAAGTACAAAATATTAATTAAATATATTTACGTCGAATAAAGCAGAAATAAATAAAATATAATAAATAGTAATATATGATATATTATATAAAAAAAAACACTTATAATAAATAATTAAAATTTCATTCCATATTTAAAATGAAATTTATTTGTTTATTAGCAATTATAAAAACAAAATAAAAAATAAAAGTTTAAAATATTAATTTAACGTAGTACACAAAATAGTAAATTATTATTATTTTTTTTTTTTTTTTTTTTATTTTAAAGATGTTTATTTATTTTAGACAGTATTATTTGATTACTATTATAACACATTAGTTACAAAATTTATTATTTCAAGCACTGACCCCGATGGGTACTCAAACTTTGGCATATAAAATTTGCATTTTTAAAATTAATAAAATATTAAAACTATAGTGATCATGTACAAAGCATATACTTAAAGAAAAAAGTAAATTATGTATTATATACAAATAAATACTGATCAAACAGAATTTTATAAAAAAATTATATGAAAACCATTAAATTATATATTACGTAAAAAATTATCAGCCGTGCTGCTGAAAACGAAAACGAATAAAATATTCGGATTCGTTTTGATTTCAATTGTTTGGTACTTTCAATTTCACCATATCGAATTTTATATGTGATTTGAATCCGATTGAGAGCAATCAAAACGAATTGGGCTCAAAAGTTTTCCCAAGTTCAGGTAATTGTAGCTGTAATATTTTTTAATATTTTTTAATATACTTGGGTTACATTTACGCTAATTTCTAGTAAGATATTTATTGATAATTATCAATCCAAACATATCATGCGCAACCCAAAACGAATTTTCAGAAAACGTTCACATTGACATATCGATAACTGATAGGTGCGACAGGGTTGATTTGTCGACCAAAACAAAAAAGGTAATATATTTGTGAAAATTTTAAAATGCAGCATAATAAATTGCATACTAGCATTATTTCGATCAAACTAAAATGTAAACGATATGAAGTAATCGAAAAGAGTAAGGAGAATATAAAAAATTATCGACAACAATAAATGTGAAATTGGAAGCACGCAAAACGAAATCGATTAAAATTTATTTATTAAAATTTAATAATATTTATACGTTTTTGTTTGGTGAAATGCGGAGAACGGCAGTATATTCAAAAGGATTATGTACTTAATAGTAAAAAAATGTGTCTCGACTAAAAATCGAACCTGGGACTCGAGCCGACTTTAAATGATTGGAGTCCATAACTCTACTAACCCAGCTTGCCTTGTGTTTTAATATAATCGTATGCAGTCTACTCGATACTCTCACGCATATATATATAGCATACCTCACAATGTTACGTGACGCTTTTTATACCCTGTACCTATAGGTACAAAGGGTATACTAGATTTGTGCAATGTATGTAACGGACAGAAGGAGGCGTGGCAGACCCCAAGTCCTTTATACCAAAATGCTTATCATAACCTCGGGTAGCGATTGAGCCATGTCCGTCCGTCCGTCCGTCCGTCCGTATGAACGCCTAGATCTCGGAGACTATAAGAGCTAGAGACACGGAACTTTACCAGCTGGTGCGCATATTTCCTAAGCAGATGAAGTTTGTTGAATCATGTCAATATCTTTCCCCGTTCCCCCGCTGTAGATTTTCGCGGTTTTTAGCCACACCGTTTAATATTTTTAAATAATAAATTTAACAGAGCGATGCGTTGTGGTCACATGCATCTGTGTGTAAAAAATTAACAAAATCGGACAAATACAGCAAAAGTTATAGTCAAAAATGTACAAATTTCACCACCCTTGCTATAAACTGCGTCAATATTTGACTCCTCATAATTATGGTTACAAGTGACCTAGTATCACAATTTTTGGTAAGCTGATTCATGTGGCTCTAATAAACAAATCCACGTCCAAATTTTATCGATGTGGTCCCCTCACCCCCCGCAATCGATTTACCGTGTTTTCTCCCACACCCCTCAACATACCAACTTGAAACTTACCCCATATACTTTAAATAACTTCGTTGACGTAACATTCGAGTTTCATCAAAATCGGTAAAAATTTAGGGAACTTATAGGTATAAATATCGAATTTCACCAAAAAAAAAAAATTCCAATTGGAAAGTTCTTAGAAGGAATATGCAGGAAAAATTTTTTCGAGACAAAAGGTACAGGGTATTCCACTGTCGGGCACCGCCTCGACTGTACCACATTTTTTTATTATTTTTTTGCCATTTCAGTATAAGCTCCGTAAAAGAACTTGGATCGAAAAACAGTTGAAGCAATGGACGTCTGCTGAGAGGTCGAGACCGAAATAGGCCAAATCGGGTCCGTCTACCAAAGAGATTCCACTTTACAACCATTATCTTTAATGGGATTTGTAGAGATGCTTTAAAGATAATGTTGATCTGTAGAAGAAATTTTAAGCACCCTCATGAAACATACACATAATTAAGTCAATGGGGGAAAGCCCCCATGACAATTTAACTGACTACCAGTGAGCTACTAATAACATGACTCTGAGACAATGGAAATAAAAAATGTGATTTTGAATTGGATAAAGACTTAAAGATGCTATTTGTCAGGGATGTCATGGACATGATTTCTAAAAATAAAAAAAAAAGTGATTTTGAATTGCATAAAGACTTGAAGATGCTATTTGTTAGGGATGTCATGGACATGATTTCTAAAAATAAAAGCGCCACTTAAAGCCTCAAGCGGTATCATGTACTTGATCTGCCTGATAGACTTTAAGTACTCATTAGCTTATAATTTTTAATAAGCTTTCAATTAAATTTTATATTGGTTAAAACTCAATAGATGATAACAAAATTTTGGAATTTATTATAAATAATAATAAATAAGAATAATAATTTAATTTTTGCTAGGATAGATCACAAATTTAATAATTTTTTTTATTAATGTTTTTGTTTTTTGATACTCTTTTAGTAGCTTCATAGGTAGTGCAAAAGCTAGAATCTGTTATCTAAGTAAAAATTATAGAAGTTACAAACAAGCAAAGTCGAAAAAAAAATTCGACCATTTTTCAAAATTACAAATTTTTGATTTGTTTTTTATGAACGAAAAAAAATTTGTAAAAATTATGTTAAGCTTTAAACTGTAAGAGAATTCTATTACGAACATTTCGAGTTTAAGATCTTCAAAATCGGATCGGAAGTGTAGATGTTCTTTCGACTTTGGTTGCTTATAACTTCAATAATTTTTACTTAATCTGTACAGAGCACATCAATACCTTTCGATCTAATTGCCTTTCATGACGATATTTTATTATTTTTATGATATTAACACATAACTGAAAAAAGTAACCAAAAACTGGTTTTTCAAAATAATCTCGAAAACGGTGCTTGAGAAAAAAAAATGGTTGTAGTTTTCATGTTTCTAGACCCAAAACTACCCTTAAAACACTTTTATACGAAGCTTCACTCGATGACCCTTAAATTTGTAAACTAGTGTTATTTATGCAATTAAAAAAGAAAAGCTGTAAAAACAATGTCTTAAAAATTTTAACTTACAATGGTAGAAAAAAGTGACTCGATTCTTAACATTGCATTTTTCGGCCCCGGTTGACATACATCATATAATATGAGTTCCAGGCTAGCCTCAAAATAATTGTGTTTACTAGTTTTTAAGAACGATTTAATTAATTATTTTTTGTCTTGTTTGAAGTTTTGTCGGTGACTTATAGTCGCTTGCTTTGAAAAAAATAAAAAAAAAATATATATGTATAGTAAAAAATGCACAGTGTACAGAATAGTCATACGTAGTCGAAAAATAAAATGTTGAAAAAACAAATTTTTTTTTTTGTCAATAATGTATTTAAAAATTACTAAAATATTGTAAAATAAAATATTTAGGACGTTCACTTTGTCGTGCATAAATGCCCAAAGGCAAGAATACCCGAGTAATGACATGAGCAACACAAACAAGGGCAAAAATGCCCTAGCGCAGAGTATGAAAATTAACGAGAGTGGAAGGAAGCATTGGTAACTTTTCATACTCGTTGATGCACGACAAATCACATGAGTACTTTTAGGGGGATTTTCTCCTAAATTTGTTAAGATTATTTATTCACTGATTTTGTTTAACACACCTCTTGAATTATTTACAATTTTTCTCATATGCGTTCATTTTTTTTTATAATAATTAACGTTAATTTGGAAAGATTACTTAAAATCATTCTTAGCACTAACGTGATGAAAAAAATATCGCGTGCTACATGAGATTTGAGCATTTACAAAAAAAAAAGAACTAATGCAAATATTCCAGCACGACTAAGTTAAATAAAAACTGCAATATTCTACTGTAAATATATAAGAGTATACAAAAGAATATAATATATAAAAAATAAATTAAGCGCTTTACACTCAGTCGTGCTCCGGAAAACGAATCCGAAAAGCTTACGTATTTTAAACTGAAATATTTTTTATACCCTGTACCTTATGGTACAAAGGGTATATTAAGTTTGTGCAAGCCAAAAATGTAGGTAACATACAGAAGGAGACATCGGATACCCTCCAAAGTTACCTAAAGTATGAGCAGGGTGACTAGAGAAGTCGTTATACCCATGTCCGTCTGTCTGTCTGTCTTCATAACTAGATCTCAGAGATGGTAAGAGCTAGAGCAACCAAATTTTCAGTTTAGATCCCTTATTATTCAATAGGAGACAAGTTTATTTTACTTTTTTGATATCGGGGTTAAATTATATAGCTCCCATAGGGGTGCTTCAGAGGACCTCGAAAAAACTAAAAGTTTTAGATGGATAATTCGTTTTTTTATGAAGATATCATAACCAAGTTTTGCACTCGGAAGTTTTTTAGAATTCCCAATCCCTGCACCAAATATGATCAAAATCGGTTGACTATATTATATAACTCGCCTAGAACAGATCGGTCAAAAAAACGTTTTTTGCAAAAAATTCATTGTATTTCGTTTGTTTGTGAAGATATTGTAACCAAATTTGGCAGTCGGAAGTTTTTTAGAATTCCCAATCCCTGCACCAAATATGATCAAAATCGGTTGACTATATTATATAACTCGCCTAGAACAGATCGGTCAAAAAAACGTTTTTTGCAAAAAATTCATTGTATTTCGTTTGTTTGTGAAGATATTGTAACCAAATTTGGCAGTCGGAAGTTTTTTAGAATTCCCAATCCCTGCACCAAATATGATCAAAATCGGTTGACTATATTATATAACTCGCCTAGAACAGATCGGTCAAAAAAACGTTTTTTGCAAAAAATTCATTGTTTGTAAAGATATTTGGCAGTCGGAAGTTTTTTAGAGTTCCCAAGTACTGTGCCAAATTTGATTAAAATCGGTTGACTATATCATATAGCCCTCATACATAGGACCGATCCGTCAAAAAAAACCTATTGCAAAATTCGACTGTTTTTTTTTTGTTTGTTTACGAAAATATCGTAACTAAATTTGGCAAATAAAATATCTTTTGAAGTTCTTAAGCCATATATCGGATTTAATTGCAATGTGGTGCTGCAGGGCATCCCAAAGTCGTTCGCGCCCGACTTTAACGTACGCCATCTTTTAATTATTCTTTGATATACTTAGATTATATTAATGCGCCTTTTCAAGTTAAATATTTATTGATAATTATTTTTAAATATTTAATTTTCCGATTCTGCTGAAAAGATAAGTACACGATCACATACACACGTGGTTCATGTCTTGCATAAAAAACTGTGCACGTCTTGCCTAAAGGGTTTATGTCTTGCATAATTAAATTTCTCTTGTAATAAAAATCTAAATCGTGGTTAATTTTAATAAATTTTGTTGCTAAAGTAATAGTATTACAATAAAGTAATTTAAATCTAACCAAAATATAGTCGAAAAGAGTAAGAGCTACAGCAGAGCTGTCAAGAGTAAGTGAAATATCAGAAGATATCAACAGCAAAAATGTGAAATTGCAAGCACGCAAAAACGAAAACCATTAAAATATGTTCGTTTTTCGTTTTTGGGAGCATGGCTTAACCATTTTTTACATTTCGCATAATTTTGCATTTTTGTAGAAGCAGTTGAAAAATACTATAATTTTTTTTATTGGAAAAGTCACTTATACAGAACTTACCAAATATGCTGCTATGAAAACGCTGTCAAAAAATGAAAAGCAGAAAATAAGTTTTTCAATTTTTAATGCTTTGTTCGTGACCAAAGTACTACTCAAGTTCGGCCAATTACTTTTTAGCCTGCCCTCGTAATTTTAGAAGCATAAAAAGCTAAGCCAAAATTGTTAACGTTGAATTGACGTGCTTACAATTAGTAAGCAACAATTGCAAAAAAAAAAAAAATGTCACAATTGTCACATACATACAGTATGTATATAGTATATGTATATACAATGTATATAGTCACATACATATATGCAACATTTTGCCAATGGCAGTGAAATTGTAGTGAACTTTATTTTATTTTATTTATGTGTTGCGTTTGTTTTGGCACAATAACAAACAAACGTTGCTTATCAGACGCTGGCTTCAACGCCTACGTCGGCAGCGGCGTTGGCGTCCATAGCTGCTACGGCGTTTGAGGGCTGCGTTGGCTTTCGCTTAAGCTTGATCGTGTCACCCTCTCTGCCCTACTTACCCCTTCTACAAACAACACACAACGATCGTAGCTCAAGCTAGCTATCTCACTCATTGCTTCTTCTACGCTGTGTAGTGGCTGCAGCGAGTTAGACAGCGCTGCCAGCAGCGACGCCGGCAGCGTTGTATGGCAGTTACCGTAGCCGCAGCCGCAGCCGCAGTCGCAGACGGTGGCAGACATCAAATTCAATTCGAATTTTAGTCGCTGAGTTTAGCTCAACGTCGCAGGTTGGCATTAGCTTAATACTATATACATCTATGTGATCTATGTACATGAATGTGTTTATATACTGTCAAAAAAAAACAACAACAAAAAATACATAAACACACGCATATGTACATAAAGAAATTTAAATTCACAAGTGTCCAACTGGTCCTAGCTAGACCAGCCGCCAACAACAAGCAGCATCAGTTTTTCCAGTTGCATTTTGACCATGTTTTGTTAAGTGCAGTGTAAAAAATAAAAAAGGAAAAACATAAAACAAAACCAAAAAAAAATAAAGCCTGAAAGTGAAAACGCAAAGGAAAAGGAAAACAATTTACAATAACAAGTTCAATGTGAGTTTACCGTTACTGTCAAAGCAGCGCAGCAGACAGCATGCACACGCACACGCACACACACCCGCACAAACAGTCAGCGCAGAAATTATTCGTACAGCTTTGAATTTGAAAACTTTGTAGCAATTATTATTATAGAGAATATTTATGCATTTTCTGCAAATATGAAGGTATTAGTAGCTAGCATTGCAGCGCTGTTTTGAGAAAAAGTCAACATTTCGTTGTTTATTGGGCTCACATAAGTCTGCATAACAAATTTGTTTGTTTATTAATAAGACAATGTGGCAGATTTTTGCAGCTTTTAGGCATTTTATTATTTTTATTAGGCTCACATAAGCCAGCATATCAAAATTGTTTATTAATTTATTAAAACACAGTTAAAGATTGTTACAGCTTTTAGGCAAAGCGGCATAAAAGTGCTGCATGTTTTTTTTGCCCCTTTCAATGGCATTTTTTAGGGTCGGAATTCTGCTGCGGAAGATCGACAAACTTTATCTGTGTCAGATAATGCACATTTTTTGATAAAGGCATTCATACGGACGGCCATGTCTCAATAAAAACCCGAGGTAATGTTAAACATATGGCTATAAAGTGTTTATGGGTTATTACGCCAACTTGTGTTTGTTATGTACAAGGCACAAATCTGTAATATTCTGCAACATATAGGCGTAAAGACGACAAAATTAACAACAAAAAAAAACACGTACAAGTGCATTTTATGCGCCTGTGCTCGTTACCAACACTTTTCACTTTTAGCAAGTTTAAACATCCAAACTTGCGACATATCTTGTACAGAAGTGATCCATTTATTATTGGCAGCAACTGGAATAATAATCTTAATAAAGTTATATTCCATTGGTATTTGATGGAAAAATTGATTAGAAATTAGAAAAAGAATAATTTTCACTTTTAGCAAGATTAAACATCCAAACTTGCGACATATCTTGTACAGAAGTGGTCCATTTATTATTGGCAGCAACTGGAATAATAATCTTAATAAAGTTTTATTCCATTGGTATTTGATGGAAAAATGTATTAGAAATTAGAAAAAGAATAATTTTCACTTTTAGCAAGATTAAACATCCAAACTTGCGACATATCTTGTACAGAAGTGGTCCATTTATTATTGGCAGCAACTGGAATAATAATCTTAATAAAGTTATATTCCATTGGTATTTGATGGAAAAATTTATTAGAAATTAGAAAAAGAAAAAATTAGAAAATAAGTTGAAAGTCGTTGTTAAAGCTAAAACAAATCTAGTAGCATCCTTATTTTATCTAATAATAATAAATATTCATTTAAAGTACAAAAAATTTTTATTCGTAAAATAGTGTTGTTTTTTAATTTTTTTTTAACCAAAAATTTTTATATTTTTGTAATAAATAAAATTTTTTTTTTTAAAATACCAAAAAAGTTTAACTAGTGTGCGACTAATTATTGGTCGTAAAAAAGTGTTTACTTTGAGTTTTTTTTTTTAAACATAATTTAATGTTTTTTTTTCATTATTATCGCTCTTACATAGAGCATAGAGCGGAAAACAAAATATAAAATATAAGTATATGCTTATTTACAGAGCATTAAACTTTAAATTAAAAAGTGTGCGAATAATTTGTGGTCTGAGTGTAAGTGCTGCTTCCGAGCCGCAGCTAAGCTTGTGTTGGCGTATCTGTGTGCAGCTGTGAGTATCTGTATGCGTTAGTTTGTCGCAGCATCTTTTTTTTTTCTCTTTTTTTTTTTGGTTTGTTTATTATTACTAATTTCATTAAAGACATGTAAATTAAATCAAATTTGCGTTTGTCGTGAAATTTGTTTGCATTTTTATGCTTTGTGGCCTCTTTATGTATATGTATGTGCATATGTGTATGTACTACCATGCACATATGTATGTGTTTGACAAATTTACGTGGGCAGTCTGTGTTTATTATTAATAATAATGTTATTATGTATTATTATTATTGATGCTACGAACGCTTTGCGTGCCTGCATTGAAAAGTTTATAAAAAAAGTTTAAAAAAAGTAATGTCATTTATTTATAGTATTTGCATGTAGCTTTGTTGTATTTATTTATTTGTTTTTTTTTTTTTTTTTTTTTGTATTTTATTTTTTTATGTGCTGTATCTTCAGTTTCATGCAATTAATTATTAGTTTTGGTTTTTTTTTTTTTTTGCCTTTTGTTATTGTGTGTTTTGTTTTGTTTATGTATAAGCGCGGTTCGGTGAAAAATTTCGATTCAAAAAAAACTAGACGTGTGTTTTCATGATTAAGTCGCTGCTATTTATAGAAGTATGTGTGTGTTTACCCTACCTAGCTCAAGTTTTTGGGACTCTATCTTGTTTAACTTAAATAATTTAAAATATTTAAAAATAGAATCCGGTTATTATCAGACTTTTACAAATCGCTTCATAAATTATTGGTACTGATATATCAATAATGCTTTATTAACTTTTCGTTTTTCATTGAATAATGCTGTGACCATTCTTCGTTTTTCAAGGTATTTAAAAAAAAAATGTAACTTAAAACTTTTTTATGCTAAACAATATTGATCAAGAACTTATGAATAAAAAAACCATAATTAACAAAATTAACCTTAAAAAAACTTAACTGGCCTTGGCTTAATCAGATGATTTCCGGTTAAGCACAAGTCACGGATTAAGAATCGGTTAGCAGGTTATGTTTTTCCAGTACGGAAACGCTATTTCAAGAAAATTAAGCGAATTTTTAAATTACTTTTTTAGCTAAAAAAAAATCACGGCTGAAAACATAAAAAAAAATTCTTAAACTAAAACTTTTTTTAAAATAGATATTAAAAACATTTTAGTATGCGCAAAAAAATCTTTTACCCAGCTTTAAGTACTCGTTACGTTGGCTGCTATAATATAAAAAAATTCTTAAAAAACTAAAATTTTTTTTTATAATATTTATTATTCTGAGAACAAAATTTTTTGAATTATAAATAAGTACACGGTAGGGTGGCCATTTTTGCAACATCTCACGATTTTAATAACCCAAGCCCCTAAAAAGTTTCCTCTTTACCTGCATATAGCGCCTGTAAAATTTCAAAACGATCCGAATGTATTTGATGGGCGCGACAATAGGTCAAAGGTCATAAAAAAGTTTCATATGAATGCATAAATAGCGAGCAAACCGAAAGTTTGACAAAAACATGTTCCAAATATAATCAACAGGTAATTCAATTATCTACAGTCGAGTAAAAAAATTAACGAAATCACTTTAGTATAACCAGAGATATTTACTGTAAAGGGTTTTTTTTTTTTTTTTTTTCGAAAAATGGTTTTTTCAAAATATCTCGAAGCCCGTTTCATGAAAAAAATGTTGACTGTATTTTCGGTTTTAGCATGTCATTTTACTACAGAAAGTATTCAAAAAGGTTAAGGATACCAAAATTTTTTTTTATTTGTAAACTGGTGTAATTAGTCAATTTAATCAATTTTAGAGCTTACCAAATTTATTTTGGCCGACTCTATATTTTTTTAAAATTATGTTTTGGTAAATATGAGACTTTTTGAACCATCATTTGTTTGATTTGAAATAAGATTTCAAACTTTATGTACAACAATACAGTCAAAAACGGAAAAAGTGCGAGTTATGACCTTTGACCGATTGCCGGACCCATCAAATACATTCGGATCGTTTTTAAATTTTACAGGCGCTATATGCAGGTAAAAAGGAAACTTTTTAGGGGGTGGCGTTATTGATATCGACGGTTTAAAAATCCTCCATACCAGCGGCGGCCACCCTAATACACAGCCATACAAAAAAAATGTGTCGTGATTTGGGTTCGAGACATCTGTTTTCTTATGTATTTTAATAAACTGAATCCGAATCTGCCCGCAGAATTGGCCGAACGCGTCTTGATTCTATCCTAACCTCAAAAAACTGCTAAGAATCACAAGAGTGTGAAAAAAAATTATGATTGGTCTTGGTTCTAGCGTGTTGGGTAATATATGTCTCGTTCACAGAACGCCACAACTTTTTTTTTGTGGCTGTGTTATAGTAGAAATTTTGAAAAACTCGTAATTTTTTATATTTTCCAAGAAACGAATTTTTAATATGAGAAAACAGTTGCAGAATGCTCAAAAAATCTATTTTAAATTCCAGCTCTAATTATAATAGAAATTATAAAAAATTCGTATATTTTTCAGGAAAAAGTGCAAAAAATTTAGTATGCCCCAAAAAAATGTCTTTGAAGTCCCAGCTTTAAGAACTCGTAACGTGTCATTAGTAATAATTTTTTCACTCATCGATGCAGAACTCTAACTTTTTTAAACTAATATTCTATTAAACCCATCCTGTCAAAAAATTAGCTTGAATTAAGCAAGTTTTTTGGTAGTCGCTCCCACTGTGCATCGCCCCAAGCCAAAAACGCTTTTAACCGCAAATTTTAACGACGATGAGCATCTTAATTATTTAAGTATATAAAATTTTAAATTATTTTAACCTTCGCAAAAACTTCTTAAACTTTTATGTTTACAATAATATAAATATTCAGAAACCGACATAATAGATATGGAGATTTAGTAGTTCTCAAAAATTTGGCATTATATTTTTGTGAAGAACTGTCTTATGACAGCGGGTTTCTTTTTTAGTGTCTTTTGCTAGTGAAAAAACGTCTTTACGAATTCTTTTAACTTTTATTCGAAACTGAGAAGAAAGCTCTTAAAGTCTATGTTTATAAATTAATTATAACTGACTAAGACTAATGTTATTTCATACATTTTTTTTAAACAATATGATATAAAGAAAATTAATTATTTAAAATACCAAAGAACAGCACATATTTTGAAAAACTTATTCTAACTGCCATATTTTTATACACTGTACTTATTGGATCAATGAAGGTAAAGTGCTGATCAGCACCTTGGTTAGAGATTAAGCTACGTCTTTTCATCCTTCTGTATGAATATCTAGATCTTACAGAAAAACTTTCGAGTTAGATACAGCAAAAAATATTGATTGTGAATATAGATATTCACAGGAAAAAAGCTTATTTTATTTTTTCGATGGAGGCGCCTATATTGGCTCTATAACATATGGTAGCTTTAAAACAAAAAGTTTTTTAATTTTTCTTAAAAAAAAAATTAAATTTTTTTAACATTTTTTTTTTAAGTATGTTCCTTAAATCAGATTTTTTTCTAAGCACGTCTTTTTATACCAAGTCTTTAATATAAATCAAATTAATTTGGTGCAACAATGTTAAAAAAACGCAAAATTTTGAAATGCTTTTTTTTTTTTTTTAAAAAAATGAATAAATGATAAATGAATTTTTCCATTCAAAAACCAATGAACTCAACGTCAAACACAGCTACTCGTGTTGACCATTTATCGGACATTATTTTAAACATTAATGCCATGGAGTTCCTGCAAATATATTAAAAATTTTATATAATTCATTCATTTCATTAAAAGCTTAAAAGCTTCTAAGAAAAAGATTCTTAATTTGAAGATGTTTAGAGTTACTTAATGAAGAAGTTACCTCTAAAAGCATTTCCTACTCATTAGTTGAGAGTATTTTATTTTTAATTTAGGGCAAATAGAGAACAAAAAATTCTTATAAATTCTAGACTGAAAGAAACTTTTCTCTGAGTGTAGAGTCATGTCAACCTAATAAAAAACGGAATGATGATATTTTCTCAAAACAAAGAATTGGATCAAAAAGTAGTTGGAAAGAATTCCTGTAGCGGAAATAGAGCGGTGGAGGGCTTTGGGACCTGGCACCTGGGCGTGGTAGTGGCTAGCCTAGCGAAGAGACGGTTATTTGTGCCAGTCGTCTGCGAGCAAGCGTAGAGTAAACACGTCGATTTCCGTGAGCCTCTGTTAAGAAGCTTCGTCGCGATCCAAGATGGAAAAAAATCTCGAGCAAATCTCGGAGAGTTTTAGGATGCCATGAGCCGCTCAACAATGTTCGAATGCTACAGACTGTTCCGGGAGAGATGGGAGCTCGTTGAAGATGACAATCAACTCGAAGTATTGATAAAAATGTGGACACAAAAATTTGCCTGATTACACTAGTTTACAAATTTTCAAAAATTTTGGTATCCTCAACATGTTTTAGTCATTACCGTAGTAAAATGGCACGCTAAATTCGAAACAAATTTTTTCCTCGAACAGATTTCGAGATATTTCGAAAAAACCGTTTTTCGAAATTAAAAAAAAAAGTGTCTTTGCTTAAAAGCAAATATCTCTGGTTCTACCAAACTGATTTTGACATTTTTACTAAAGTGTAGATAATTGAATTACCAATCTATTATGCTTGGAACATATTTTTGTCAAATTTACGGCTTGGACGCTGTTTATGCATGCACATGCAATTTTTCGTAATTTTTAGGAAATTCTTGAAAAACTTCTATTTCGAACGTAAATTTAAAAATTTATAAAAAAAAAATGTTCATAAAGTTTTTTTCATGGCTCCCAAAAAAATCAGTTTAGTACAAACAGAGATATTTGCTTTTTAGCAGTTAACTTTTTTTTAATTTCGAAAACTGTTTTTTTCGAAATATCTGGAAATCTGTTCCATGAAAAAATTTTTGGACTTCATCTTTGGATTTAGCGTGCCATATTGCTAAGGAAACGAGTAAAACATGTTGAGGATACATTTTGCTGTAAACTAGTGTTATTGATGGGTTAGAGTTTTCGTACGGTAGCGTTCAAGAGATTCCGAGAGAGTTCGAGTGGAGAGACGGGAGTGCGTCGAAGATGACCATCAACTTCAAGATTTGATGAAAATATGTCTTGTCGCGGTGCTTCAACTCCTTCTACAGCTCAGAACTGGCACTGCAAACGTCTTGCAGTTTCCGCGGGAAACTGATACAGCTTCGTAGAAGACGTCTAAGAGGCAGTGATGGCATATCTGAAGAGTATCCCGTAAAGGGAGTTCGCTATTTCGGGGACTACTACGGAGTTGTGCTACTACTTTTTGACACTACTCTGTATCGCTCCAATCCTCTCCAAAGTTTTGCTGTGCTCAACGCATCAATGCAAGATTTAGAATAGAGTATCCCATTGTCGGTAACCGCATCAACTGATTCGCACATTTTATTCCCGCTTTGATCATCAAATTTTGTTTGTAGTGTAGGTGTGTGTTTGTATAACTTTCCAAGTTAATTGTATCTAATTATTTTCAATTCATAGTTAGAGTATAGTATCTAAGCTGCTATTACCTAGATACACTTTTACGTAGTGCAGCTATAGATACATGTACATAGATGCGGCTATATTTAGCACTGCAATTAATAAATAACGTAATGACAGCAGGAATACAAAAAAAAAACAAAAAATAAAAAGAGAACAAATTGGATCGTGCGCCGTGTGTGAAAAGTTTTTTTTTTTTTTTTGAGACAAACCGGAAACGATGACTAAAATATTTTAACGGCAACAATTTTCTACCCTTTTTAAATTTGTTTGTTTTATTAATGACAATTTTGTTGTAAACTTTTGATTAGATTGTGGCAAATACGGTGTGAAATTAAACAAATCATAATTATTTTATTACCCATAATTTGCTAAAATTGTGTTAAAATTAAAATTAGAAAAAAAAACATGACAATAAAACAAAATCAGTTTAAGGGAAATTAACTAAACAGATTGCCACTACGATTCCGTTGATTAAAAAAAAAAAAGTCATAGCCAAGTTAAATAGACTTCCGGCAAATGACCAAGACGACCTTAATTGCTCGATGTTATAGCTACTTATAAAGTATCTACATAAAATTTAAGCAACTTTGGGAGCTGTTTGCATTAGTATTCCGTGGTGATACTTACGACTTGGACGGTACTATAAGTTCAACGCACGTTTCTCCGAATCGGATGGCATTGATAAAGGGCCCGCTTCATTGAGCAGTTGCATAGATACTTTTTTTTTTTTTGTTAATGACAGATACATATTTACAGCAAGACACAGCAGTACTACGTAAAAACTAAACAAGTCTCAATTTCAGTTTGTTTGTTTTTCCAGCCAAGTAACTTAAAGCGATTTCGCTAAATCTTGGCTAACTTCGAGCGATGCTTTGAAAAGATCTTCGTTAAGTTTTCGAAATCGTTTCTGTTGGAATCGAAATGTGCTATACTTATGCCAGGCTAGAACCTCACAAAGTTTCAGAAATATTGGTTCGTCCGTTACTGTCGCTTTGATAGCCGCCTAATATGCTTAAACGAGGGCAGTCTGTAGAGTTATCCGCCTAGCCCAAAAAACATTTATTCCACTTTGCTAGCAGTTTCCAACAGCTGTTTGCTATCAACTTATTTTGGTAATTTGCCAACAGTGTTACCCTAAGCAGTTTTGCAGCAAATTAAGGAGAACACTTTTCACATGTTCGTGTTAATGAGTAAGCATTAATAGCGACCAGCTGAATTCGAAACTTGACCTACAAATATATTTAATAAGAACAGTCCATAAAGACCGTATCAGAAATACTAGCTTGATCAAAAATTTACCGGAATCATCACCGTGCGGCGCTCTCAGTCACCCGATTTGATGTTTCTTTTTTTTTTTTTTCTTAAATTGCCACATCTATCATTGACATTATATTCGTATGCCAGCGCTTGATCCAATCCTCGAAACGTTTTTTATAATCGGTTTGCGGTATATATATGTATACCTCATCTCGGGCGCTCTAACGCGTTCCACGGAGCGGTTTCTTGAGTCGACCGAATAGGAAAAAATCGCGTTGGTTGTTGGTATTCGTTACATTTTTAGCCAAATGGTCACGGATAACGATGACATTTTGTTTAAATTAATCGATACGGCGTCACTTTTTAAGCTATCAAGCTGAAAATTTCATAGAATGTCAATGAGAGATGTGGCAATTTAAGAAAAAAAAGGGACATCCAATCGGGTGACTGACAGCGCTACACGGTTGATGATTCCGGTAAATTTTTGATCAAGGTAGTACTTGAGAAAATTCCAGGAATGGGCATGGATAATGACACCAAAGTCAATAAGTAGATGGCAACGTTTTATTGGTAGGTTTATATGTGAGATAATAACGATTACCAAGACTACAGTCTTGAAATATTATTCGAAGCTTTTGAGTTCTTCGCTTTTGACCCTCTGTGATTATTAATTTATTGTACCGAGCTATCGGATATCTTTGTTAAAAAAGATTTTTTCGAATGATACGGTTATTTGTCAGTACAAATAACTATTTTGGTATACGAATATTTAAAAAACAGTGGATTACATATATTACACCCTAAGAGTATGCAAAAAAATAAAATAGATTTATTTTTCGAAAAAAGTGATTAGGCAGATCACTTTTTAGTTGGCCCTCGTTAATATTGTAGAATACACCGGTTAATACAAGGCCTGAGATAGACCCTGAAAATTAAGTGTTTCCAAATAGGCGAACAGCGTCTAAACACGCGGAGTAGCATTATTTTTTATGGTATAATTTTGTCGTAATGGACGCGATTTTCCCAAGTACTCGCCTCAATTTCATTAGTGGTTCGTTAGAGAGTTCCAGTAGTGGTTTCCCTTCAATTAATCGATATCAAGCAGAGTCAACGAAATATACAGCATTCGTTTTTTTTTTTGCCAGGAATATTGACTGTCGATACTAAGGCAAGACCAGGTGGCACACGTGAACTTAACTTATTTGGGTTATCGTAGTACATCTATTTTTTATCAAAAATATTATTGCAAAAAAATTCGTTCCAAACGCTAAAAGAACTGGGTCTAACATTAGAAGTGACCCAAAAAGCTATTTTATATCGTTAAAGATTGTTGAAAATATATATTGATATATATATTCTAAAAAAAAGACTCTTTTTTGGTGCTCATTCAAGCTCGGGATTCAATATAGCTTGAAACATTTTCAACAATCTTTAACGATATAAAATAGCTTGTTGGGTCACTTCTAATGTTAGACCCAGTTCTTTTAGTGTTTGGAACGAATTTTTTTGCAATAATATTTTTAATGCCGTGTCTTGGTACCCTTTCCGCGTTCTTTGTCTTCACATCATAGTCTCACATTTTAAGCTTTTCAAACCCTTCACAAAAATGTATCTCATTCGCAACAGCCTCACCATTTGCTACACCAAGCAATGGATAAGCTTCAGCAGCAGGATTCTTCAAATTAAGGAGATAAATCAATGATTCCATCCAATGACATTTATTCGGCACAAATCTTGAAAAAAATATGTGAGTCACCTCCATACCACCACATACGATATTATATTTCGATTCTAACAATCTCAACATAACTAAGTGGCGCCACCTTTTATCAAACGGCGGAAACTTCTTGGTACACCTAAAATATAAAAAATGAATATTCGTTGGGTGCTGTTCGAATGCTAGCTCTAGGACGGTTAGGACTAGTATTGTATGTAGTATTTTGTTGAATCGGTCGAGCTTAATTTTTTTAAATATTTTATAGAATTAATATTAGATTCTTTCTTATAAAGGTCTTCAAAATTGAGTTTCACACAGAAAAATCTGAAGTTTCGCAACACTGAATCTGAATTTGAGTTCAAAAAGAGCGCAGCAAGTCGGGTTTTGTGAGTTAATCTCAACAAACACCTCGTTTGGTGTGGTCTCTTGAGATCAGTATAAAAATTGGAACAGTTGGACCAATTTCGAAAGCCGATTCTGATTTAGCGCATAGGAATAGATAAGATTATATATTCAAGGCCCAGATCACGATACTTTTTTTTTGTGTGGCTGTGTAATAACTAGAACTGCCTTAACGATTTCCTAAAGCTGGACATAGATATTTTTTGGGCGTACTGGAATTTTTTTTGCATTTTAATTTATATATTTTTTTTTTTTTTTGTGGCTGTGTTATAATAGAAATTATGAAAAACTTGTATTTTTTTATATTTTTTTGGGTGAGTGTTTAAGTGAAACATAATTCTAATTTTCTGTATCATAACTTAAAATGCAACACTTTAAACAAAATATTCGGTGAAAAACTACAGGAATTCAAAAAACAAAACTCGTGAATTTCTCTGCAAAAGGGAAATTTTAATTTCTAATACCAATCAGGCAAGGGAAAAAAAGGAAACACTTGATAAATACTATGGGAAATCTGATTAAAAAGTGGTTTCCTAAATTAATTCGTGATCTAACCGCGCAAGTGACGCCCAAAGTTCACGGCACCAAAAGGTGACGTCACGATGTCGTGACTAAGACTGAAGGCACCTCACTAGAGCTGGTACATTCTGGTTGCGAACACTTTTCAGAGCTGTTAGAGAGAATAATTAAAAGCAAAACGAAGCTCTCTCACGAGTGCACACGAAAGAAAATTTTGTCTTTCGAGAACCTTGACTATTATGCTGACATAAAGGTTTTCACTTCGATTTCGTTTTTAGACTCTACCTGTAATACTCAAGAAATAACAAAGAAACGCAAGGCTTAGAGCCATCGATCAAAAGGTTTAATTTTGAGTAATTTTTTCGAGCATAAGGCAACACTGATGCATCAAAACTCATAAAGAAATCCGTAACTTTTTCGAGTTTTCAGTGTCTTTTTTTTTTCACTTTAATAACCCAACGTTTAAATAACAAAAAAAAAACTCGATATGAATTTTTTCTGAGTTACAGAGGGGGCTCACTTTGGCTACGCCCTTGGCAATAAATAATTAATTGTTATTTAAAAGATGTTCTCTGAAGTATAAAATCTGTTAAACGTAATATACTTAGAATTTATAATATGGGTTTTTTTTTTCCGTTTGCTCAACTTTCTAAGACTTGTTGCTTTAATTAAAATAGCTTTTTTTTAATTTTTATTTATAATAAATATTTTACATATATAAATTATATACTATCTAAGCTCTCCCTTAAAGCTGCTGTTCTCTGTATGCAGAACCTTTGGAAATCTTTTGGGTTTCAAAAACCATTTGCATAGTGCTCCAACGACAATAGCACAATTTGTTGGGTTTTTGTTATTCAAATGCAAATCGTTATAAATTATAATTATATTTTTGCTGGGTTCTTAATTTTAGACTAGATTCAGTTTTGTGTAAGGTTTGTCGCTTACAATTAAAATCAATTTAAAAATCGTAAGTGGCAGCTTCAGCAAATAAACACAACGTTTAGCGTATACTAAGTAGTCACTAAGTAAGTAGTTAAATATCGCGTGATGTGAGTGTTTTAATAAAAATGATGCTACATTTAATTCAAATTTGTACTGAGTCGTATTAGTTGAAATACACGCGAATTATGAACTGCCACGCCTTGCTTCAAGCAGTGCAAAAATCTATAATATCCCAGAACATAGCCTAAAACCTATGGGTAGAACTTAGAAAATGCTGTATTTAGACGTATTTGTAAAATCCGATTTTAACTCTTAGTAAAAATTCTTATCTTATCAAGAGGCACGTAATGGCTTTAGCCTTTTTAAGGATCTTCATCGAAAATATAGAAATGTGTTTAAAAATTGTGTTTTAAAAAAATTAATTTCATCATAAAAGCGTGTGAAATTTATTAAAAACTAGTTTTGGGAACACTTCTATGTTTAAATGCCGTCGCACCGTGGTACAGCAAACGAAAAAGAGTGGCAAAAATTAAAACTTTTCATGGAAACATTTAGCAAAAAATAAAGCTGAATCAGAATTTTTTGAGAATTAGAAAAATAACACTAGTTTACACAAAAAATGAACCTTTATAAAAAAGTGTTTTTAGTGTAATATTTTATCGAAAATTACATTAATTTTTGTTTCTTAAGAAACGTTTTCAAGATTTTTTCGAAAAACATGTTTTTGGGTACTGTTTTCAGTTATTCGTGAATAAGGTTCACTCGATGATCCTTAAATTTGTAAACTAGTGTAATCGGTTGTGATCCGGAAAACGAAAAACGAATAAATTTTGTTCGCAATTCAACATATTTCCCTTACACAGTTACCGCAGCTCTGCGCTTTTCTTTTACCTTCTATTGCTTACATTTTATTTTCATTTAAAATTTTGCTAATAATTTATTATGCTGTCTTTTAAGTAAATGTACACAGTAAAATTTGCTTTTGAAACATTATTTAATAAAATTAAGAACGATTTAGCAGTTTTTGTAAGTAGCGAAATATTTTTTTTGTGCAACATATCAACTCTATCGTTTATCGATATGCCAATGTGCATATAGATATGCCAAATGGCTTGTGCATGCTATTTTTTGGTGTGACTCAGAAATAAAATAATTAAAAATAATTATCCATAAATATTTAACTTGGCATAAATAGAATCTAAGAATATCAAAGAATATTTAAAAGATGGCGTACGTTAAAGTCGGGCGCGGACGACTTTGGGATACCCTGTACCACTGCTTGCAATAAAATCCGGTAAATTGCTTACGAACACCAAAAGACATTTGATTGCCAAATTAGATTATGATACCTTCATAAACAACCAAAAACAGACGAATTTTTAATCAAAAACTTTTTTTGGACCGATCGGCCCTATGGGAGCTATGAGATATAGTCAACCGATTTTGATCAAATTTGGTACAGTGTTGAAGATCTCCAAAAAACTTCTGAATGCCAAATTTGGTTACAATATCTGCACAAACAAACGAAACACAACGAATTTTGTAAAAAAAACAAATTTTCGACCGATCGATCCTATGGGACCTATATGATATAGTCAACCGATTTTGATAAAATTTGGTACAGTGCTGGGGGTTCCTTCCGATTACCAAATTTGGCTATGATATCTTCATAAAGAAACGAATTATCCATCTAAAACTTTTGCTTTTTTTCGAGGTCCTCTGAAACATCCCTATGGGAGCTATATAATGTAGTCCCGATATCAAAAAAATAAAATAAACTTGTCTCCTATGGATTAATAAGGGATCTTATCTGAAAGTTTGGTTGCTCTAGCTCTTACCATCTCTGAGATCTAGGCGTTCATACGGACAGACGGACAGACGGTCAGACGGACAGACGGACATGGGTATATCGACTTCTCTAGTCACTCTGATCATACTTTAGGTAACTTTGGGGGGTCTCCGACTTCTCCTTCTGTACGTTACATACATTTTCGGCTTGCACAAACACAATATACGCTTTGTACCATACGGTACAGGGTATAAAAATTATTTCCGTTTAAACTACTTGCAATTGTGAACTTATTTTGGCCAATTTTCTTTTTTTTCTCTTGCAACAAAGTAGTCGGATTTAAATCGCATAAACAAATTCGTTTTGGTGAAATTGGGTGCAGCACACATGTGGTATCAAAACGCGTACGATTAAAATATTGTATGTACCTATGTGTTACATAGATCAAAATTAATCAATTCAATTCTTATTGCAAAATTCCGATTATTAATCGAGTTATCGATAACTGAATATTTAGGTTTTTTGATTTTAATGTTTCTTTGCCAAGCCATATCTTCTATGCGAAAAAATATATTTAACCAAATTTGTTTTGTAATGAAAGATGAAATATTGGATTTAAAAATTTTTTTTTTTAAGTAATATAAAATTTTAAATTGTATAAACAAGTTTCCGCCGTTGGAAAAGTTGGCGCCACTAAGTTATATTGAAATAGTTAAAATCAAAGCATAATATCGTAAGTTTGGCAATATTCATTTTGCGAAAGAAGATATTTGAACTAATTTTTTTTTTAATGAAAGACAAATTATATTAGATTTAAAAAAAAAGTGTAGTAAAAAATGATAAAAAATAAAAAAATTGAAGTCAAATTTTTAATTTCAATTTATATCGTTCATTAAAAAAGTTCAGATTTTGTATACATTTTTTTTTTAATTTTTATACAATTTTTTTTTTTTATTTTTTGAATTCAAAATTCTCAACTTTTATTAAAAATGGGATTTAATTCAGTTTATTTAGTTCCAAAAAACAAAAAAGATTAAAATTTGGTAACTCCTATAAATGAGTAAGTTATGGATACTTTACAAGGTGTTAAACCTCATCAGAGTATAACGATTAATTATGTGTTATGGGCTTATAAAGGGAATGCGGTGTTCGAAGCTACTATGCGAACGTAGAGTGCTTTATTTGAAGTGCGTCAACGAGAATAAACTTAAAAAATTGTGATTTGTCCCACAGTGCAAGATCGTTGCATGCAATTTTGTAACTACGGGCCTGTGTGATTACGTTAGTTTATATCAATTGTCAAGCCGCCTAATTTGCGTCACAAAACATTTTGACAAATTTCTAGCCGAAATTGCAAAATATACAGACTACAAGAAGAAGCAGAAAAAATAATAAAAGTCTGATGAAAATGCTAATTTAACTTGATCACCTTCGAATTAAACAAAAAAAAAAAAAACCGAAAACATAAAATTGCTTAATAGACTGCAAAAAACAAATATCGTATAAAACTTAATTACAATTGATGGATGACACACAAGAAAACTACAGGAAAAAAACAAAAAAAATAAATAAATAAATGGTTTACACCAAAAAAGTTAATTTATTATCTCATTTTGTTAAATCTTTCAACAACATTGGCATAAGCAGTTCGTCGACACCTAATTTATATTTAAACAACCTAAATTAGTTTTTTTTTAACATGACGTATAGGACTTATTTAAAGTGGGTTATAAGCTTAATTTTTTTTCAAGGGTCTAGCTGCATAAGGTAACGAAAACTGCCCTCAACGATTTTTAAGAACTAATGATTCAGATCGATTCAGAGTTAAACAAAAATTGTTTTTAAACTTAACGTGCTTTTGCTTAATTTAAAAAAGAGTGTTTTTTTTACTTTTTATTTAAGTGTGACTAAACTATTGAATATTTTTGAAACCATTTTTTTTTAAGTTTTTAAAAAAAAATTGTTTAATTTAGAATTTTTTATTTAGCGAATGGGTAGTTTAGTTAAATTTTTTATGTTGAATGTAACCCCATATATATTTATTGAAAATTTAATGAAAATAATTAAAAAATCGTTTGTTAAATAATGTAATATTTTTATATTTACCGACAAAATAATCAAATCTTTTTCAACATATAAATAAGAAATATGTATTATATTTAATTTGTTCAAAAATGTTTTTTATTTTTTGACAAAAAAAATTTTTGTATACGTTTTAAAAAAAAAAAAAAAAAATTGCATAATTTCGTTTTATTTTTTTTTAAATTTTATGCGTTCGATTTATATATTTAAACCATATAAAGATGGAATAAAAAGACGTGCTTAAAAAAATGTTGACACATATAAGGAGTATACTTTAAAAATTAAAAAAAAATGAAATATTTTCTTGACCCTCTTGACAATTTATATAAAAAAAATGTGGTACAGTCGAGGCGGTGCCCGACAGTGGAATACCCTGTACCTTTTGTGTCAAAAAAATTTTTCCTGCATATTCCATCTAAGAACTTTCCAATTGGAATTTATTTTTTTTTTGGTGCAAAACGATATTTATACCTATAAGTTCCGTAAATTTGTACCGATTTTGATGAAAATTGAAAGTGACGTCAAAGAAGCTATTTTAATTATATTGGGCAAGTTTCAAGTTGATATGTTGAGGGGTGTGGGAGAAAACACGGTAAATCGATTGCGGGGGGTGGGGGGACCGCATCGATAAAATTTGGATGTGGATTTGTTCATTAGAGCCACATGAATGAGCTTACCAAAAATTGTGATTCTAGGTCACTTGTAGCCATAATTGCGTAGAGTCAAATATTGACGCAGTTTATTGGCAAGGGGAGGTGAAATTTGCACATTTTTGACTATAACTTCTGTTGTATTTGTCCGATTTTGTTCATTTTTTACACATAGATGCATGTAGCTACAACGCATCGCTCTGTTAAATTTCAGGTTAAAATACTTAACGGTGTGGCTAAAAACCGCGAAACTCTACTGCGGGGGAACGAGGGAAGATATTGACATGATTCAACAAACTTCATCTGCTTAGGAAATATGCGCACCAGCTGGTAAAGTTTCGTGTCTCTAGCTCTTATAGTCTCTGAGATCTAGGCGTTCATACGGACGGACGGACGGACGGACGGACGGACGGACATGGCTCAATCGCTACCCGAGGTTATGATAAGCATTTTGGTATAAAGGACTTGGGGTCTGCCACGCCTCCTTCTGTCCGTTACATACATTGCACAAACCTAGTATACCCTTTGTACCTATAGGTACAGGGTATAAAAATGTGGTACAGTCGAGGCGGTGCCCGACAGTGGAATACCCTGTACTTTTTGTGTCAAAAAAATTTTTCCTGCGTATTCCATCTAAGAACTTTCCAATTGGAATTTATTTTTTTTTGGTGAAAATCGAATGTTACAACAAAGAATTTATTAAAAGTATACGGGGTAAGTTTCAAGTTGGTATGTTGAGGGGTGTGGGAGAAAACACGGTAAATGGATTGCGGGGGGTGGGGGGACCGCATCGATAAAATTTGGATGTGGATTTGTTCATTAGAGCCACATGAATGAGCTTACCAAAAATTGTGATTCTAGGTCACTTGTAGCCATAATTGCGTAGAGTCAAATATTGACGCAGTTTATTGGCAAGGGGAGGTGAAATTTGCACATTTTTGACTATAACTTCTGTTGTATTTGTCCGATTTTATTCATTTTTTACACATAGATGCATGTAGCTACAACGCATCGCTCTGTTAAATTTCAGGTTAAAATACTTAACGGTGTGGCTAAAAACCGCGAAACTCTACTGCGGGGGAACGAGGGAAGATATTGACATGATTCAACAAACTTCATCTGCTTAGGAAATATGCGCACCAGCTGGTAAAGTTTCGTGTCTCTAGCTCTTATAGTCTCTGAGATCTAGGCGTTCATACGGACGGACGGACGGACGGACGGACGGACGGACGGACGGACGGACGGACGGACATGGCTCAATCGCTACCCGAGGTTATGATAAGCATTTTGGTATAAAGGACTTGGGGTCTGCCACGCCTCCTTCTGTCCGTTACATACATTGCACAAACCTAGTATACCCTTTGTACCTATAGGTACAGGGTATAAAAATTCATTAGTTTAAGCTTCAAAAACTTTATGGGGTACATTATAGTCGGTGTGCATCAACTGTAACTGGCTCGCTTTTTTTTCGATCATGTCTGTTAATTCAAAAATGTTCAATCAAGACTTGATTGACTCTTGACTTAGATTGATGAATTTTTCTTTGGTAAGGCAAAAAAAAAAAATGTTAAGCCAAAATTGTTTTTGCCGTTTTTATTACACAGTAAAATTTCACGAAAAATTGTTTACCAAAAGTGAAATCCAAAGTCAACAACTTTAACACACACTGCGTATGCGCAATTAACAATTTGTTAACAAATCAATTTTTTGTTTTTGTTGTCGAAAAACTTAGGAATTTACTGATAAGCCATCTTCAAAAATGTTTGGTCCATTGATTAGGCAACAAATTAAATTTGTAATTACATTTGTTGGCGATAAAAATGTTGCCGAAGAGACTTGTTTTACACAGTTCATTAAAGGTGAACAAGTCAGTTAGTACGAGAGTTAACAAACTTGGCTTAATCTATTGGTAAAAACACGCTAACACGGGAAATGAAAATGTTGTGCAAAAAAAAAAAACTCGCTTTGATAGCAATAAGAAAGTTGGTCGAGCCATCCCGACTTTATTTTTTAATTGGGTTTTTTTATTTTGACACAACTCTGGAAGTTCCCAGCATGCCTCAAAATTCTATAAGGCGAAGGCGGCCAGTATCAAAAAACTGTATGGCAGTAACGAACTAGAGCATAAGAAGCACCTTTTGGTAATATTGATAGTGATCCTAGCGCTTTCAGTCTCCGAGAAACAGGTAAGGACATTTAGACAAAATCTT
Organism: Chymomyza fuscimana; assembly: GCA_949987675.1. Taxonomy (NCBI): domain Eukaryota; kingdom Metazoa; phylum Arthropoda; class Insecta; order Diptera; family Drosophilidae; genus Chymomyza; species Chymomyza fuscimana. The sequence continues at coordinate 17,374,482 of OX465090.1, read as the reverse complement.
TCACTTTTGTCGTCCTTTGTGGGTTCTTAAACGTTTCACAGAATATTTTTTTGCACTAACTCAAAACAGTCAAACCTCCCTAGAACGAACTTTCCTAAGACGAACTTCTGCCTAATAAAAATTTTTGAAGTTAAAGCTAATAATATTTATTCGTTCCCAATTTCACATTTTTGTTGTCGATATCTTCTCATATTTTCTCTACTCTTTGTTAGCACCGATCTGCGTCATCGATTTTTGATTTTATGCGTAGAATTTTCATAAAAATTTGACTTACTTAAATAATTTGTTATGGTCCCCATCGGATTTGGTGACTCTAAAAGCGTGAAATAGTCAAAAAGGTTCGCCGTGTTACCACTGGTTTTGTATTCTCCTCTACTCTATACCCTTTTATCGCTTGAGCATAAGGCAGCGCCGGCGCCCTCAGGTCAACCCCCACTAAGGCCCTGTTTGCGTTGCTTTGCTGGCTTCCCACGGGACTTCTGGTTAGGCAATTCGCCAAGATTGCAGCAACGCGACTACACACCACTTCTCAGTAGCGTTCCCTATATGGCCACGCCAGCATCCTCAACATGGACCCACCAGTCCCCAATTCCATCGACTACGTCACTAAATACCCTAGTCTACACAGGGGTTTTGACTTATCTATCCCGAGCAGGGAGGAATGGAGTCATAACCAAGTCACCTCCGAAAGCTCCACCGAGATATATACCGACGGATCCAAACTTAATGGTAGGGTCGGCAGCGGAATATTCTCGGAAAAGCTTAACTGGAGGGTTTCCCTTAGACTACCAGACCATTGCAGCGTCTTTCAGGCAGAAGTCCTTGCAATCTATTACGCAGTGAAATCACTACAGGAGGGGGAAAGTCTTGCAACCAACACTACCATTTTCTCGGATAGTCAGGCTGCAATCAAATCCCTCACTGGATTCAACGCCAATTGTAAGCTTGTGCTTGTTTGCCAACTCGCCCTAAACCAGTTATCCCTGCTCTTTAGGGTACATCTCGTTTGGGTTCCCGGACATAGGGACATACCGGGAAACTGTGTGGCGGACGAACTGGCCAAACAAGGCACCACCCTGTCCGCTATCTATAACTGTATAGACATTGGTACACCCCTTGCCACAGTCAAACTGGCCATTAAACAAAAATATCTTGCAAATGCCCGCACTGCCTGGTCCAATGAAGATTCTTCCCGCATCTCTAGACTCATCTGGCCAAACATTGATGGCAACAAAACCAGAAAGTTGCTTACACTAAATCGCAAATCCTTATCTACCACAGTGTCTATCCTAACGAGAAATTGCCTTATGGGTAGTCATGCCGAAAGAATGCGCGCCCCCTTCAACGATTATTGCCGCGGCTGCGGATCCGAAGAAGAGGAGGAAACCGTTGTGCATTTTCTGTGTCAATGCCCCTCCCTGTCCTGAAGAAGATTAAGGACCCTAGGGTCCCCATTTCTGACCGACCTTACAGACCTCTCGAACCGATGTCCTAGGGACATAGCAAGGTTTATTGAGCTTTCAGGCTGGTTCAGCAACAATATGGTTACAGTTGAATAGTCGTGCCTGTTCTTCTTTAGAGGTGACCGTGTGCTGACCACGAATGCCCATATACATAGTTGTAAGAGCATCCCTGGTCAGCTCTCGACCAGCGTTACCTGTGGCATCACAAAGGGCCTTTTTGTGCCTAAGTGCGTCTGGGCTCTTCCAAGACAGGCAACCACCTCAACCTAACCTAACCTAACCTAACCCATAAGGCAGCGCTGATGTTGATGTCGCTGCCGACGCTGACGCTGGTAGCAGCATCAGCTCAGCTGAGATAAACTGAACTAGTTCGAAGAACTAGTAGCACAAACGTTGCGCATGATTACATTTCACTTATGTGCTTCAATACATTACCTTGTGTGTGTGTGTGTGTGTGGGAGACCAGGAAAAGTGAACAAAACAAAAGCAAAATAAAATGACAAAAAGATACTAGATACAATAGTTATAGGTACTTACTTTCGTTGAAGCATTAAAAATTAAAGTAAAATGAGAAGCGGCAATAAAATGCTATATGAAAATGCAGATAGATAAAAACGAGTGTGCGGCTTCCAGTCGAAACATCTCGACTATGAAATACTTTTTATCTGTCCAGCTTTTGGTTGAAGATATTTTCAGAAACTTCTAATTATAACTAACTAACGGTCAAAGGATTTGTGGATGTCTGAAACTAAACCTATACTCATGATTTGAAATCGCACTTGTCTCTCTTTACAGATATCTTATTAGCTAGGCCCCCAAGGTTTCCAAAGGAACAACACCATGGATCAGCCTGAGAAACACACGAAAGCGCTCAGCCAGGTGGAACTGCCCAACCAAAAGCCTGATGCCACACCGAAACGCACCTGGTCTGAAAAGCTGCGGCATGTGGCAAATAATGTGACAGTAGAACCCATACTCGCTGCTTATATCATGCCCAGTGTGCTGTCCAATCTGGCCACACAGAATCTTAATCTGGAAAAGGCTTGTCGCGTCAACATGGGCTATGGAGATGTCGTATGCGATGCACTGACACGACGCGAAACCGCCAACTATACGCTGTAAGTTGAGATACATATTGCCTTCAAAATAGAATTGTTTAAACCCTGGAACTCCATGCAGCGAGGAGGAAACTGTGCAGCAAATGGTTGCACGCATGGCAGCCTGGAAAACAGTCATACAGTCCTTGTTTCCCTGTCTACTCATATTGTTCTGGGGTTCCTGGAGCGATCGTCACCGGCGTCGCAAGCCCTGCATACTTATACCCGTGGTGGGTGAGTTTATGGGCGTGGTTGGACTCATGCTTTGCGTGTACTTTGAAAAGGCGCCCATGGAGGCTGCGGCGCTGACAGAAGCCATTTTTCCATCGCTCAGCGGCGGTTGGTTTACCATGTTGATGGGCGTCTTCAGTTATATAGCCGATATAACCACGGAAGAGGAGCGCACGCTGCGCATTGGCATACTCAATGTTTGCTTCTCGGTGGGTGTGCCCATAGGCATGGCTTTTAGTGGTGTGCTGCTAAAGTAAGTCTAATCTGCCACAGCCTAAAATCTTAGTAAAGCTTCTTACATATATATATATATATTTCCACAGACAGATAGGCTTTTATGGCGTCTTCTCGATCTCAGCTGCCTTCTATGTGCTGGCCTTTGTCTATGGCCTATTTTTCCTGGCCGAACCACAAGCACGTCCTGAGAAGAGCAGCACACAGAAGAGCTTGCTGGCCGACTTCTTTGACAAGGAGCATGTGGTGCAAACCTTTCGCGTGGCCTTCAAAGAAGGCGAAAATCAGCGCCGCAAACGCGTCATCTTGCTAATGATTGTGGTCATGGTCATCATAGGACCGCTGCATGGTGAAATGGCCGTTAGTTACTTGTTTACGCGTTTCCGCTTTAACTGGTCCGAGGTGGAATTCAGTTTCTTCTCCACCTATGCCATGTTTACCGGCCTTATAGGCGTCATCTTTTGTGTGGGCATACTTTCGCACAAGCTGGAGATTGATGATGCCTTGGTGGGCGTGCTCTCGAGCACTTCCAAAATACTGTCCTCGCTGGTCTATGCCTTTGCTACGCTGCCCTGGCATATGTATCTGGGCGGTCTGGTCGAGATCTTTAATGGCACTGCGTTCATTGCCATGCGTTCCATTGCCACCAAGCTGGTTTCCAAGGATGAGCTGGGTAAAGTCAATTCTTTGTTTGGCGTAGCCGAGGCACTGATGCCCATGGTATTTGCGCCCATGTATACCACGCTCTATGCGGCTACATTACGTGTGCTTCCTGGCGCCTTCTTTCTGCTGGGCGGCGCTCTGACCATGTTCTCGGTGGTCATATTTCTGTAAGTGCTGCAGCAGACTGCTCTTTTCCGTATATATTAACTAGTTCTTTTTTTTTTTTTTGCAGCTGGATGTATCGTTTCCAGGTGCAACAGCGCAAACGCTTAAGCCGGGCGGATGCAGAGCTGGCAGCTGCCAAGGATGCCAATGGTAACATCAATACCATTGAGGCTTTGGTTTTGGCCAGCGAGGCCAAGGGCCAAATTAATGGCATTATTGCCAATGTGATACACGAGTCCCTGGAGCATGCGGATGCGCCAGAAGCTGCACCCACTACACCAACGCCAACACTGAAGAAAAATGGCATAGACAATCAAGCCTTTGTGCGGGACGCGGAGGTTGCCAGATTGCCAGGGCCGTAAATCTATTAGCTCTATGTATGGGGACGTAACGTACACTCAAAAAACCAAAAAAAAAAAAAAAAAAACAGAGAAAGAAAGCTAAGAATTGGCTGTACTACGCAAGCTCACGGGAACTAGTTCTGTCTAAGTTAATAGCTGCAATAACAGCTTATACACGTGTGAGCTATTTCAGCTGGAAGCAGCTGCGTCATCTTGCTAAATACGTACCACTGCGAACCGGAACTAGTTCTGTCTAAGCAAATATTTAGCATATAGTATGAGCTATTTTTTTTTGCTAAATTTAATATAAGTACGTAGCACAGTAAACTGGAACCAGTTCTATTAACTTACATTGTACTGAAAATTTTCTGTTACCAGCTTATATGAGCTGTTTTTCCGAGCCATTTCAGTTGTTGTTGTCATTGTTTAAAATTATGTAAGAAAGTGTAATGAACTGGAACTAGTATGGCTTCATTAATTCTAGTATCAGCTTACATTAGCTGATTTATATATTATAAAGGTATATTTGTTTTTTATTTTATTTAAAGAGCGCAAATAACAGATCACAATAGTTAAGTTCTTCTTTTTATTTCAACACTCTTTAAAATTATTCGCCAAGTCAGCTGGCATTTAGATTTCTTTTTTTTTAACAATTTAAGAAGCTAAGACTTGTCACGAGTTCTCTGCTTCTATTGACTGTACGTACTTCAGTGCAACATAATTTTTGTATCCTTTTTTTTTTGAGTGTATGTGTACTGTTATATCTAGGCTTATGTATTGTATAAATGAACTAGTTTTAGGTGCATATTTGTTATTGTTTACCAGCTTGTGAGTAAGCTAGCATTACATATGCTCTATAAATACGTATTATTGTTATTATTAAACGATTTTTTTTTGATTAGTTTTAAGCCTGCTTGAAAGAATTGAATAAATTTAGTAACGTCCAAAAAAAAAGAACACACCTTGTCAAGAGTTTTGCCTGACCAGAATAGGATACTACATTTTTGCAATATTCAGCTGGAACTAGTTCGTGATTATTAAGATAGGAAATTCGAACTACCTGTTTTTTATTTTAGGTTCTAAAAGGCGTTACTATTTTGTGACAAAATAGAATACAAAAAAAAGTTACCAGCATCCATTTATGCTAAAGAATTGCTTCAGAACGCAGCGTCCAAAAACCTTCGGATTTTTTGTTATGTTCGTCTCGACTATCTTATTTTAAATACGTCAATAAATGCATCTCCTTACTATGTGCAAAACCTTCATTCTATGCTACCAATAGTTTCATTCATACTAATGGTGCAATGAATTTTACAAGGTGACGCAACGAAGTGTACAAATTTGACTGCGCAGAAAACTGGTTCAATCTTTGTATGGCAGCTATATGAAATGGTGAATCATTTTTGTTTAAACTTTACACAAATGTTTTGTCTTAAACAAAATAGTGCTGGCAAAAATTTGGTCACGATATTTAAGAAAATACAAATTTGTTTCTTACATTAAGTTAAGTTAATAGTCACCATACAAAAACCTGTGAGCCCGTGATCTCTTTTAACGGATATGCGCATTGCGTGACCTTATTATTGTTGCATCATGGAATTTATCATGCTTGAAAGGTCTAAAACCAAAAAGGTGAGTCCATTTATCTAGAATTCTATCAGCCGTTCTAAAAATCTTGTTAAATACAATTTTTTATATTGAATGTCCAGATTTTATAGTATATTTGGTATACTCAGAAGTTCATTATTTTGGTTCAGTTTTTCGTAATTTTATGCAGCTTCTTGCTCTTTTTGTTTTTGCAATATATGTATGGAAAAGTGGTTCATTTTTTTTATTATTTCTAATTATTTTTGAAGTTTTGAGCCACTCTTCATACGTTTCCTTTAAAAAATCATTCTCAATCGTTAGGCTGCCCAAAAAGCAAATCATTTTCTTAGCAATAATTTCGGTGCTCCATCCCTGGTACATCAACTTTTGTTTTCTAAAATTTTTACCCAGTCCAAAACTTTGAAGAAAAGTATTGCATAAATTTAGTAGTATTCAAAAAAAATCACCATTCCAGGCGTTACATCTTATCAAACGAAACCGGTTCAACCTGGCATCCTGTGTCACAGGACAACAGCGCAAAAGACAAGAGGATGCATTTTTGGACTATTGAACACTGTAATCAGTTTTTTGCCCGCCGGCTGGCACAACAATCGCAATCACAAAGCTGCGGCCGTGTCCGCTGGATTGCTCTGGTTTCGATTGTTTTGTCAGTGGGAGGGTGAGCATTTGGGGGCATCTGCTATCGGCTGGATGTTCAAAAACAGTTGCACACTTCCTGCCGGACAAATGGACGAAATGCCACACAATTGGTTTGCTCATGTCGCTGATAATTGTCGTTTACGTTGCAAAACGGATGTATCTGTTGTTGTTGTTGTTATTGTTGTTGCTTGCAACCGCATGTGGCACGTACAGAGTGTGCCACACGCAACCAATGACCAATCCCTGTCCAGCTCAGGCGCCAAACCGCCAACGTGGCTGCAATTCCTGCACTTGACATGCGTTTTTAGTGGAAATTACGCGTATCGTTTAACCAGGGCACAAAAAGCACGTACTGAGCACCTGAGGCGTAGATACCTTTTTTTTGCGAGGGGTGCAGCGGGTGGCAGGGTAAATATATCAATAATTTAAAATTAATTTGAATATATTTATTTTCGAAAGTAATATTTCGAATGTGATCAAAAACCGTTTTTTAAAAAAAATTTCGCTCATTTCTTACTAGTATATAATGTATATCGGCAAAAATAAGTGAAGCGGGCCACTTTTTCCCTCGGCCTCTTCGATTTTGATGATTTTTACAAATGTAGTTCTTTAATTTTACAATTTTTGTTATTTTCAATCGTGTCTCTGGATGTGGAGTTGCTTCAAGTTGTTATATTCGAGAAAAATAATATTTACTATTATATTTTTTTACTTTCTTAAAAATTCCTTAATTTAAAGAAATTTTAGCTGTGTCTTATTCACTTTTTATCGCCCCTGTTATTCATTCTATGTTTGGACTAAGTTATGCAAAGATCATTAAATGACAGACGCCGAATTCAGTGGACACCGTTTGCACATCTAGAGGATCTTGAGCCACAAGTTAGCCGATCTAGAATCGAATCCGTCTGGGGGAGGAAAGCATTGAACATGTCCAATGCTTTACTTACCTCGGAAGCGTTATCACTAGTAAAAGTGGAGCTGACCAAGACGTTACTGCCCGAATTAATAAAGCCAAATCCTCCTTTGGCATTCTCAGCAAGATCTGTAAGTCCAGCCACATATGGATTAGAACCAAACTTCGTATTTTTGAGTCCAATGTAAAATCGATTCTTTTTTTTCACAAAAATGAAAACCTTTATAAATAAAGACTTGCGGAGAATACTTTAGATTTAATGCCCCTAGCGAATAAGTAATGAAGCTCTTTGGAACCGGACAAATCAACAAATGGAGCTGGTTGAGACTAAGCGCCGAAAATGGCGTTGGATCGGGCACACGCTTCGAAAGCCTGCGACCTACATTGCGAAACAAGCACTTCGCTGGAACCCTCAGGGGTCTCGAGGTCCGGGGGCTCCAGCCCAAACGTGGCGCAGAACGATTGAGCTTAATGCCGCAAACTACTCCTGGAATGAAATTGGTCGTGATGCTCTCAATAGAGTAAGATTTAGATTTCTTGTAGAGGCCCAATGCTCCACAAGGAGAAGAGCACTACGGTACGTGCCCTTTAGTTCGGTTCAGGCCTGAATTAGACATGAAATCATGCCTGTCAAAAGAAAGAGATAGAAAGAGAAATTTTATATTTGTCCTTGTTTCACTTACAAAGCCATGAGCATTCGCTTCCTTTTGATGCCTTTATTCATGTCTGAATTTTTCAGGCCTGAACGACCGAACTGCAGGGTAAGTAAGTAATTCATATTTCTCTAGGTGTTACCAACTGTTTCTGTGTCAACCAAAACTCAAAATTTTTTTTCTCTTTTAAAAATGTCACACCGTTTTTTTCTAGGTGTTATAAACTGCTTGTTTGGTGCCCAGATTTCTAAAATCTTTGCAGTTTTTCGAAATGTCCTTTACCTAATTTACAAGAGGTTTTTTTTTCTTCTAAGGCTTGTGTGAATTTAAGCTAGGGTCCGGTAATGACAGTTCATTCAAGTTCAGTTCGGCTCCAACTGAGATCACACAAAGACCTAAAGCAAAGGGAAAGCAAAAGGTAAAAGAGGGCTTGGAGTGGGTGGGAAAGGTTGTAAAGCTGGTGGACGTTTCGTGAGACGACCTATTCGCGTTTTCTACCAAACCATTTTAGGAATTTAAAAAAAAAATCCGGCTTCCTATGGGCGCTTACGCCAGACTGGCGATATCCTCAAAGAATTAGTTTCCCAAGTGCAGGGCAGTCGAATATTATAGCAGTTGTTGGATACTTCAGACCGCTCCTCATCAGCGCAGCTGCATCCGATGGTGGGGAACATGCACCCTCTTCTGGTCATTAAGTTCATCGTGCAGTTCGCTTTATAGCTCTTATCACCATGATTGTTCTGTTTTTGTTGAAACACAGCACCTTGGATGCTCCCTCTGAATTGTATCTCGGCCAGAGATGTAACAACCGGATGCTGTGTCTTTAAAATGGTTGTAAATTTTTTGCAGTGACTTAATGTATCTCTTAAGTATGGGGCGCAGGGCTCACTTTTGGGGGACGTTATCCGATAAAAACCCTGCTATCTATGACACTGCTACATATGTATGTTTGTTAGTGTGGTCGAGGGGTAAAGTAAAGCTCTATCAGACCAAAAAAGAGCCAACAGCCAGAGCCTTTAATTACTTTTTCGATATTGACTTCACGCCCACCTGGTCACGCCCCTCCCCAGCAGCAGCGTATGTTTGTGTGTGGTTCGCCCTGTAAACGTGGGCGCCACTCGATCGCTGCAGCACAAAGCGCCAGCAGAGAGCCCCAGCAGCTACATATATAATGTGACCAACAATAAACAACATCCACAAAATATTGCCAGCAACATGTTGCTAAGCTTTAGTGGGCACCGCAACAATGCTGCCAGCTGTTAGCCGCATGAAATTTGATAGGTTTGTAGCTGTCGTTGTTGTTGTAAATTATTTTGACCCATAAATAATTGGAGTAACCAACAATGTGAAGCTGGAACTGAAGCTGGAGCTGAACAAATTTGAAATCTACATTGGATATACTATATAGTAAATGGGGACTGCGGGTTATGTAGCTGTTGCTCATAAATCTACAACAAGCTGCATTTAATCTGGCTTAAACACGCATTTTCTTGACAATTTCACAGTAAATTCTGTTGTTTAACATCCATTCCGGCCAACAAAAAACACTTAATACCGATTTTGTTGCTCTTGTTGCTTTTGTTGCGACTGGGCATAATTTGTTAAATGCCTTGGCCACAAATTAATTGAGCCAAGAGTCAAGGCGACAGCAACAACAACAACAACAACGGGGACCAACATAATTAATATGCGATTTGGTTAATGCTCCATTGCCAGTTACTATAAATCTACGAATGATAACGGTAAATCAAATTCAAATGCCAACAAAAAATATATAAAAAAAAAAGAACACCAAAAGGGAGGAATACCTACTTAAACAAAAATTTCGAAACAGTCCCGACAATAGGATACACTGCATCTCCTTTTACAGCAGAAATAAAGTTACTATCTGCGCCAGATTTTGTATAGATACATTCAGGATTCTAGGCGCATTTAGAAAAATTGCTTAATGGGGTTGTAACTAAGGTTTTAACAAAAAAGTCAACGTTACAATTTTTATTAGGCTCACATGAAACTAATTAACATATTTGATGGCTCTAGCTTGATTTCTTCTGAAAGAAAGTAAAATATTGTTGCAGTTTATAGCAGAATGGTGGTCTTCACTTAATAATTCAAAATTATAAATAAATTTTTGCATTTACAAGGCGTGACGGATAGACAGGGCTATCTTAAGCAATATCTGAGATGATAATCAACATTTTAGTTTAAAGAATTTTTCCGTCTTCAGTTACTTTTTTTTTTATAAACATGATTTTAACATGATTTTTCTTATTGTTAAGCAGTCGCCAAGGCAAAGTAAATATGGTGTCAACGATTGCAAAGGGTATACTTCATGATTCCATCTCGAGGAAATATTGGCAGAAGATGGTTAAAGCATATACTCTTCAGTCTAATCAGTTACTACAAGTCTCCTTGCGAATCAGCCTATCATCTGCTCTAGAAAAATGAGATCTATAGCACTCAGATTGAAGTCACGATGCCAAATCGAATTACTGACTTGCCAATCGCTTCCAGAAATAAGACGGAGTACCTTGAGCTACATATGTTGTGTGGAACCACCCACAAATGTTGACCTTAGGTACAAGGAATACACATTCGTGGCAGTGCCGTATAGTAGCTCCATTTTCATAAATAGCCCTTAATGAGAAAAATCCTCCAAAATCGTCCAAGAAAATTACAATTAATTTTAGTTGGTATAATTTTTTCAGTTTTATAAGCTGGAGCTCTCTTTTAATCCGAGGCTGAAAATTTTCTAGATACAAAATTTCTTTCAAATAAAATTCGATATTGATGAAAAAGACTGGCTGCTTAAGAAAAAAAAATCCCAACTATTCTTAAAAATTAATGTGCAAAAAATTGCCTCAAAATTTCAATTTCTTAAACTAACCTTACTTTATTTAAAAAAAAATTTTTTGCTTTTTAATTTTTCGAATCGTAACTAAACTACTAAATAAAAAAATGAAAAAATTATAATGCAACTGACTCATTTTGCTTAATTTTTTGCGGATATATTTAAGAAATGTAAATGTAATGTAAAAAAAAAAAAAAAAAATTTGGATCATGTTAATCATGTTATAATAATTTTATATTTTAATTATTTCATAGTTGAAACATTCTTAAAAACTAACGTTGCAGGTCGATTCGTACGTGACAAAAAAATGGCCTCAAAATATCAGTTTCTTAACCTTACTTTATTTAAAAAAAAAACTTTTGCTTTTTAATTGTTCTAATCGTAACTAAACTACTAAATAAAAAATTTAAAAATTTCTTGTATTGCAACTAACTCGTTTTGCTTAATTTTTTGCCGATATATTTTTATAATTAATAAAAATTAAACAAAAAAAATTTGTTGGATCATGTTATTTTTTTAATATTATTATACCTTAAATATTTCAGAGTTATTATTATTATTAATTATTTCATAAATAAACACTGATTATGTAATCTATATAATATTACAAATATTTATTATAAGCTTATTATTTTAAAAAAATTTCGTTGAATTTTTGTTTTAATATTAACATGGTGATGAATATACAAACTTCAAAAAAAAATTCTACATTTTTTTTTTTATAAAAAAAGTGATGATTGAAAAAGTATCTTTGGTTATTAACTTAAATTGAAAACTAATGGATTAATTTATATATAAATAAAAAATAAAAACAAAAAAATTTTTTTTTTTAAAGTTAAATTTAGAGACAAAATTTTTATTAAGTGTTTTAAAAAATACAAAAATAAGCAAATAAAATTTCAAAAATTTTTAATGGTTTCAGTTACATATAAATAAAAAAACATTTTTTTTTAAAAGCTATGTTTAAAAACTGAATTTTTCCTAAATATTTAAAGAAATACAAATAAAAGCATATTAAACTATTTAAAGATATAAATAACAAAAAAAAATATGGTGCGGTTATGGGACCCACGTCAGGAACGAAGCTCTTTCCGCTTATTCTTTTCTGTCAAATAAAAAAAGCTGAATTTATTTTGAAAGCAGCAACATTTATTCATTAAAAATAATATACACAAAATTCATTAGCAATTATTTATAAAATTGTAAATTATGTATATTATACAAAATAATATATAAGTACATATTAATAATTATATATTGCGTTAATGGCTGTACTCCTATCTGTAGCTTTTGTTTTCAGCTTTAAGCATACAATGTAAAAGTATATAAATAAAATAAATAAATATATTATGTAAAATTAAAAAAAAAAATATATTTGAAACTGAAAAATTATAAATTTAAAAAATACATGCAATATACGCACGAACACACACAGCATATCTCATTTCGTTATGTGACGATTTTTGTATTTTTTCGCTCCAAAATTTCCAATTCGTTAAGGAGCTCCAAAATTTTTCAATATTTTTGGTAATTGCTATTTTTTTCCTGTATCTACTTCTGTATATGATTTGGTTCAAATTCCATTGACAATTTTTTTTTTTTTTTAAATTAGGTAAAATTTTTTTTTTTAACATATTTTTCCAATTTTGATCTGGATTATCTATGTATATATTAAAAAAAACTGAGAAGGCCCCAAAAAGCTCAATCTTTGAAGAATATCTGTGTTCATTCCTCTTTAAAAATCTTAGGGAAATGCCAGAATTTTGGCCAAATTATGACAATCTGGGTCCACAGTGCAATGGCTTCGCGGCTTTTATAAAGTATTTTTCACTAAAAAACTAGATTAGGATGATTTGGTCCAAATTCCAATGACTTGAGCTAAATTTTTTTTTTTTTAAAGTAATTTTTAAATTTTTGGGCTTGATTGACTTTATCTTAAAAAAATTTGAGAAGGCCTAAAAAAGTTCAATCTGGGTAGAACAAGTGTGTAAAGTTGATTCCTCTTAATAAATTATTATTATAATGCCATAATTTTGGTCCAAATATGACAATCTGGGCCCACTGTGCAATAGCTTTGCGGCTTTTATAAAGTAGTTATCAATAAACAACTAAATTAGCAGTGTGATAAAAACTTTTAAATGGATTCTATAACTTTAGTCTAAATCGATTGGTTTTTAGCCTTGGAAATAGATTTCCAATTTTCTCAAAAATAGTTTGGGCATACAAAAAGTAGTTATTGGGGCTAAAAAGTTATCGACAATTTGCTGTTGGATTAAAATCTATTTCAATTTATTTGATATCGTAGTTGTACGAATTTTTTAGAAACCGCTTATGCAATGTGAAATTTTTTCATGTTACAAACCCTAGCACAAACTTAATATACCCTTTAGTTTTTATGAAAAACTGAAAGAAATACTTGTAAAAAATGGCCTTCTTTCTCCCAGTCGTAGCTGCGACAGTGCCACCCGAAATAAGTTTATAAATGAAGTGCGCAAACTTACGTTGCCGCTAACGTATCGTCGCTGCGACGCTCCACCCATCGAAACGAAATGGGCTATGGTTGAGGCTGTGCATCAAACGAGTTAATGAAGCGGAAGTTCCAAAAACCAAAAGGACGCTAACATGGCCAAAGGAATGCAGCAAAAGGAGAAAGTCAAGCGATTTGACCGTTAAATTCCGCAAGTAGTTGCTCGATTTTGGGGTGTTTTGGGTGTTTTGTGTTGGGGACCAATGCTTTTAGGCCTTCACACACACGCTCACACACACACAGCCGGAAGCTTATTTTGTCACTTGACCTCATTTTTCATGCTTTTCCGTTTCCGCTTTGTTGCTGTTCCGCCTTGTGCACAGCTCCCTCCCCCCAGACCTTTGGAAATGCTAAGTAGAACCGCTTTTAGTGCAAAATATTTGTAGTCTTTGCTGTTGTTGTTGTTGCCACTTCACATTCTGTTTGACTTTTTCAAAGGCTTGACAATACGAGTATCTAAAGGTAAAGTTTGCATGCGTAGCTCTCAAATCGGAAGTTACTTTGTTGGAGATGTTTCTTTTGCTGTTTCTTTTTTTTTTGTTTTGCCCCCCTTTTTGTAGCAATCGGATAAATAGGCATGTGCCTGGGTAATACAAGTGACCTTTGCTATTTGATAAACCTAAGCGGCTATAGCATGAATTCCCTAAGCTGTTGATTAGGGTTGTATTTATTTTGGACTTATAAACATGGCTCAAATAAACTAAAGGCCTACTGCCCCATTTACAAGTAGGCACTGTCAAAAATTATCAATTTCTCAAAATTAGTAACCAAGCCATTGCACTATGGTCCAAAAGCCTTTTTTTGGCATACATTTTTGATAACGAGCTTTGTTTTTATTTTTTAGACGAAGACATAACCAGCATTTATAAAAACCTAATGGCAACCCTATTTTAGTGGCAACGCACATTGTTCGAAGCCGAAGAAACACCAAATTTCAAAATTTGAAAATAATTTTTGGTTTGCATTCGATTGTAATGTTGAAAAGTTGGACTCTGATGATCGTGTGCATGAAAGAAGAAGGCGATAATGATATTAATTAAGTTATTATTTTGTTAATGTTAATGCATGATCCTGCACTTTCCACTTTTCGTATTCCCCTAATTTTTCCTGTCTATTCTATATCCTTATCGTTTGCTCCCATTATCGGTATCACAACGGGCCTATTCTTGGCCTAAGTGAGTTGGGACGTTCAATCCCAACTGCCGCCCTAACCTACCTACCTAAATATAATAATTCCCAGACTGAGCATGGACGGAGCATGGGGATCTCTATTAATAACTGTTCAAAGAGAAGAGGGACGTGCTCGTATCGTGCTCAGTTTATATATAAGTCATACCTATGAAATATAAATTTTTAAAGCTGTACGATCAATTTTGGAATTTATGCCAAAAAATTCGCTTTTTAACCATAGTTCATTGAAATAAATACATTGTATCTACTTACATTAGTTACATAAGCGTCGTCATGAAGTTTGCCTTTTAGGGAATCAATCTTAAAGAGATTTAAATCTTCGGGTGTATTTTATACAAGGAATCGCTTCCTCGTGCACCGTTCTGACGGATCCATATACAGTTTACAAAGTTTTCTACGTTTTCTTCAAGGTTTTACACAACCTTTTTGGAACTAGCATAATGAATTTCTTAGACTTTGCACTAAAGCTTTTGGGACCCAAAACATTGGGCTCAGGGTGGAAGAGTAAGTTTTTAATACAATATATTAAATTATTATTCGTTTTTATTATTATTATACCCTGTACCGTATGGTACAAAGGGTATATTGTGATTGTGCAAGCCGAAAATGTATGTAACGTACAGAAGGAGAAGTCGGAGACCCCCCAAAGTTACCTAAAGTATGTTCAGAGTGACTAGAGAAGTCGATATACCCATGTCCGTCTGTCCCTGTGTCCGTCTGTCCGTATGAACGCCTAGATCTCAGAGATGGTAAGAGCTAGAGCAACCAAACTTTCAGATAAGATCCCTTATTAATCCATAGGAGACAAGTTTATTTTATTTTTTTGATATCGGGACTACATTATATAGCTCCCATAGGAGTGTTTCAGAGGACCTCGAAAAAAAGCAAAAGTTTTAGATGGATAATTCGTTTGCTTATGAAGATATCATAACCAAATTTGGCAATCGGAAGTTTTTTAGAGTTCCCAAACACTATACCAAATTTGATTAAAATCGGTTGACTATATCATATAGCTCCCATAGGACCAATCGGTCAAAAAATCGTGTTTTGTACAAAATTCGTTGTGTTTCGTTTATTTGTGAACATACCGTAACCACATTTGGCATTAAGAAGTTTTTTAGAGCTCCCAAGCACTGTACTAAATTTGATCAAAATCGGTTGACTATATCATATAGCTCCCATAGGATCGATCGGTCGAAAAAAACGCTTTTTGTACAAAATTGGTTGTGTTTAGTTTGTTTGTGAAGATATTGTAACCAAATTTGGCATTCAGAAGTTTTTTACAGATCTTCAACACTGTACCAAATTTGATCAAAATCGGTTGACTATATCATATAGCTCCCATAGGGCCGATCGGTCGAAAAAAAAGTTTTTGATTGAAAATTCGTCTGTTTTTGGTTGTTTATGAAGGTATCATAATCTAATTTGGCAATCAAATGTCTTTTGGTGTTCTTAAGCAATTTACCAAATTTGATTGCAAGCAGTGTTACAGGGTATCCCAAAGTCGTCCGAGCCCGACTTTAACGTACGCCATCTTTATATTATTAAATATATTATAGATCAGCCGGAGCCGTGTGGTACAATGTGATGCCAATTCAACGGGGAAAGGAATTGGGTGGAAGGGATGGATGGTTGGACGTCTCTCTTATGGACGTTTTAAGCTCTCTCAATCGTATTGCGGATTCCACAAAAAGAGACAGCATCGCTATCGGCAGATTGGCACATCTGAAAGAAGGGTTTTTCCTATATACTGGATGCGTTTTTTAAGAAGTGTAGGGTGCTCTTATAGGAGGAAGTAAAGATACTTCTTTTAAAAAAAGATTTTTGTAGAACAATAATTTTCCATTGGACTCCGAATTTGTATGGAACAGGGGTTTTTAAAAATATTGAGCGTATTGTGCCCCCAAAAATAAGTAGAAAAAAGTTTCCAACAAGATATACTAAATATGCTTTTGATAAACTCGGAACCTATAATTGCTTTAAACCATAAGTTGCCGTAAAACAAATACATGCAAATTAAAGTAATCAAATAATAATTGACAGCTAAAGTTAAAAAAAAATAGCTTATATGTAAAATGAATACACACTTACTTTTAAAAATAGAGCTTTATAGATGATTTGCTTTTTGAAAACTAATCTCTCAGTGTAAGCCTTGTTTGTCGCCGTGGACAACGTCATCATTTATTTTTCTATTTAGTGTGACCGTATATTTAATTTTTTGTTGCCTTATGGAACATTAAATTAATTAAGAAAAGGCTAAAGTTATGCTTAACGGCTTAAAATAAATTGATTATTCAATGATTATATTTATCGAAAAAAATATGAATATTCGTGAATGCGTTGAAAATTTAACCTATATTCAAATTGAACAGCAAATAACTCGAACAAATGCAAAAATTTTAAATTTAGCCTTTTTTAGAAACAATAATCACAATGATAATTTTTGTACAGTGTGCACCAAGCGTAATTTTCGGGTACAACTGGGACAAAAAAAAAAATTGAGGGACAGAGACGAATCTGCTTGACAATTACTGCTTTGTTTTTGGAGCAGTGCTGCACACTGATCAGAAATGCAATTTTTTTGATAACTTTTTTTTCATAATTAATTAATTGTTAATGCTACATTTAATTTGGTCTTAGGAAAACTAAACGGAAAAGTGTTCAAATGGTGTTATTAATGGTTTAAATCAAATATATATAATACTAATGTCGAGAAATTTTAAGAACATTATCAAAAAACTCTCAAAATGTACGCCATCAACAAAATATTGGCACACAGGGGGCAGATTATGGAGATCAAGACAGAAGATGGCATGAAAGAAAAAAATTCAAACCAGAGGCGTTTTTTGTAGAGCATTGGACCACACAGATCCGGTAATGTGAAGTATCCTCAGACCAAAAGCAAGTTGTCTACATTAAAATAATTGTAATTATATGGTAATACTCTTTGCGAAGATTTCGAAACAGATAAATATTGTTATGATTAAAAATTAATTAAACGGTCAGGCTCAGGAAAGCGAAACCGAATATTTTTTTCGGATTCGTTTTGAGATCACATATCTGATGTTTCCAGTGTCACCAAAATGCATTTTTTCTGTGTTTTTAATCCGACTACTTTGTTGTAAGAAAAATCCGAATGAATTGGCAAAATAGTTTCATAAGTCTACGTAATTTAAATTGAAATAATTATACCCTGTACCGTATGGTAAAAAGAGGACCTCGAAAAAAATAAAAGTTTTAGATGGATACTTCGTTTGTTTATGAAGATATCGTTACCAAATTTGTCACTCGGAATTACCAAATTTGATCAAAATTGGTTGACTATATCATATAGCCCCCATAGGTCCGATCGGTCAAAAAAAAAGTTTTTGGTGCAAAATTCGACTGAAATCTTGGAAATCTTTTGGAGTTCTTAAGCAACGTATCGGATTTAATTGCGATGTGGTGGTACAGGGTATCCCAAAGTCGTCCGCGCTCGACTTTAACGCACGTCATCTTTTTTTAAATATTCTTTGATAATCTTAGATTATATTTATGATAATTTCAAGTTAGATTTATTTATTTTATTCATATAATTATAAAGTAAAAATTGATTCTAAATTATACAAAAGGTTTGTAAGCGAGAACAATTGGCCTTCAGGCAGTCAAGTTAGATATTTCTTGATAATTATTTTTAATTATTTTGTTTTCTGAACCAACCCAAGAAATGGCATGCATAACTCAAAACGAATTTTTGGGATACGTTCAGGTACACAAACATGGTGCATGTCTTGCATAAAAGCAAAATTCCCTTGTAATAAAAATAGGTTCTTTAGCTATAAAGTAATCGAAAGTTGCAGAGAAATATCAAAAGGCAAATATACGATATCGACAACAAAAAATGTGAAATTGGTAGCATGCAAAAACGAATAAAATTTGTTCGTTTTCGTTTTCCAGAGCACGAAACGAATGAATGAGTTGTTTTAAATGGAATTCAGGCAAGCCAATAGGACTGATCAATTTGTATTGCATCTATATGATAAAGTGAGTCGATAACTTATTTCTCGGACATAGTACTAAAACAAACTGGCACATTGGTAGCAATTTTTAAAAAAAAGCAAAAAGAGTTTGCCATAGTAAGTAAATACGATGACGATTACTTGAAAGATAAAAAAGTTGTTTGATCAAAAACGCTATTTTAGACTGATAGCTTTATGATAATATGATTCGATCTGGTCAATCTTGACAAAGAGTCTGTGCCAAGTTTCTGGTTCGTGTTTTTATACTTCGGAAATTTGCCAAAGACAAATTTGTTTTGGTACCAGTGTGCAGTGTGATACCAAGTGTAGTCAAAGACAAGTCCCTGTGGGGTGCAAAATCAAAGGCAAATCGAGAGGCTTATCAAGACTATTTCACCAATATACATGCAGCAGTCATTCTCTCACACACACACACACACACACACACACACACACGGATACTTCAATTCATATCTCAGGAATATGGTGTATATTTTAGGGTTTCCCATATGGATTCTCAACAATCGGTTTGCTTACTTGTATTTACAACAACAACAAGAACAACAATGACGTTGCAACGTCGCGTCATCTGAGTTGTTGGTACCTCATGCTGTTTATAATGCAGACAGTCACTGAGGCAATTAGTTCAAACAATTGCAGCAGGAAGTCTGCTTTGAGGTTGCTGCAGTTGTTGTTGTTGCTGTTGTTGCTTCAACATATTGTTGTCAAGTCAATTGGTTTGCCACCAACATTAATGCCACCGCTTGGGTTAAAGTAAATATTTGGCCTACGTGCCTATTACGTGATTTTCCGATAGTCGTAGCGATGAAGATGCACTTGAAATGCATTGACTTGCCACAGCAGCAGCAGCAGCCGCATCCCGATTCCCGGGCGCATGGTTCCAGCTATCCAAAACGCTATCCGCACTTGCCATGCATCAATGAAGCTGAGAGGCGGCCAAGCGAGCACAGCTCCAAATTGCGATTAAGATTGGTTATTGGATAGAGTGGTAGATCCCCTGCCACTATGCCGTACAGAGACGTCTTGGGGTTTGGGTTTGGGTTTGGTAAACGGTTAACTAGATTTTTGCGGCTGTCGAGGAATATGCGTATCCGTGAGTTTGTGCATATGTGTGTGTGTGTGTGTGTGTGTGCATGTAATTTTGTAATTTGTTGATTTAATATTTCCTACAAATGAAAATGGTTATTTGATATCCTGTCATGTGCACAAGCAACAACAAATTTTTGGCTCGGAAATATATTTCATGCCTGGCCTGGTTTGGTTTGGTTTAGTTGGGTTTTGGTTTAGAATGATTTGGTTTGGTTGGATTCGGTTTGGTTTGGCCTTAGCCAAATATGCATAACAGTACTTTTTTGCGTTCATTTAAGCACACACACACACACGCACGCAGACTTGCATATGAACGAGGGCAGGCTGAAATATAATTGGTAGCTCATTATAAAAAAAAATAAATTTTTTTTTAAATATCGTGACTAAATTTATGTCAGTTGTATTTTATTTAAGACTAAACATTTTTGTAAAGTTAGAGCAAAATTGCTTCACTATTTCATATAGCTACCATACAAAAATTGAACCACTTTTCTGCATAGACATACTCGCGCACAGCTTTGCGTCACCTTGTTACATTCTTTACATTATGGAGTGTACCCAGGAACATTCTGATGATATTTTTTAAGCTTCAGAAAAATACTCTAATATGGCATGGCAAATTGGGTTTCTCTTGAATACTCTTTAAACAATTTACCTAACATTTTTTTTTACAGCAGATTAGCAAAACTAAAGTGTAGACTTTTCTTTTTCGACAAGTTGGTGTGTAAGGATGCTTCGCAAAAGTTGCTTAGCTCTGGGCGCCCATAAATGCATCATAATAAAAATAAATTTTTACGAACATCTGAAAGATGTGCTATCCTAAGCTAAAGTAGTTTCTTGGCTTGGCTTGGCTTGGCTTGACTTGGCTTAATTTTCAGCCTACCCTCGTATGGCATTATTTTTGTGGCAAAAGGCCGAAACCACAAGCCAAGTTAAAAGCTTGGACCTGGCTGCTATTGTTGTTCCTGCTGCTGTTGTATATAAAATACATAAAACTTTATGCTTCGTTAAAAATGATGTACAAATCAAATGCCAGAAGCAATTTAACAAAAACAACAACACCAGAGCAGTCCAAGAAAGAGCACAGTTTTTGGTTATGTGGCATGTGGCAGGCATTGGCTGCGGCAGTGCCAATGGAAACGGCAACCACAACAATGTGAGAGGCCAAGGATGTGGCAGGACCAGGAGCTGAAACTGTTGGCAAAAGGCAATGAGCAAAATAAATAAATCATTTAAATGAAATACATTACAAACACAAACACACTAGTGTAAATACATATACATATGTATATATAAGCAAACACATACACGCACAATGCTCATTAGAAATTTGTATATACATAGTTGTGTACATATATATTTCAGAAACAAGAATAACAAAAAATCAAAGACAAACATTTGCACATAGCTCGACGTTGTTGCTCTTAGTTTTATTCAGCTGAGTTTGAGCATAAAATCATTTTTTTTTTAAATCTATACGAAATTGCATTAAAATATTTCAAACTTCGTATTGTACAGTGAAGATACATTAATTACACTGGCTAACAAAAGTAAAAAGAAGTGTAGAAAAAAGTAATTATTTGCGCCAAATTTTGCTTTTACGGGTTGGTTGAATGTTTTGTGCAAATGTCAACACTTATTTCTTTATTAAGCTCACAAGTGTCTTTATATAAAACTTGGTGTCTCTAAAACAGAGTCATATTGTTGAAGATTATGGGTAGTTGGTCTATAATTGATACATTTTTTACTGCATCTTTAATCCAATTTTGACCCAATCTTTAGAATTTTGCAGCATAGCAATGGTTTGTTATTTTAAGCCAAATTTTCCTAGGGTTGCTTTTAAGGCATAAAATTTGGGGTCTTTGATTTCATTATATATTTATACCCTGTACCGTATGGTACAAAGGGTATATTGTGTTTGTGCAAGCCGAAAATGTATGTAACGTAGAGAAGGAGAAGTCGGAGACCCCCCAAAGTTACCTAAAGTATGATCAGAGTGACTAGAGAAGTCGATATACCCATGTCCGTCTGTCCGTCTGACCGTCTGTCCGTCTGTCGGTCTGTCCGTATGAACGCCTAGATCTCAAAGATGGTAAGAGCTAGAGCAACCAAACTTTCAGATAAGATCCCTTATTAGTCCATAGGAGACAAGTTTATTTTATTTTTTTGATATCGGGACTACATTATATAGCGCCCATAGGGGTGTTTCAGAGGACCTCGAAAAAAAGCCAAAGTTTAAGATGGATAATTCGTTTGCTTATGAAGATATCATAACCAAATTTGGCAATCGGAAGTTTTTTAGAAACCCCCAGCACTGTACCAAATTTTATCAAAATCGGTTGACTATATCATATAGCTCCCATAGGATCGATCGGTCGAAAATTTGTTTTTTGTACAAAATTCGTTGTGTTTCGTTTGTTTGTGAAGATATTATAACCAAATTTGGCATTCAGAAGTTTTTTAGAGATCTTCAACTCTGTTCGAAATTTTATCAAAATCGGTTGACTATATCTCATAGCTCCCAAAGGGCCGATCGGTCGAAAAAAAAGTTTTTGATTAAAAATTCGTCTGTTTTTGGTTGTTTATGAAGGTATCATAATCTAATTTGGCAATCAAATGTCTTTTGGTGTTCTTAAGCAATTTACCGGATTTTATTGCAAGCAGTGGTATCCCAAAGTCGTCCGCGCCCGACTTTAACGTACGCCATCTTTTTACATTATTAAAGTTAGTAAAAAGTTTTTTATAATTTTACTATTAGAGTGATAAGATACTTATGTATATTTATTAACTAGGATAAATTATAATTTAAATTATATTTAATTGGAAAAAAACAATATTCACAAAAAAAAACACTTAGATTCAAGTCATATTTTGAGACATTCTTAATATTGATCCTTCTAGGACATATTAGGCATCGACAGATAGGTATTAATTTATTTTATTTATCTTATTACTTATTTTATTTTATTTATTTTTAAAAAATTTGAAAATAAATACTCACAATAATGTTTATTTTCAATTTATAATATAAAATAGGATAACTATTTTTGTTTTAAATAATAAGAGCTTACTAATAATTTTAATAAGAAAAAAAGAAAATTTTTAAAGATTTTTATTTTAAAAATTATTTGCTTGTTTTATTAATAAAGGCCCATACGCAGTTCGAAAAATTTTTAATTTAAAATTCATTTTTTTTGTTTAATTAATAAAATAAAAACTGACCAATAATTTTCATAAAAGTTATTTTGCGTTGTTTAAATGTCAATAAATATTTAATTATTACTTTGAAGTAAAAAAATATTTATTTTTCAATTTTAGTAAAAAAAATATATGAATAATATTTATACCCTGTACCGTATGGTACAAAGGGTATATTGTGTTTGTGCAAGCCGAAAATGTATGTAACGTACAGAAGGAGAAGTCGGAGACCCCCCAAAGTTACCTAAAGTATGATCAGAGTGACTAGAGAAGTCGATATACCCATGTCCGTCTGTCCGTCTGTCCGTATGAACGCCTAGATCTCAGAGATGGTAAGAGCTAGAGCAACCAAACTTTTAGATAAGATCCCTTATTAATCCATAGGAGACAAGTTTATTTTATTTTTTTGATGTCGGGACTACATTATATAGCTCCCATAGGGGTGTTTCAGAGGACCTCGAAAAAAAGCAAAAGTTTTAGATGGATAATTTGTTTGTTTATGAAGATATCATAACCAAATTTGGTAATCGGAAGTTTTTTAGAAACCCCCAGCACTGTACCAAAGTTTATCAAAATCGGTTGACTATATCATATAGGTCCCATAGGATCGATCGGTCGAAAATTTGTTTTTTGTACAAAATTCGTTGTGTTTCGTTTGTTTGTGAAGATATTGTAACCAAATTTGACATTAAGAAGTTTTTTAGAGATCTTCAACACTGTACCAAATTTGATCAAAATCGGTTGACTATATTATATAGCTCCCATAGGGCCGATCGGTCGAAAAAAGTTTTTGATTAAAAATTCGTCTGTTTTTGGTTGATTATGAAGGTATCATAATCTAATTTGGCAATCAAATGTCTTTTGGTGTTCGTAAGCAATTTACCGGATTTTATTGCAAGCAGTGGTACAGGGTATCCCAAAGTCGTCCGCGCCCGACTTTAACGTACGCCATCTTTTTATATATGACTAATATTTTTTCTATAATTTTTATTTTAGAAATTAGACGATTTTGTGTAGTTACTATTGTTTGAAGTATCTATTTTGAACCTACGACCCCATTGAAGTGTCTTAAAATATTTTAAAAACAAATAAAATAGGGCTTCCTAAAAAGTTGAGATTGAATGATTTGGAAATTAGAATAAACAAACCATTTTTTAAATCATTGTGAATCCGTTAAAAAAAAAATTCACAGCTTTTGTGTTTTTAATTAGACATCTTTTTAGGGCCGTTTAACATAAATACAATTCACTTATCAATTGTAAAGTAAATTAGAATAAGATTTGATTAATTATTTTTAGTCCCTTAAGAAAAAAATGTAGATGCAATAAATACATAAAGAATTGAAAAAAAAAATCAAATTAAAAGTTTTTGCCATTTTCGAATTTCCATTATCACTATTCAATTGTTTCCTACGAGAAAAGATATAATTTTTTATTTTAATTTTTATATAAAGAGTATTCTTAAAAAAAAACAGTATTGGCTCAAATGAAACCAAATTTTTTTAATGATCTTAAGTTTTAATCGAGTTATAAATTACGAACTCAAAAATGTCTTAAAAATTTGTTTTTTTTACGCATTTCATGATGAGTTACAAAAATAATTTTCTTTATCATTTCATAATTTATCTCTAATAGAGAGCCGAAGGCCTTTTGCTGCCAGTGCTGCCACTACAAGTTAAGTTAATTTTGTACATTTTTTGACATTTTTTTAAATAAAAATTATTTCACAGAACGCCAGTATTAGCTTAAAAGAAACTTAATTTTTGTTCATTATCTAAAATTTTTGATTTTTTACTTGAGGTACACAAAATAAAATTAAATATTTTTCTTTTGCCAATTTATGCATATATTTAACTTGATACTTTATTTCCAGCAGTTAATTAATTCTCTTTTCTGAGTGTCTACTGTATTTGTATTGGCAGCATGCAAATAAAACGCAATAAAATACAGTACACAAAAAACTTTCAATAAAATGACCACAAAAAGGATACAATATGATGTGCGTGTGTGTGCGTATCCATGAGTATGTTTATGCATGAATGTGTGTGCGTTTGTGCTGCAGGAAAAAAATCTTTCTGAATTGGTTGCAAACCACTGCAAATGTGTAACTAGTAAGTATATACAAAATGCAGCTATTTTATTTAAGAAGAGTATGCTTTTAAACTGGTAGCAAACTAGTTCAAATTCGTTTGCAATAATACTAGTCGCTGTCTTACTAAAAACAAATCAGTGCTCAAAATTATCTTTAAACTCTAAGAGGAAAACTCTCCATTGTTGCCAAATCTTTTTTTTGCCCTGGGCGTTCCTATTTTAGTAAGACAGCGACTAGTATTATTGCAAACACATTTGAACTAGTTTGCTACCAGTTTAAAAGCATACTCTTAAACTTAAGACATGACCTTGCCAGCAGATGGAACTGTCTGCGCCTTTCTTGATGCGGATTCTCCTTGTTGAGTCCATGGTTTTGACAGTTCCTATGTCTGAAGTTGAAGTGATGGAACCAAACATCGTCAAACACATGGCAGAGGCATCCTCACGACGCAGTTTTTGTTTCGTTGTCAGCTAAGGTGACACCCAGCCTATGCATAGCTTTTTGATCTCCAATTTTTCCCTCAATATGCGATGACCAGCACTTTTTGAAAAGCTTATACATTCAACTAGCTCCAAAACTTTTAGTCGACTGTTATGCAATACAATTTTGTTAATTTTTTTCGCAATTTCTGGAGTGGTCACCTCTTTTGGTCGACCACTGCGATTTTAAATTTTGGCCGACTTAGCCTCAACTATTAAAGCTTTAGCCAATGGATTAATATTACGCGACATCTATTAGATCATTAATTCAGAGCCAATTCCCAAAATTTTTATTAATTTGGATCCTCTGTCACTCTGGCTGATATCGCAGACAAGTCTGCTGCTAACCAAAAAAAAAAATACTGCTTGCTTACTACATTCAAGCAGTATTCTGTATACAAGCAGTTTTGACTTTTTAAACTTGTACTGCCTTAAGAAAACCAACTACTAAAATTTCTTCCAATTCCTTAGGCATGCTGTGTCTCCGTAGTAGACTTTTGAATTTAGGCAATAGCCAGAAGTTGCACGGTGCTAAATGAGGTAAATTCGGTCAGGTGTGTAACGATATGGGATTACTTTTTGGAGAAGAATTAGAGTAGTTGTTTTTCCAAAAAGGACGACTTTTGCAGATTCGGAGCGCAAAATATTTTTCAAATTAGAATAAACTGATCATTTCGAAATTTCAATATTATCAGCAAGATATCTTAAGGCGGCTGATGATCCTAAAATTAACGGTTTGCAGGACACAGATCTTTAAATTTCGGACGTGAGCTTCGTCGGTTAAGATTGCTGTTCCTTCACGCCATCTGTGAACTGCTTATAATACTAGTTTACGTTTCTTTCTGATATAGCTTTTTCACCGAATATTCATTTCGGCAACAAAATTCTATACAAGCAGTTTGCCCAATTTATTAAGACATATAAGAATTCTCGTAAATCATCTTTGGCGTAAGGATAGTGCCTTTAAAACATTTTTTTTATTTGAATATTTATCTTAGTTTTTGGACACAGAGCTTAAAGCTTTGCTTACAACTAAGCTGGTTGTAAGATGACGAGAAATCTGGCTAAAAAACTAAAAGTTTATATTTTCTTCTAATTTTTATATTTTGAAATTTGTCATATTGTATCATATTATAATTTGTTTAAAATGTAAACTATATTCATTAAAAGTTATTAATTTTGAAGCCAAAGTTTATGACTTTTATTATATTTCTTCGAGGAAATTTAAGTAACGTCACGCCATACACGCAGGTTACTAATTTCGAAGCTAAAGCTTATGTCTTTTTTGATTTATTCAAAAATTTCTTGAAGGAAATTTGAGTAACGTTACGCCATATACGCAGGCTACTAAAAAAATTTATTTTTTATTTAATAGCTTGCTAAGCTAACTGAAATTTGTTTAAACCAGCCCAAAAAGTTTTATTTGTGATTTTGTAATCCAAGGCAAAGCCTGCTTATATTTTTTGTAACGTCACGCCAAGCGTATTTTTGCTTAAATCCTTTCATCGCCAAGTCCATCTGTTGTCATATTTTTAACTAAAGGTTGAACATAATTGCTACATAAATTTGAAAAACATTTTAAAAAATGTAACATCACGCCAAAATGGAAATGCACATAACTTTTATAAACGATTCTCCGCTGCTTTAGTAAATAAACAAGCAAGAAAAAATGCTTTTCAGATACACTAGTTACACAATTGGAGTAGCTGGGAACTACAACCTTTTGCTGCAGCAGTGTGTATCTGTGAGCATGTGCTTGTGTATCTGTGTATATTTTTAGTGGTATAAAGTATACAAATATACTAAGCAAATTGTTTGATTTTAGCTTTGTAGTTTGCTGTTCATATTATTGCTTTATTTGCCGATGCAGTCACTGTATAAATTTTCTACTCATTGTTTTGTTTTGTATTTAATGAAAAATATCAATAATAATAAATTGCAAGCAAATGTGGTCAGGTGACTTGGTACTAGAACCGCTTTAGATTGATGCATCTGAATCTATCGTGCGGCATGCAATTTTTGTAGATTAATCTGTCCGAAAATCATTTCAGCAATTGAAGTTTTTATACCCTGTACCTATAGGTACAAAGGGTATACTAGATTTGTGCAATGTATGTAACGTACAGAAGGAGGCGTGGCAGACCCCAAGTCCTTTATACCAAAATGCTTATCATAACCTCGGGTAGCGATTGAGCCATGTCCGTCCGTCCGTCCGTCCGTCCGTCCGTCTGTCCGTCCGTATGAACGCCTAGATCTCAGAGACTATAAGAGCTAGAGACACGAAACTTTACCAGCTGGTGCGCATATTTCCTAAGCAGATGAAGTTTGTTGAATCATGTCAATATCTTCCCCCGTTCCCCCGCAGTAGAGTTTCGCGGTTTTTAGCCACACCGTTTAGTATTTTCACCTGAAATTTAACGGAGCGATGCGTTGTAGTTACATGCATCTATGTGTAAAAAATGAACAAAATCGGACAAATACAACAGAAGTTATAGTCAAAAATGTGCAAATTTCACCTCCCCTTGCCGATAAACTGCGTCAATATTTGACTCTACGCAATTATGGCTACAAGTGACCTAGAATCACAATTTTTGGTGAGCTCATTCATGTGGCTCTAATGAACAAATCCACATCCAAATTTTATCGATGCGGTCCCTCCCACCCCCCGCAATCGATTTACCGTGTTTTCTCTCACACCCCTCAGCATACCAACTTGAAACTTACCCCGTATACTTTAAATAAGTTCTTTGTTGTAACATTCGAGTTTCATCAAAATGGGTAAAAATTTAGGGAACTAATAGGTATAAATATCGATTTTCACCAAAAAAAAATAAATTCCAATTGGAAAGTACTTAGATGGAATATGCAGGAAAAATTTTTTTGACACAAAAGGTACAGGGTATTCCACTGTCGGGCACCGCCTCGACTGTACCACATTTTTTTTTTGTTTTATTTTAGATTGTAGTATACTTCTTTGTCATGAAATTATTCGGCATAATTTTAAAAATCAGTTTTACAAAAATCAATTTATGTCTTCAATCATAAGAATTGAAAGTTGTTTTCAAGAAAAATTACGATTTTCGACATATTCGCCTCTAATCTGAAGTGTCTAGCTGGATAAGGAACAAAAAACTGTCCCCAACGATATTGAAAAAGTAATGGGGCAGATTAATTAATACCTTACAAAATTTTTCTTGAAAAAATTTTTGAACATTAAGAATTTTCTGCTGTTTTAAGTTTTTTTTGTGTAAAAGATAAACCTGAATATTTTTATTGAAAGTACTTCATTAAATACAAATATTTATTTATAAAAAAAATAATTTTACAATAAACTTTTTTTTACTTATGGAAGTTTTTTTTTAATATTTACCTACACAACTAAAAAAAATTGTATATACCATAGTAACTGAATACATAATCTATATATTATTGCAAATTTATTATATTACCATTTTTGGCATCTTGTAACAAAAAAAATAAATTATTTATAAAGGGTGTTTTTTTTTAAGAGGAACCGAGCTTTAATTTATAAAAAAAAAACATCGATATATTTTTATTGAAAGTACTTCGTTAAATACAAAAAATTACTAATAAAAAAATAAAAAATAATTATTTAACAAAAAAACCTGTTGTCTTATATAAATTTTTTTTTATATTTACCTACACAAAAAAAATTGTATATGGTAACTGAATCCGTAATCTGTATATTATTTCAATTTTATTATACTAAAATTTTTGAAAAAAAAAAATTAATTATTTATAAAGGGTGTTTTGCTTAAGAGGTACAAAACTTTAATTTATAAGAAAAAAAAAGAAAAATTAAAAAAAATTAATTAAACTGAATGAAACATTTGTCTTGTCTGGAGGGAACTTAAAATTGAAAAATAACTCTTACTTTTTTGCCTTAAAAAGACAAATTTTGAAATAAAAAATAAATATCAAATTTTATTTAAAAATCGCAAAATAATAACTTTTATTTTTTAAGTTTCATTACCAAAATTGATATTCAATATTATTTGTCAATTTTTACTTATAAATTAAAAATTAAAGTTATACCGCAATTTTTATTTTAATCGATCTTTGTAGTCTTTGTTCTTGAATATCTTGAGACACAGTCATCTATCCATTAATTAAGATTTATTAAAAAATGTCAAAACAAAGTTACGAAACATATTTAAAGTTATTTTATTTTCATTCAGAGCAGTTATGCATGCTCTTTTCCCAATATAACTATGTTGTATGGCGACCATTGAATGTGACGTCACAAAAAAAGATTTCCTTTATTATAGGAGTTGCCGATTTTTTATTTTTTTGTTTTTTGCGCGGATAAAATGTGATTGTTCTTATGTTCTTTATATTTAAGCAAAGTTGAGATCACTTCCTGATTTAAATTTAATAAAAATTTGTTAAAAC
The DNA here is from genome assembly GCA_949987675.1 of Chymomyza fuscimana. Lineage (NCBI taxonomy): Eukaryota > Metazoa > Arthropoda > Insecta > Diptera > Drosophilidae > Chymomyza > Chymomyza fuscimana. The sequence goes on along the minus strand of OX465090.1, from coordinate 17,344,617 downwards.
TATTTTACAAAATTTTATTTATTTCACGGTTTTAATATAAAATACCTATGTACTGGTATTATAATACCTTTTCTACTTAATTATAATATTATATGAGTTCAGAAAATTTGCAATGATAGGATTATGATTTGAGAGATTGTTACTAAAATATTGTTTTTTAATTCAAAGTGTTATCTTTCGTTAAAAAAAATGTTTAATTGAAAATTGGTTTTATATTTTAGACGTCTCTAAAGCTACAACAAAAAAAATAAAAAACAAACGTTTTTAAAAAAAATCAGCGATCGTAACTCTTACAATTTAAAAATAAAATAAAAATTAAGAAATAATTAGAATTATTTGATTTTTTTTCATATAAATTAAAAAATAACTATTTTTCTTAAATTATAAATAAAAATGACCATTAATTAGAAAAAAAAAATGTACTAAAAATTTTTAAATTTGTTTTTGTAATAATTAAAAATAAAAAATTAGAGTTATTTCGCGATTTTTAAATAAAAATTATTTAACTATTATGTATTTCATAATTTTTATTTGTAGGTCAAAAAATTAAAGTTAAGTCTTGATTTTGTTGTTATAAATTAAAAATAAAAAAAAAATTTTTTTTCGAAAAGCATTTTTTTACGGCCTTTAAAAAAAAAAATATATTATGACTTGTAGTTGCATTCGACGCACTATTTTCGCTTTAATTTTTTTCAACCCCTTAACTCTAATTTGCAATCCCTGAAAAAAGTTTTAATGATTTTTGCAAAAGTTGCGCCTACACATTAAACTATATAAAAAAATAAGAAGATATAAAAATAATAAATAATGATGAAATTTTTTTTTGTATTTACTATAATATAGATGAATTGAGCCGAAGTTCGTATATGATAATCTCAAAGGTTATACGATAGCCGTGAAAATAAATTCACAAAAGTGTTAATCATTTTTAAATTATATTAATTGCTTAGTCCATTTCTTACAAAATTAAATAAAAATATTTAATATAATAATTATAATACCTCTAATACAAACATTCTGTACAAGCCGTACATAATAGGCACGATGGCAGAGTAGTTCCGGATTTGTCGCGATAATTCATCGAAAAAGTAGTCTTCTGCTAAGTTTTTTAGCTTCTAGTATTTTATGAACCGTTCACTTTGATATATAAACATTAGCAAAATGGTATTTTAATACGAGAAAGACAACAAAAATCGTTATTAGCCCGCATTTCTAGTCGTCTTCCACGCCTCCACTTGAGTCTTTTGTCTTTAACAGCGTCTTCAACTTGTTTTACTGCCATTAACGATTGGTTTAGCCAATAAAGCGCAACTGTACCGATAATTTGGTACGCTAATGATTCGTGAAATTTGTGAAAATTGCAGCATTAATCGAGAAATTCGCCAATGTGGCGGAGTTTTCTGTTTAAGCTGCGGTCACACTGCTAAAATTTATTAAATGAAATTATGTACAATCGTTCGTTTTGTAAAAATAAATAAAAGTTGAATATTGTAGACAGTGGCGGATCCACGGGGAGGTTTCCGGGTCCGAAGTTGGAAAAATGGGTTGAAAGTCTTTTGCGAGCTCTGATATATATACACTTCGAAGTGAAGACCCAAATTCACAATAAAAATAATATGAATTACATACCAGAGATCTGCAAAGATAGTTTTTAAATCAATAATATCCGACCGATCAAGGCTATATGATTAATAAAAAAAAAATTTACACTTAGATGCTCTGTTGTTCTATGGTAGCTAAATAATATAACCCCAATATCGAAAAAATAAACTAAACTGGTCTCCCGTACCATGAAAAGGTATTTAATCCGAAAGTTTGGTTGCTTTAGCGCTTACCATCTACAAGGTCTAGGCGTTCAGACGTACGCTTCGATGTCTTATGTGCTCCTGAACATAACTTTGGAGAGTCTCCGATGCTCTTTTCTCTACATGAAATACATTCGCACAAATTTAATATGCGCCTTATCTTCGGAAAAGCGTATAGAAATGATCTACGCATAAATGAAACTACTTATGAATTAGGTACAGTCACCAAAAACAACAGCTTTTCATTTTTGGAAATACCCAATAATTCAACTTTTCCAAACAGATAAAAATAAATCGTTTCCACACTACTCTAAAAGTAAAAGATGGCGTACGTTAAAGTCGGGCGCGGACGACTTTGGGATACCCTGTACCACCGCTTGCAATCAAATCCGGTAAATTGCTTAAGAACACCAAAAGACATTTGATTGCCAAATTAGATTATGATACCTTCATAAACAACCAAAAACAGACGAATTTTTAATCAAAAACTTTTTTTTCGACCGATCGGCCCTATGGGAGCTATATGATATGGTTAACCGATTTTTGTGCAAAAAACGTTTTTTTGACCGATTGGCTGAGTCTTATGAAAAACTTGATTATTGTTTAATAACAACCAGCTCTATTACTTTCCATAAAATTATGGAATTTTCTTACGATGCTGCTTGAGGTGCGGTTGATTAACGAACTCCAAAACTGCTAGAGCTACTGTAATTAATTCTTCTTCCAGGGCGTTGACAGTCCGTGTAGGACCTAAGCCTGTCGTATAACAGCATACCATTCTTCTCTATCTCTTGCTCTGTAATTAACTCCGGAACAATATAGTTTGCTATACCATGTTCTATAAAATAAATATATATAAACAAAATAATGCTTCATCATAATTTGTTCATAAAAATCAGTGAACTTCATTTTAAACGAAATATTGCAATTGAAAAACACAAGGGCAGTTTGATAAGTTAGTGACTTTTTAAACGAAAGTTATTTTTTTGGAAAGTATGTTATTGCAATTCTCTATATCTGCTCCTATTCGCAGTTCTCAATTTTTGCGTCTGACCGCAGCTGCAGCTGGAGCACCTTCAATCTTGCATCAAAGCCAAGGCGCTTGCAACACCAACGCCAACGTCTGCGCTTTGTGTGGGGTGTAACTTGACGTCCAAAAAGATACTTCAGACACGACCCAGCTAGATAAAGTAGGCGTTTCCATTTCACGCGCAGCTTTGACTTTGCCACTGACCATCAAAACTGCATCATAATTAGATGTTTGGCTGCTGCTCCCGTTCCAGGTGCTCCCATTAAACGAATAGTTTCGGACAGACAAATCGACCAGAGATAGTTGCGCTTGAATTGGTTGCTGACCAATTTGGCAGGTCATAAAAACTCCTTGTGGCATGTTTCCACCAAAGGAACATGGATACCTACTTGGGTTGCACGTTTACGTAAAACTGAAAGTTTTAAGCAAGTGAAAAGAAAGCTTTGAAAATCAGAGTTTTAAATTTAATGCGCCCACTGCACAGTGGTACGAAATGACTTTGCTGTGGGCAAAATTTTAAATCGATAAATAGGTAGATATTTTGAGAGCTGCCATGGGACGTGACTTTGGAATTTGAGTGTAGAAAAATTTAAATCCGCATTATTATTATTATTATCCACCCCATATCTTACACGGTCTTCCATAAGCAGTTGTTAATACGGTTATTGGTATCCAGCAACCAAACAGTGACCAAAAATTTCCAACTTTGCTTAAGTATTTCCTTTAAATGGAAATGAGCAAAATTCATTTCTTTTAATCAGATTTTGTTCTATTTTTTTATGTAAAGAGTTCTTTTATATTCTTTTAGTTAAAGATTTAAAATTATTTATTATGAATTTGATTTTTTTTGAAAATCGCATTAAAATTATCGAAATCTAAGCAAACTTGGTTGATCTGCGAAAAGTAGATACAATGTAAAAGCTGAGATATCACTTGATGTTAATATAAAGAAAACTTTTTCCCAAAAATTTGTCATTTTGAGCATAAAAGGTTGTGAAACGCGTAGAAAAAAGTTTACGTACAATATAGTAAGACAATTGAAATTCTAAAACCCAAACAATTTTTGAAATCGTTTAATTAAGTTTGATTTCGACTTTGCGTCAATTCTAACTTTGCAAGAATACTTACTGCATAAAAAATGCTTAAAAATTATTTTTATGGACGGCAGTATTTATTTAAAAATTTTAAAAACTTCTTTAGAACTAGCAACCAGTTTTGTAATCATTTTATTTGTCTGACTTTTCAACGATACTTTCTGTATTAAAAGCTGTCTAAAAAGCATTACTATGGAAGCTACTGTTAGTTTGAAAATTTTTAAAACTAATCAACTACGAATTTTTATTCTAATATACTTATTTATCTTAATCTTAGAAACGCTTGCAATCGAATTGCAATATAAAAGCAATTTGAAGCAACGTCAAAAATCTCTCTTTTGAGAGCGTTGAAAATCTTTTACCACCTATCTCTATTTATATTTTGCGCCCAATAGTAATTCCAGTCGAAAAAAAGATTTGTTATACATTTTCAAAATATGCTCCATTAATATCAATTTTCAAAACAACTTTTTCCACTTAGATTGAGTTATCTCCAAAACGTGTATTCTGAACGTTTCGATTGCTTCTTCGGATTCGAAAAACGTTGATCAAGCAGCTTATTTTTGATGTGCGGAGAGAAAAAGCAAATCATTGTGCTCTAAGTCACCACTGTGCGGGTGGGTCATCTATTCGATATTTTTAGTGCTCAAAAAGTCTGTTGTAGAGACGATGTGTGAGAGCTCGCGTTTATACAGAATGATAAAGAACAAATCATTTTCGATGGCTCATTTTTCTTATATCACTAATAAAATCTAAAAGCGACATGGCCATTTATTCCGAAGAAACAGGCGGCCATCGAAAAGCTTCTTCCATAAACCACTTTTGTGGAATTTGTTTCGTCTGCAACAACTCCACTTCTTCTGAAAACATCATCCAACGTTTTCCTTGCACCTTTTTATTGAAGTTGGTTTTTTTACATGTTTGGATCTCACGTCCTACGCCACAACCTAATTAAAGTTTTAGAAACCCGCCGCGCACTTTAGTGTGTTAGATGAAAATCCAGGGACAACCACGAGAAGGTAGTGCGCCGACTTGAGATGAGTAGGGTTCAGGATGTTGCTGGCATTCGCTTGGTTATAATGCAATCAGATATTTTGCCTAATGTACTCTCTTTCAGTCATCTCCTGGAAGAACCCATAGTTTAGTTCAGGCATTAATGAAAGATTTGTCTCCTGTGACGATCTTATAATCATCTTTTGAAGCAGTGCGATTGTATTTCTTCAACTTTTCTTGGCACCCATAAACACGAATCTTCCTTTGAGCAATTGTCAAGTTATGTGGTCTTCAAAGCGAAAAAATCGTTTTGGCGCCCAAATCTTCTTGTCGCTGACGGAACTAATGCCCAGGGATGCCTCAATATCGCAATAAGTTACATCACGATATTGCTTTATTGTTTTTTCCACGGCATCGATTTCGACCGATTTCGGACGATTTTCACGAGATTCGTTGGCGAGTGATAAGCGGCCAGTGGCGTAATGTGGGGAGCTTAATCAAATAGTCAAACATAATTGATCGTTGCAATCTTGTCGAGAAAGTCTACGTCGGAAGTCGTTATACATCACTGTTCAAATTAATTTTTTTAAACAAAATTTTCTGCCACTTTAAAAAATATAAAATGCAACAAAACTTAACTAAACAATGTCAAACTTTTTATTGTAATTGTCAAATTGCATCTGGTAACATTATTATTATCAATTCTCAAGATATAATTAGCGACTCTCTCTACCTACTTATATAAGCTTATAAAAAGACATTTCGCCCACTGTGCGCTGCTGCTAGCGCAGAGGTTTTTGGGGGGGGACACGACGGGTTCGAAGGTTTCTGGGGCCTGGTGCGGCAATATATAAACAAATGAAATTAAAATTCCATTACGAACGTGCGCGAGTTGAACCCAACTCAAAGACGGGTCAAATATGAAATGGGCTGGCAGGAGCCCCGAAAATAAAAAAAAATTTTATCCAAAAACCTGACAATTCACCAGTGGCACATACATACATACACACACACACACACACACACATGCACATAAATATTTATAAACAATCTTGAAGCAGGCAACAAATCCGTTATAAATAAAACATAACGAGCTCTTGTTGTTGTTGTTGCTGTTGTTGGTATTGTTATTGCTGCGTCTCCTTCAGTGTCCCTCACCCTCGTCGCCTTACGAATGCTGCTTGAGAGAGCAAACCACTTGAAACTATGTACAAGTATGTGAGACGACGCTGTGACGTCGACGTGGACAGTGAAAACAAACAGCGCATAAAACCTTAACCGTAACTGAAACCGAAATGAGTGAGAATAATAATAATAAACGAGAAGAAATACGACAGACGACGAAAAAAAATGTCAAAAACAATAAATCAAAAGCCCCAAAAAACGAAAAAAAACAAAAAAAAAACGCAGTCAACGCTCAGTCAAACGGAAGCGCTGTGGACCACAGTCCCAGCGTCCAGCGTCCAAGGTCCACTGTGGGAGCATCGAATAACGTGGCAGAGAGGGGGCGGACTTAGGTCAGCTTGGACATGTTACTGCACGTAAAGGTAACATAAATAAATATATACACTGTACCTATGTACAGTGTTTCAAAAAAGTCTTGGCACAGCGCTATTTTCAAAGTTTAGCCACCTAAGAGTAACTGTCTGTAGTATTAAGGTGCTCATATTTTTCAACGGATAATTTTTATGAATTACAGTATGTGAGAATTTTTTACATACAGAAAATTTTGACACAAATGGGAGAGTTCAGGAATTCAGAAAAACCGTGATTGTATAAATAAACAAAGGGGAATAGAAATTTTGGATAGGAAGGGAATGATGTTGATATTAAGGTTGGAAATAGGGGCTTGCTTAAAAGTGTTACCTTTTCAAATAAATATCAGATGGTAGAAAGGAAGGGAGATATTGTAAAGGTAACTGGAGGAGTTAGAAGCGTCATGAGGAATGTAAGCCATTCAAGAAGATTTCTGAGCCACCGAGACAATCGGCCGTTTTTGATAAGCAACCTATCTCCAGAAAATTGGATGACCAAACATTATCATGGAGTGGAAATGCCAAAAGAACAGCTGCACAGTGGAAGAAATGGCTGATTTAACGGCGATTTATTAATAACTTCGAAAAAAACATGTTAATTTTTTTGTACAGATAATTTTATTTTGTAGATAAATAGGCCACAAATCAAAATTAATATAAAAAAAAAAATTGTTTTCTATCTAAAATATTTTTATTATTTTTTTTTAAATTTCTGCATTAACCTGATCTACTCGATATCTGGCCGGTTTCGCCCGAATCTAAGACATTTCCGCACCAATTTTCATAAAATTTATTTTTTTTTAAATGTTTAAGGAATATATATAGATATGTACATATATCTTTACGAAATTTGGTATGAATCGGACAACTATATAATTTCAAAATAGACACCTGAAATCCATTTTGTTCGCGTATTGTTAGAGAAATAGTCAATCTAGTAGATATTTACTTATAAATTTTTAAAAAAAGTTTATTTTTCTTGAAGAATAAATTTATTATACATATAATAATAATTAATATAATATAATATAAAAATGTTTTTTTTTTTTAGTTAACCATTTTATTTAATTATTTTTTGAATTTCCGCAATTTTAGCTCTATTCAGTATCTTATGAGAAATAATCTGATAAATCTTCTTCCACATCTTTACTTAAAATAAGACCGATAACGTCTTTATTTATCAGTTCATCCTTTTTGGAAGTGGGAGCTGATCCTTTTGATAGCATTGTAATAAATGGGTCCGATGGTGAGGAAAGAAGGGATTTGGAGACCCGTGCCCAGGAGCAGCATGAACCAGAAAGAAAGCTAATCAGTCATCGGAAATGACATCGATAAGCATGCCAAACTAAACCCAGTCTTCATCATTAAGTGTAGTAGAGAACAATAACTTTAACGAACTTTTTCAAATCTAGATAAGCGGAGTAGAATGTATCATCAGTATAAAAGAGCAACCTTCACAAAAAATTGTCAAAACGAGATCAAAAAGTGAACAATATCCGATGCAAATTTTCCAAGAACATATCAATTTTATAGAATTTCATTATTACCTAATTTTTTTTTTTAACATTTTTATTTTAACAAATTAGTTCTAGTATTTAATAATAAAACTTAATGTTAATAAACCGAGCACTAGCTACTGGTTGTCTACTTCGACTCCCTAGGATGTTTTTTAGTTTAAGGTTTAAAAAATAAATCTTCAGATTGTCTTATCTAATTAACAATTTCTAGATATTATTAAAAATCAAATTTATTATACGGAAATTTCACGAATTCTCTTCTGTTATTTTCCCAACAAATTTTGTGAAAAATATTCGTTTCGATCAAATAAAGTCTGAAAAATATAAAAAATTTTAACTATGTTAAAATGCAGCTAGAGTTCTTCAAAATTTGGTCTCACTCAAATTTCATAACAGATAGCAAACAAACAATAAAGAGAAGAAACGACGACGATAAACTCGTTTTTCACGCGTTTCACACTTTTTAATGCTGACTGTGTCGAAACTTTTTCGATACACTGTGCATACTTACGCTGACTGCTGCTTAAGCTTTTTAATGCGACCCAGCAACAAATTGCAGGCGATACTCAACTCGCTGCTGCGGCTTATTTTGTAAACAAAACTAAGCATTAGGGGAGGGGGGAGGCAGTTGATCGAGGGTGGAGGGGGCACCGCTTGACTACATTGAGCATGCCGCTGAGCGTGCTCAGAGCATTAGCGATTGTCGCCGTTGTCGCTGCGGAAACTGTGACGTCAGCTGCGCAGGCGCAGTTTTGGTTTTTGTTAGTAGCTTACTCTTTTCTTACTTTGACCCGTTTGGAGCCACAGCGTCTGCTGCATCTGTATTTCGCACTGTGAATGTCCAATTTTTGTGAGTATCTGTGAGGTGTGTGTGCGTGTGCGTGTGTAGGTATGCGAGTATCTGTGTGAGTAGATGACAGCGGAAGTTTTGAAAGCGCGCATCGGTTTGCGCATCCATTGGCGAATTGGGGTTAAGGCAGCATAAATGGAGTGTCATTGTTTTGTATGGCGTTTTCTTGATGAAGTTGGCAAGCGGAAAGTCGAACAATGTACTCACACACACACACACACACACACTCGCCTGAATGTATCTTCGCGCATGATGGCATCGTTCAGAACTTACGAATTTGCATATTTCCTGTATATAGTTCAAATCCGTAACACACGCGCCATAAAACAAAACAAAAGTGACCATATAAAACAAGTTTGCTCTATTAGCAGCAATTTGTTGGGAGCAAGTTGCCAAAAACAAAAAGAAAATGATACATATATACTATTAAGTACTACAGTGGCGTCGATAGCTTATTATGTTGGGTAGCATATAATAGCTTATTAAATTTTCATATATTAGAGGTGTTCTGATACCCTCTCTAAAAATTCCATAATATTTTTATCGCGATGTTTCGATCTAAATACGAGATGAAAAGAACCCAGTACGTCAGGTTTCTGAGTTCACCTCCAAAACATCTCTTTTATGATATCTGTTATCACTATTATTTTTCGAATACTTTAAAAGGTATAGCCAAAAATCTGTATAGCTAGGGTTATGTGAGTTTAATAGACAAAATATGCTAACCTTCGTTAAAAAATATACCATACATAAGTCTCTCAATTGAAGATGAAGCCCCTTACTTTTCAGAAATCTCGCTCAATGGAATTTCACTTGATCAGTATGCCAGATAATTGTTATATCAAAATTCTTATCTCTAATACTTGTTATCGATGGGCCAAAAGAAAGTGCGTGATAAATTGATTAAGAAAGCTTTAAGCAAGATATTTATCCCGGATTTGCAAAAGATTTGAAATCGAATTTAAAACTTTCAACCCTGACTAACTATAGATCTTTTAATTTGCGATTTGTCAGCATACATACAGACAGGCGGACAGATAAACTTATCTACACTCATGAAAAAAATATTAGGTACAATTAATGGATTTATTCCACGCATTACTATATTTTTTTTTTGAACCAAACACGAATTTTTTGAGCCTAGATGAAAGTTTTTTTTTGCAAAGAATTTATCCTTGGTTTTGTTACTCCAGAGGATATAGCAACAATTTTTCACAGTGATTCGGAGTCGGACTTATGAGCAAATAATATGGTTCACTTTCTTCAAACTTGCCTTACGAGTTGCTTTTTCGAAAAATTTTTTCGGATTCGGTGCATATGCATCGAATAGATTTGTTGGTATTTTCGTCATCTCAAAGCCAAAGTGGGAAACTTTTTTCTTGTACATCGAAGTGAGATCCACGGCCCTGAAAATTATTATTACCTTAGTATCCCAAAAATCTTACTTTGCGAAGCTAAAAAATTTTATCAAGTTGTGAATTTTGAATTTTTAGGCTGCTACTCTCTTACGTCTTAAGGGTTAGAAATTTTCAAATCATGCGATTCTTGTGTTTATGGCTAAACGTTTAAAGATATGCTGAGAAAGCTTTCCGAGCGACTTTAATTCAGAGCGTACGCGTATTTGCAATTTAAATTTTAAGGGGCTTGTTACACATCAATAAACAATTTTGTAGCTAGTCGCTTATAATTCGCAACTGGTTCTCAATACTTTTTTGCAGCACACTTATTTATAATTCGAAACTCTTATTATTCACAACTGCTTAATACCACAAGGGCAATAAATCTGCATTTTATTAATCAAATTCAATTAAATTTATTGCATCTTCATTTTGTTATAAAAAGCTTATGCTATTAATTTATACATATTTATTAAAAGATCTAGACCCCAGTCTTTTTTTGCTTTGTTATATTATAAAAATGGAAATTATTATTTTTTTCGTTTAAGTTGGTTATTATTACATTTTAGGGAAAAATTCAAAAAGTAAAAAAAAAACGTACTGTTTAGAAGAAAAAACTTAAAACTATAGCAAAAAACTAAAAAATAAAACTACTTATATCTATGTGAACATAACAATTGGCTAATGTGATTGTACATCTATCATTAAAGTTAAGAGTCAGGCGAGCTAGTCTATTTGAAATCATTTCGAAATTTGCTTTATGGTGCAGATCTGAGGTGTGATGAAGCCAAGGAAACTTAAAAATCATTTTTAAAAGTTTGTTTTGGGTAGTTTGGAGTTTTTTAATATGACACTTAGCCACATCGGACCAAACAGGGGTTCCATAAAAAACTACTGCTTGTGAGTTTCTATTGATGAAGGAATATAGGATTCCATTCAGGAAGTCGATTTTATCAATAGTGTACCAACCAAATTATGTTTTATTATTTTTATTTGGTACATACCACAAGCTTTGTGGTACTTTATTGCAACTTGCTTATAATTCACAACTGATTTGCAAACAATAATAAGTATGCAAACTTTCCGTAAGTTTATTTCTAATTAATTAAAATTTTTTTTTAATGTTTGCTTTATTTGGCTTGTTTCTAAATATCTTAATAAGTTTGTTCAGGCAGCTTAAGAATGTTATCCGTAATACCCGAACTTGTATTGCCCTAGCTTTTGGGTGTTCCCATGCAGCCTTTGGTTGATGATGGTAAAGTGAACTAAATATGCTTTTGGTCTATGATTTTCGGATGCAAAATGTGCTGTACAATTAGAAGGTTACGCAGGTCCATTATTTGTGCCGCTCTGAAAAAGAAAGCACAGGTACAATTTTTGTATGGTAGCTATGTGAAATAGTCCACAGATTTTGACCAAACTTCGCACAAATGCTTAGAATAATATAAAACGCAAAAAAAAAACATAATAAAAAAAATTGTTTTTTTTATTAAATATTGTGAACAAATTTATGCCAGTTGTATTTTATTTTAGACAAAACATTTGTGTGAAGTTTGATCGAAATTGGTCAACTATTTCATATAGCTACCATACAAAAATTGAACCACTTTTCCGCGCGGCCGCACTTCTTTGCGGCATCTTTTAATATTCATGGTAGTCACCAAGACTTTGAAGCTGTCAACAAATGTTTTGGAGAGAGCTTTAAGAAGTGCATCGACATCAATATGGAGCACCGAATTTGCTCCTATGACGATTTTTTTCAATTACACTGCTTTGGCGTACAAGATTTAGAGCATTTTAATATGCTTATATAGAATTTTCTGAAAGTTAAACTTACAACTTGCTCTTCGTTTTACGAAATTCAGTTTCTTGAGACGAGGTGCATGCAAATTATCTCCTAACGGCCTATACGCAGCACAAAATATTTCACGCGGAATCGCGTGGGATATCCCATTTGGGATATTTTTTTTATATGTAGTTTTGCGATTCCGTGCGAAATATTTCGTGCTGCGTATAGGCCTTAAGGTAGAAAAAATACACTAAAAAATAAATTTTTAAACTTTGAAAACATATAAATTCTGTATTACCGATTTAACATATAGTAAATCAATATTTTACTACCATGCGAATTCCCTATTTGGAAGTTCTTGTTACAGAATGCATTTGTTTAAAAAAAATTTGAATTGGATCGAAAAAAAATGTGTTAAAGAAAAATTAGTTTTCATTTAAAATAGTGTGATAAAAACTTAATTTGTGTTCTCCTAAAAAAATTTATACTTGCATGCAGCCATGCCTCATGTACAAGAGTTCAAATTTGTTTGGACTTTATTTGGATAAACATACCATTTTCTTCCAGTATTTACGAGTGCTTATTGAGCAGAGGTATGGGGGTACTGTTCCCCCAAACTACCCTACTATCTACGCTGCTGAACACATTAAACATACGAAAAATTTATTGTCAAGTTTATGCTGCTGGCAACAATTAGCAGCATTAAAACTGTTGCCCAGCACAACATGTTGCCAAGTGAGATGTTGCCAAGCAAAAAGTGTTGCTGTGTTACTTGCTGGCTGCTGGCTTCAAATGGAAACCACAACAAACCTACATCCACAAATTCTATGAGAGAGAGCCGGCAACAAGCACAGCAGAAAGGAAGCGAATAAGCGGAAGAGAGAGAGAGAGAGCGAGCGCAACAGCAACAAACAGCAAAGAGGGTTGCAATCCACATGCACAAGCCGGCAGAGATGCTGTGTGGAGATGTTTGAGTGCGAGTGTGTGTGTGTGTGTGTCCGTGTTTGTTGCTGACAAAGATGTTGCCAGCTTGCTGCTGCGTTGTTTGTTGCTCTGTGCCAGTTTTGTATCGAACAAACCTTTGGCTGGTGAAGAACGCTGACGCGCAGCAGCGGACCGTAGCGATAAAAAGTAAGAAACAACGAAAGCGAGTGCGAGAAACGAGTGTTTCGGGATTTGTTTTTGTTGATTTTTTTTTCGAGTGCGTGTGTGTGTTTGTGTGCAACATATAACAAGAGCATATGCAACATTTGGTGGCAACAATAAGTTGCACCAGCCAGCAGCAGTTAGTGGTGAATTGAAAACGAAACTCAACATAATTATCATTGATGTTGTTTTTGGCTGTCATTTTGCAAGCAACACTAAAGTGACACTGAAGTTGCCGCTTGCTGCACGCTGTTAATTTCCAACCGTCTTGCGAACGAGTTGCAACGTTGGCCGCGTGCCACACAACACAGAACCAGACTTGGAAATAAATAAATAAGAATTTTGAAAAAAAAACGGCAGCAAAACAAAACGCGCAAATTGTGCGAAACGAACATAAATCAAACAAGTGCTAACTAGAGAGGGAGAGAGAGAGAGCCAAGCAACAAGCAACGTATAACAAAAATAAATAATAAAAACCACAACAACAAAGTCAGCAGACGGCAGCTGTTGCATGCGGCAGGCGGCGAAGTGCCAGACCAAGTGACGCCGCTGCCGCAGTCACGCTCAACATTGGCTCGCTCTCTCTGCCGCGTATCGAGTGGCATTAACATTTTTTTTTTCGCCTTTTTTTATTGTTGTGTGTTTGTGGCATGTGATCCTCGCGAACTAATCGGCGCTTACGCTTTGCCTTTGTGTTCTGTGCGGCAAAACAAATAAACAAACGAACCAACAAATAAACGTATCAAAGTGTAACGCAGAAAACTCGAAACGGGCCGCAGGCGTTAAAACGTTCGCTAACGAAATCGAAAACGAGTAACCGAAAACGAAAAGAAAAAAAAATTACAACAAAACCGGGAACCTTTTAGCCAGAGCCGCCAAGTCAATTAGCGCAACCACACGAACCACAAGAGCGTTGTAAGAAAGACGCAGACTTAGACGCAAACGCAGACCGCCTGCACATCCTTTGTTGTCGTTTAATTAAAAACGTGGGATTCCATTAGAATACGAAATTTCCCAAGGCCTGCCTACGTTCGCACGTGTGCACGACCACGGCGACAACGACGGTGACGTCGAGCGCTGTGCGAGTTATCAGGGAAGGGGGCGTGCCCGCTTTGCATACACCACCATCATTACATAGAGGAACCGCCTGGAACTCTGTTTCCAGTCAGTAGAAATGAGCCGGTTAGTAATTGCCGCCGCTCCGCTGCTGCTGCTGCTGGTGATGCTTGGCCAAGCAGCCGTCGGCATTAGCGCCAACGATCCATGTTACTTTGAAGGCAAGCCACGCAAATGCCTGCCCAGCTTTGTAAATGCCGCCTATGGCAATCCGGTGCAGGCCTCTAGCGTTTGTGGCATGCAGCAGCCGGAACGTTTTTGTGAACTAAATCGTGATGGCAGCCTTGGCGAATGCCGTCTGTGTGACAATGCCAAGACAGAGCAACGTTATGGTGCCGCCGCCTTAACCGATCTCAATAATCCCAGCAATGTTACCTGCTGGCGTTCGGCCAGTGTGCCCGTGCCGCATGATTTGGACACGGCGCCACCGGATAATGTTACGCTCACACTCTCACTGGGCAAAAAATACGAACTCACCTATATCAGCTTGTCCTTTTGCCCGCGCGCACCGCGTCCCGACTCGCTGGCCATCTATAAAAGCTCTGATTTTGGCCAAACCTGGCAACCCTTTCAGTTCTATAGCTCACAGTGTCAGAAATTCTATGGTCGTCCCGATCGCGCCAAGATTAGCAAGTTTAATGAGCAGGAAGCACGTTGCATGAATTCGCAGCATGATGGTACAGCTGGCGGTGGCACGCAGCGTTTTGCTTTTAATACGCTAGAGGGACGTCCGTCAGCCAATGATTTGGATGCTTCATTGGTGTTGCAGGACTGGGTTACAGCTACAGATATACGCGTAGTTTTTCATCGCCTAGAGCTGCCGCAAGAGCTGCTGCTCTCGCGTGAAAAAGCCAAAAAGGCCAATGCTAATAGCTTCAGTGATGAAATGAACGGCAGCCAGGAGGAGCTCGATGAGCACGACGAAGATGATGAATACGATTATAATTTACAAGACAATGATAGTGCCGGCTATGACGAGGAATATGAGGAGCCCAAAAAGCATCTAGAACTCGACGATGATTTGCATCTGGACTATGCCAATGATGGTGGCGTGCAGCCCGCTGAAGGCAAGCGTGCCAGCAAGCACAAGAGCAGCGCCTATGAGAAACACTTTCAGACGAAGCAGGCTCAACTGGCGGCCACTTTGACCACGCCAGCTACCAAGTCTACGCCTGCCTCCAAGCCCGCTGCTGTGGGCAAGCAAGCTGCCTCAGCTGCAGCAGCCGCCGCCGTCGCCACTACAGTGCAACAGCTGCTCTCCGTTTCTCAACACTATGCTGTCTCAGATTTTGCCGTAGGCGGACGCTGCAAGTGCAATGGTCATGCCTCGGAGTGTGTATCCTCTGTGCTGCCGGTGAATAGCATTGGCAATACTGGCTATGCTGGCATGGATGCCGACGACGGGCATGATGACGATTTGCCACATGGACACTTTGGACGCAGCATTGCTGCAGGACAACCGCTGCAGCTAAACGCCAAGCTGGCCATGACTTGCGCCTGCAAGCACAATACAGCTGGACCAGAGTGTGAACGCTGCAAACCCTTTTACTTTGATAGACCCTGGGGACGTGCCACCGACAACGATGCCAATGAATGCAAAAGTGAGTACACTGTACAATGTCTTTCCTATCGTTCCTACGTATATACTATATATAGTACCCATAGGGTCTGCTCTGGGTGTGCGTGTGAGTGTGTGTGTGTGTGTGCAGACAGACGTTGTCTCTGTTGAAAGGCGAGTTAAGTGTGACTGCTGTTTTCAATTGCGACCATTGTGTTTTGCACCGGTGTTGGTGTACTCTGTGCACATCGAGGAGGTTAGCTACGCTGGAATCAACCAATCGACATTTGCTGCAGCGCAAATCGAACTGAGTTCAATGGAAAACCCCCCCTTCAAGCACCACCCCATATAACGCTTTAGTCCAACAGTTATGGCTTTAACCCATTGTTTTGGAACTCTTTTATAAAAGTATACCCTTCAAGCAAGTGCTTTCAATTTTGTTCGACACTTGCGAGTTCTAGATTTTTGGGTTCAGAGCTGTACATAAAATACTACTAAAATTTTATATTTGAGTTGAGCCATGAGAAGATATCAACCTCATCAAGACTTACCTCAATATCGGTTATGGCTTTAAGTTATGTTGTTGGAAGTCTGTTAAAGTAATATAGTTCTAGAAGATCTCGAAGAGCAAGAGTCAGACATGTTATATGAATCACTTAGATCAGCCTGAAATGGTTTCTTTATTAAAATCCCAAAACCGGTTTTTGGCCAACCTAACTGTTGACAAAACATGACAAAAACACCGCTCTATTTGAGGGATAGTTTCCAAAGTGTATGAAAGCTTCGACATGCGGCACAGAAAAAAAAAAAGTTTTACTATTGGCTTGGGATTTGTTTGCGATTTTACCTGGTTGGTGTTTTAATCGCAAAAAGCAGTCAATCGCCTTCACCGACTACTTGTAACTACCTCTATGCCCCTCAACTTTGGGGGCTTATTTGTTGTCAAAGTCAGCAGGTCATTCATGCCACAAACTGCCAGCTGCCAGCTTCCTGCTGTTCCTCCTAAATGCTTCACCCTCGCACGCTTTGCTTAGTACTCACAAACCAATTATTTGTTGTTTGACTGTTTGCATCCCTCCCTGGCTCACCTTGTCGCACAGTGGTTCGGTACATTCTTCAGGCGTCGTCGAGCTATGTCCCAATTTGTTTTTTCTTTCATGCATCTTCCACTCAACAGACAATGGCAATAAATTACTAACGATTAAGTTTTTGTATGCTGTTCCCGGCGCGAATTAATCAAAGAAACAAATGCGCTAACCACACAACACCCCGGGCGCACAGTAGCAGCCCAAAGCCAAGTCAGACAAGCGGTATACAGCAGCTACACCATCTTCAACCCACTATGTATGGCCGTCAGTGGTGTACCCACCCATTTGGAGTTGTGTCGCCTGCGACAAGACCTGGGGTCAGAGCCCCACACAAAAGAGCCGCAACCAAAAGCCGCAAAGGTCAGCGGCATGCTGTATGCGGCGATGGCAACTTTAAGCCTTCAACAAGCCATGATGCATGTTGCGGCTATATTAATGCCAAATCGCGCTAATTTATAGCTTAAAGAGGGAAAACTCCGAGCATGTTATGACAAACATACTTCTTTAAAGGTGGTTGTAATTTTGAGGGCGGGGGTGTTGAATGAAAGGAAAATAATGTAAGACATGGTCGTTACAACTGCGTTCATATGCTATTGTTTAAGTGAGTATTGTTTTTCAAATTAGCTGGTAATCTGTTATAGAGATCTCGAATACGATGATTGGTATATAGATAAAAAAATTCCCAAGCTTAAGTGTCATCATTAGACATGGCGCAATGATAGACGGCAAGACTTACTTCTTTTGTGGAAAGCATTGTATTTGATAAGAGGCATTGAGGAGATACCTGCTGCACTCATTCCTAAAGTATCTTAAGATATAAACCAAAAAGTATATACTTTCCTATACAAGCTAAGTGACCAAATGACATTTTCTAGGAGCTCACTAATTGGGCGTTTCCATTGCCCACTTGGCATTTCCAATACAATGAAACCCATAATCAAGAATGTATCTGAAAATTGCGGCCACAATAACTCACAATAATTCATTCCACTTGCAACTTGAATTAACTGATTTGCATCGTAATAACGTATTTCCACACTCCAGGCTGTAGACTCTTAACTATTAGTTATTTGGCTAGCCTGGCTAACTGGCCCACTGACTAAGCAGCTAACAAATCCAGCATAACATTTGCCAAGCAATTCAATTGCGTAGATTTAGCCTCTAAGCTATATAGCTTAAATTTGAATTAGACTTAAATGAAGGCAACATCGGCAGAGGGTCAGCCTGGTTTGTATACCAAATCCCGTCGCGGCGGCTTCATTTCAAATGCATAACGAAGAGCCCACAGACGGCTGGAGCGCTCAGACAAACAGACAGACAGACCTACAGAGACTGGTAGCTCTGGTCGCTGTTTGAGGGTCTCTCCCTGGCCAAGTGATAAAAATATTTATGTCGAGCAAAACACCGAGCGACATCGCGACCATCCATTATAAGCGCCAAAAAAATAAAAGAGAGGCAAATAAAGAAGCAACTCACATACACTACTGTACTATGTATACCCAACGGGTGTGAGCTGCCAGTGAAGCTGATTGTGCTTCAGAGTTGGTCAGTACAGCTGGCCAAAGATTTATGTGCAGCAGTGGCAGTCAACCAGGGCGTGTGGCAATGTGGCGTGTGGCGTGTGGCACTGTGGCAGGGTGCGCGAGCTGCTAGCAGTCCAGTCAAGTCGAGTAAATATTGAAATATGGCGCTTGGTTTGTTGCCTAACAGTTGCTACCTGCCTTATTGTTTGCTTACCTTGGCCATGCTCGTATTTGGCTTCCAGTCAGTCGTTTGATACAACACAAAAAGAAACGACAAAGAAATTTTAGCCAAGGGGGCGGTTCGATAAGTTTGTGATTCGGTGCAGGAAAAATCATTTTATCGCTCCTTGGTGTGCCTAACGTTGCGTTTTAGTGTTAAACTTTAAATCCAGAGGATATGTTGGCTTAGACTGATGCACTGGAAGGGCACTTTTTCCAAAAGCGGTCGCTCTCAAATAGACGTCAAATCTGTCTCACAGATCTAAGTAAAATTCGCCGGTAGTCGTCAATGTCACCGCGGGCAACCTCCCTAAAAAAAACCTATAACCCCTTGTTAGCCGACCGAACCATATTGGCCTTCTTTGTTGCGAAGAAGTGTTCTCCTGCTTTGACTGTATTGCTTTGGAACGTATACAGCTGT
Source organism: Chymomyza fuscimana (assembly GCA_949987675.1). Classification (NCBI taxonomy): domain Eukaryota; kingdom Metazoa; phylum Arthropoda; class Insecta; order Diptera; family Drosophilidae; genus Chymomyza; species Chymomyza fuscimana. The sequence continues at coordinate 17,325,536 of OX465090.1, read as the reverse complement.
TGTCCACTCGTTCGTATGGTGGTTAAATATTGCCAAACACTCCTTATTGAGGCACCCATACCGCGAATAGATGTTTCATATTTCACAGCCTTTGCAACCTATCGCACTTTCATTCTACGACTATTCAGTATCGTTGCCTGGTTTTTAAGCTTATCTTTGGTTTCGGCGATGCATTTTTAACTAACAATTGATGATACCACGCAAAAGTCACGGACTCCTTAAACTGCTCTCGTTGTACATTTATTGCCGTTGGCTTGGACTTGTTCTTGGACTTGGGCCAATGCCATTCCAATTCATTGAGTTGCACGTTAATATTTAGATTTGGTTTATTCGCCAGCCAATTTGTTTCGATATGCGACCAATCTATATGTATCTTGTTGCACCACCACCACCCGCACCCGCAGCAGCACCCCCTACCCTAAACCGCAGTTCGCTTCGTGGACTGAAGCGCAACTAATGCGCGCCATCTGTTTAATTTTCTGTGCAGTTTCCCAGTGCCCAAAAACCTTTATGTCCAACAGGGCCAAAGGGCATTTAGGTTTCACCCACATTCAGATTCCGATTTTTACTTCTTTATTACATTTATTACTCTCTCTCCGCAACGTATGTGTGTGTGTTTGTGTTTATGATTTCATATGTTTTTATTTAAGGGTGCTACTAAGGGTGCAGGCCACTGCAAGAGGGCGACGTACTGTACGGGGGTGGGCAATTATTGCGAATCGCAACTAATTCGCTACGTTTACATGCCGCCTTGTAATTCCGACAGCTGTGCGAATTTAACAAGACCACTAGTACTACAAAGTTTCATAGTGACTCCTTAAATAGCAAACATTGCTCCAGCCCAATTGTATCTTCAAAGTTGGTAGCTAAATTGTTGCTCATATGCATGCAGTCAGCGCCATTGTGGCTTCTATGGCTCAATGTGGGCTGTAGCTGGGCAGAAGAGTGTGCAGCTTCTGGTAAACATAGAAAACAAAATGCAACACTTTATCGGGCAGAGCCCAATGTGCAGCTGCAGGAGTTAGGAGGACAGGCTTGGATATCCATCTAGAGCTTGCAAGTGTTGCTGTGCGCCGGAAACTATGCTCAAGTTTGTTGTTTCTAAAAAAATACCAAAAGCAAAAGGAAACTTTTGGCACAGCAGAGACTGTGGTTCTGGTAAACAAGATGCAGGAAAATGATTTGATATGGTTTGACTGATGGCATAATTATAGCCAAGTTTGGAGCCATGATATATGAAACTTGGGTTGGGTATCTAAAAGCGGATACAGGCTGATTGCTGTTCCAAATGCTTACTAAGTGCATGGGACAGCGACTTTTTGAAGATACTTCAGATCAGAGCAAGTACTAAAGAAAGCTTTAAACAGTTTTTCCTTGAATTTAATTTTTGAATCTCTTGATAAAGTGTAAAGGTTTGAATCTAATCAACTTTCATTACATATTTTTTTGTGACGGAAAGAGACTAATGCTTATTAAAGCATTATAGTGTAATAAATCCAACTTGTTTTTAAAAAAATCTAAGCTTCAAGTATCGCATGAAATTTTAAAAGATATATACCATAATTTATCAATTTCAAATTCTATCGCTATTTATGTACAAAAATTTGACTTTAAGATACAAGCTAGAACTATTAAATTATTTATTTATTTATACAATTATGAGATAGAGTTTATTGTAAATTATAAAAATTTGTTGGGCAGATCAACAGAGCCATATCTATCAAATTATATATTATATGCAGAGTTGTGTGAGCTTAACAAACAAATCAATGCTTACCTACTAGCTAAATAAAGCAGATTTCGCCGTAAAAACTCATTAATTTTATAAAGAATTAAAGTATCAGCGATTGCAATTAAGATATTACTTTTAAATTAATTAAATACCAAAATAATTAACAAAGAAACTTTTTACGCTAGTCATTTATTTTTCTATAAGATCATGCTTGAGCTATTAGTTTTCAAATTTTTTGCTTTTACAAAAAACCCGTATTGCAAAAAGCGATAACATTTCGATTATTCAATCATCTTCGCATATTCGTAACTTAATCAATCAACTCGAATTGACAAAAAACACATTTTTTAACACCTTTCTTTCTAAGCTCTACGTAAATGTTTCTAAAGCAAACTGAGCTACTGTCTACCCAACTGCAGTTTAATTTGTAGTGCTTAAAATGCCAGAGCAGCAAAGCATCCCTGAAAGACCAAGAAACTATCAACTGGCAACTGACAACCGACAACTGGCTGGAAATAGCAAAACAATGCTCCAATGACTTTTTGGCTTTTAGCTATAGCTATATACTCTACCAAAGTTGGTTGTAACGCCGCCCAGATGCTTCCTCCGTTTTGTTGTTGTATTTCCAGCTAGTATTTGCTTTAAACGAAAAATTCCAAGCATTGAGCTCGTTATACTCTTACCCATAGATACAAGTTTATTGTAGATTTGTATAACGTTTGTAACGTGCTGGAAGTTCCCAGTTCCTAGCACTTGACTTTTCTAAACATTTTATTTTTTATCTTGAAATCGTCTTAAAATATCGAAAGTTAAAAATTTCACTTATTTCATCCATTAGAGATAGTAAGAGGAACAAAATATAATTTATCGCTTTATCTGAGCCTTTCAAAAGAAGCTAGATTGACTTTTTGTCAATTCAATGCCATTTTCAGCACATTTAAAATTTAAACAAATTTTTTTTTTTCTTTACTGATTATATTAAAGCGTTACGGCGTTGCGGGCTGACGTAAGACCCATGCCTTCTCCACTCCGTTGACCTCTCCGTGTTTCCTTTCGCCGGGGTTTAAACAACGACCTTACTCGCTGAAGTTTCTTCAGCCAAAATTGGTCAAAATTAGGAGGTTTGTGCATAAAGGAAAAATTTTATCCAATTGAGAGTACAAAATGATCTCGATAGGAATAAGGAGGCGAACACTTAAGATGTGTTAGATATTTTCTATATGTTCCGTATTTTGTAACTCTAGCTTAATAGTTGAGCGATGTCGTTGCGTTTTGATTCCGGATTCCCAAGAATCTGATGAACTGGATAGTGAGTATCCGTAGAAGTGCTGAAAATTCCAAATGTATCTCCTGGCTTGTGTCTCTAGCATAATGGTCAATTGATGTCGCTGTGCTTCTTTTGTCGTTGGTTACCATCTGCATAGAGAGTATCCCAAGAAGTACAGAGAATTCCAAATGTATCTTCTGGCTGGTCGAGTAATATCGTTGTGATTTGATTCCAGATTCCGAAGAATCTGAAGAGTTCTTTTGCCGCTGTTTACCATCTGGATAGAGAGTATCCCTAGAAGTGCTGAGAATTCCAAATGTATCTCTTGGCTTGTATTTCTAGCATAATGGTCAAGTGATGTCATTGTGCTTTGATTCCGGATGCCAGTTTCCGAAGAATCTGAAGAGTTCTTTTGGCGCTGGTTACCATTTGCATAGAGAGTATCCCTAGAAGTGCAGAGAATTCCAAATGTATCTTCTGGCTGGTCGAGTAATATCGTTGTGATTTGATTCCAGATTCCGAAGAATCTGAAGAGTTCTTTTGCCGCTGTTTACCATCTGGATAGAGAGTATCCCTAGAAGTGCTGAGAATTCCAAATGTATCTCTTGGCTTGTATTTCTAGCATAATAGTCAAGTGATGTCATTGTGCTTTGATTCCGGATGCCAGTTTCCGAAGAATCTGAAGAGTTTTTTTGGCGCTGGTTACCATCTGTATAGAGAGTATCCCTAGAAGTGCAGAGAATTCCAAATGTATCTTCTGGCTTGTATCTCTAGCATAATGGTCGAGTGATGTCATTGTGCCTTGATTCCGAAGAATCTGAAGAGTTATTTTGCCGCTGTTCACCATCTGCATAGAGAGTATCCCTAGAAGTGCAGAGAATTCCAAATGTATCTTCTGGCTTGTATCTCTAACATAATGGTCAAGTGATGTCGTTGTGCTTTGATTCCGGATTGCACATTTCGAAGAATCTGTAGAGTTCCTTTGCCGCTGGCTACCAACTTGGCTAGAGAGTATCCCAGAGTCGTAGATCGTCTCCATTACAACCCATTTGAGTTGCTGTTGTTGCATATTTCTGTTTTTGACTTTCTCAAGCAATTACTTTTTAATTTGCGCAAGCATTTTGGGCCAACAACACAACACGTTACCCAGACAGAGGCTGCAGCTGTTCTCTGTCCCACTCGGACCCACTCCCTCTCGCTGTGTTGACCAGTAGCAGGAGCAGCAGCAGGACCATTGGCACTTGGCTGCTTGTCTTACGCTGTCTGGCTGCATTGGTTGCTACTGCTTCTTGAGCATTTGTTTTTTTGTTTGGGTCTGGGTAACTCTTTTGGCATTGGTTTTATTTTTTTTTTTACAAATTGTTGGTATTTTTTTTTTTTTTTGCGGTCTTGTCTACGCCTTTTGACCACAAGCCGCTTAGTAATATTTTAGAGTATGTGGGCCCACGCACCTCGACATAGAGTCTCGAGTCTTGACTCTCGTCTCGTCTCGAACAGAGACCCCGAAATCGTTTGGCTTTTATGTTGTATGCCTTATGCGTATGTGTGTTTATTATGTATCTATGTATGCATGTATCTGTGCATTTATAAAGTATTTGATTTTATGTGCGGTCATGTTTTATGCTTTCTTGGCTTTTATAATTTGTCTGAAAAATACAACAACAGCTGCGGCCAACAGCAGCAACAACAACAACAACAAAGATACTTCAAAGTGCCTCAGTTTGGTTTAATTTCGACGTCTGCAACTGCGTCAACATTAACGTCGCCGTCGACGTCAACGTCATCATTATCGTCGCCCCCAATTAGTTGCAAATGTTTGTTGCTGTAAAATTAAAATTAAAATTTTATTTTTTCAACATGCGACTTGCTGTTGTTCTTGTAGCTCTGATTTGTTTTTGTTGTTGCCAACCACAGACTCTGTATCTTCTTCTTATATTATTTATTCATTTCATTTCATTCATGTTTTTTATTTATATTTTTTTGTTTGCCTTTTTTGCAACATGCTAATTGAGCAGACTAATTTATTGTATAACATTTTACAAGTTTATATGTTTATACATAGCATTTTATTTACATACATATATGGTATTATCCACAGCATAGCACGTTCCGAGTCTGTGACTAGTCGGTTTGGGAGGTGGCGGCTCATTAAGCTGGTTTTGGCCCACCCACACTTTTAGTATTGAATTAAATTACAAATTCAGTAGACCCCCTGACCACTGTACTATTTCCAACTTACTAATTGCATACGATTTAGTTTGAATTTATTTTTGTGAATTTCTGCATCTAATCAGGCCTCTTTTGTTTCTCAGTTTCACTCAAATTTCATGAAAATTAATTTAGCTCATTTGTTAAATAACCATAAAATTCGCAGAAACAATTTTTATTATATTCGCTAATGTTAAAAATAAAGAATTCAAATCATGTTCACAAAAATATCATGAAATTGCACAGTGCAACGGGCCGGTATTTCCATTAATAAAAAATGAAAAAAATTAATATACAAAAAAAAAAATGCAAACGAAAAATTATTTTTTTTAAAAGCATTTTTATAAATATCATTTTAGTACATAGAATAAAATTTGGATTTTAATTTATTCGAAATTTTTAAGAAAAATTCCTTAATTTAATAAATATAAATAATAATAATAAAATTAAATTACAAAAATTAATGCACAACATTTTTGTTTATAATATTGTTTTTATTTTTTTAGAGTAAATATTAATCATACTTTTTAAATGACCTATCCCAGCTCTCGGAAAAGAGTCCAAGAAGCCTCTCGAGGTTTATTCGAGCCGCCGGATGGGCGTGACTTTTTAGATCATGTAGGGGACCTCCTGAGTGGGGGAAGGGTGGTGAAAGGTCCAACCAGCGGTATCACAGCGGCCCAAATTTCTGGCCTAAGTGAGTCGGGACATCAGGTCCCGACTGCCGCCATAACCTAACCTAACCTAGAGTAAATATTTTTGGTCTAATTTTATGTGAATATCATTTAGATCCATGTCAAATTGTTTACTAGATACACAGCCTACAGAAAGTTGCATTATCAAAATATAAAAAAACTTTATACGTTTTTTAAAATTAAAAAAATTTAATATCATTTCATCTTAAATTTTTTACAAGATGCTCAAATGAATATAATATATAGACATTTTTTATGAATTAAATATTTTCAATAAAATCAAATCTAAAAAAAAAAGTTTTTAAACAAATTTATTGAAATTTAATTTAGATCCGCCTCAATTTTTTTTACTACATAAAAATTTTTTATAAATTAAATATTTTCAATAAAATGAAATTTAAAAAAAAATGTTTTTAAACAAATTTATTGAAATTTAATTTAGATCCGCCTCAATTTTTTTTACTACATAAAGCCTATAAAAAGTCGTATTATAAAAAGTAAAAAATTTTAAAACATTTTATTTATATTTTTATATTTTTATTTATTTACATTTATTTTCAATGCAATAAAATTTAAACAATATTAAAAAAAAAAATATTGGTGAAAAAAAATTATAAAATTAAATTTTATTGGAATATAACTTAAATAGATTTTTTTTATAATGTAAAAAAAAGAAAAAAATATAAAAAGTGGTATTCTCAAAATATGAAAAATTAAAAATGTGATTTGAAATTGAAAATTGAAAATTTTTTAGACATTTTTTATAAATGAAAAAAACAATTTTTTATATCGCTTTTTTTCTAGTTAACAATTTGGTTGAATTTAAATTGTATTCTAAGTGTGAGCTATATCTGAGTTGTTTGAAAACCCCACAGTTATATAATATATAAATAGAACAGCCCGGACCCTACCCTAGATACTCCCCAGATTTCTGTGTTTGTGGTTTTTTGTTTAAATAAATAAAAAATGGACTAAAATGATCAAATTTTAAAAGACTGTACCAATTTGAAATATTTAAAAAGTATCTGTTGCTCTCTCTTCTGTAAATACTTCTGAGAAATATGAAAGAATCGCTAAACTCGCATCAATTTTATCTGGTTAGATTGAATATTGCCAAACTATTTATAATGTAGAAATAATTTCTTTTTATAAATAAAGAATATTTAAGGAAAAATTTATCATTCTGCTTAACAAATAAAAAATACAAGCAACTTAAGCTAGTTTCTAAAAATTTATTAAATTCCCTATTTTTTTGTTTTAAAATATGGTTTCGTTTAAAAACCAAAATACCTCGTTGCATTCACAACTAGCATACTATATATGTATTTATTTAATTTCCCACAAAGCCTTGGTCGAATTTATTTTAAAATATTGCTATTTTGATTCCAATGAAAACCAGTTTATGTCGTGTTAAGTAATAAAATTAGCTAAAAAGTAATCAGAACAAAAACAAACTCAAATTCGTCAACACTTTTCCAAATACTCGCAGTGCGATAATCTTAGAGTTAACTTTATTAAAATCCCCTTAAAGAGTTTCCTGCAATCTAATTACTCTCTATATATACCATGTGCCTTTTGGTAACAGAGTAGTAACTGGTCTATGTGTGGGCCAGTTGTTGTGTCTATTTCTTTTCTTTGTGTTGTGTTTTGAACAAAATCTTCCCTTTTTTTTTCTGGTTCAGATTTACAATTTTTTTTTAATTTTCTCTTTTGTTCCTTACCTCAAACGAGCACTGTGGTCCATAGCTCTTTTTGTTGCTATAATTATACACATGGGCCCTTAAAAAGTGCATCCAAAGAGAGTATATTGAGTATGTGGAAATGTTGGCAGCCAGAGCAACCCTGTGCACTTGTATGGAAGCTTAAAGATTAAGCAACTCAAATGTAGTGCGTACTTCAGTAAGGATTCGGCTTTTTTAGTTTATTAGTAAGCTTTAGTTTTGTTCTGAAAAGGATTTGGTCTTAAGTCTTGAATTTTGCACATTTAAATATTTTGCGGTTTTTGGCAATGAAGCCTTGGTATGTCCTCTTGCTTGCGTAGGGATCAAAAGTGGTTGTTTCTGTGGATAGCTTTTGGGGCTCAGGATCTAGGCTTATCTTTTTGGGTTTGTTACGAAGATCTTTTTATTTACAATTTATGTCTTGGTAATGAATATGCCAAGGACAAGTAAATTTGAATCATCTCATCTTTAGTCTAATAACTGAGATTTTTCATATAAGTCACCTTGAGAAGCTGTTGCGAGGGGCAAACAGTTTATCATTGTACCTACTGGAGAAATATAAGATCTAAAAATTTTTCTTTTAAAATTCCATTTGATAGAGAAATGGCACACCAAAGTTTCTATGGCGAGAATGGAAATGTTAATAAGGATTTATATGAAACCTTTATGGAACCCTAGTGTAGTGTCTTCTTTGTATGAAAAATGTAGTAGCTTAGTGTGTTTGAAAATCTGCATCTATCTGCGACTAGTCTTTAACATCTTTACTTCCTACATTTTAAACAAAAAAAAATCAATAATTTTTTATACCTGCACATAAAAAATGTAAGCTTCCAGAAAATATTTTTTTGCATTGTATACCAAATTAGAAAGATTTTATAGAAAATTAGACCGTCTACCTAAAGAATATTTTTTGCCTCACAGTAACTTAAAGTTTATTAGTAGAAGAGTATTTTCGAGTATATTAATTTCTGAGCCCGAGATTTTGTTTAAATTTTATTTTTTTTTTAAGTTGTATTTGTTTTTTTAAAATGGTTGAATTTTTACAGAATCCCAAAACCATTGTCTTTTCCTTTTTTTCTATAAATCTGAAATATATATAAATATGAACTCTATCTTAATTATAGCATTCCAAAATATGTTGATTTCCTATGATTTCATGATATCAATATTTCGTTCGAATTTCGTTAGACCACAAAAAACGTTTCCTGAAAACTTGAAATCGCGATTTTTGTCTACTAATTTTGATATTTACAAAATAACGCAAAGAAAGCCATTGTCGAAAATCGTATTTTTTTTCTATGGAATATGACATTAGAGGAATCTTTATACCCTGTACCAAAGGTAAGCCGTGAAGTTTAAGTTTAACATCGGAGTCTCCCAAATAAAGTCAGAAGGACAAAAGCAATCGACCTAGACATGCCCGCTCGTCTGTACGCTTGTCTTAACGCCTAGATCCTAAAGACTTTAAGAACTAGAGCAACCAAAACATTGAGGTTAGATTCCTTATTATATCACGGCGTTATAGGTACTATATAGCTCCCAGAGGCCACCCCAAAAAAAAAAGTTTACTATATTGTTTATCAAGATATCTTAACTAAATTTGGCGTTCGTAAGTTAAAGCTTCCAAGCACTGTTGCAAATTTTATCAAGATCGGTTGACTATATAATATAGCTCGCATAGGTCCGATCGTTCCAAAAATAATTTTCAGAGCATAGCTCGAACCGAATTTGGCAATCACATACTTTTCGGAGTATTATATTTACTCTCGTCATTTCAGTGTAGAACATAAGGCCAAAAAAGCTTTTTTGATTACCTAAGCAATATACCTAATATAATTGCAATGTGATATATTACAGGGTAACTAAAAGTCGTCCGCGCTTGACTTTACTGACTTTACTTGACTGATTTCAGTCAAAGGAAATTTTTTTGCACTATTCAACACTATAATTAGAAGAACGTATATCAAGTTAAGAGATCATCACATTACTTGATTTTCTTGACGAGTTATTCCAAGTTGGAAATTCACTAATTCGGGTCTAAAAGTTATTTAAACTTGGGCCTAGCCGGCAGGATTTGGCCTCCTAGTATTGTGTTCGATTTTTGCAAGATATCAAAGAAATCCAAAGCGGAATGATGTAAAGAAGCCAATTATCGGTCGACATTTTTGATTTAATCTCTAATGCGGATATTGCTTCATTCAGTCTCCGCTCAGATGCAGATTGGCGTTCGAGGACAAGATACGTTTATCTAACCATCATTTCAGCAAATTTGTTACTGCGAGTATAGTAATTCCGATATACTATCCTAAAAATCTCTTCATTTATTTTCGAAAGAGTATTGAATAGTCGGTATATTTGCATTCTAGTGCAGTCGCTTCTTCGTATTTGCATTGAGTTGTGCAAATTAAATTGCAAGTGTATCGTGCGCATTCAGAGTGTGTGTGTGCAATAGAAAGGGAATGAGCAACAAAGTTATAGTTTGGGGCAGGGGACAGCATAAGAAGGGAGGTGAAGAAGTGGAAATCCATGCAACAGCAAGAGGCAGCAACATGAGCTTTGAATTGCTTGCGGTTCCTGCATATGCACATTGCGCTTGTCTGTCTTTTTCTCGCTATCCTTTTACTTTGGCCAGCCAAAGTACGAGTATCTGTGTGTATGTGTATCTATGTGATGTGTGTGCGAGTGTGCGAGTGTGTGTGTAAATGTATTTATGTGTGTGTTTAGCTGCAAATTGCAATTAGTGTTGACTTATGTAGCTATGCGCAAGTTTGTTGTAATTGCTGTTGTTTTTCAACGTGTCTATAAAAAGAAGAGCTTACTTATACCCCCATCCCCCAGCCCGCAGCCCCTGGCTTACTTTGCGGTTGTAGATTCATTCAGTGCAAAGCAGTGCAGTGGCTTACCGTTAGTAGCATGAGGCATGTAGAACGCCTGCAGAAAGCCAAGCGATTAGCTAAAGGCACATGGGTGATTCTTTTATAAATCAAACGGACTTGGGACGCAGCGAAGAGTTTAAATTTGAAGAAATTCTTTTTTTTTTAAGATTTGATTAAGGAATTGGGGAACATTTTTTGCTGAGTGTATTAAGAGCTTATTATGCCGTAAGGTTGTTAAGTTTGAGAAAACAAATTTTTTATGTAATATCTAGAAGAAATCAAATAATCTTCAGACTAGAATGTTTAGGATATTAAAAGAAATCAATGAAGCCATATGCGTCTGTCTATACACCTGTCTTTAGTTTCTAAAAAAGATAAAGCTATAATTATACAAATTTTCCACAAATTTACCACCACAATATAATAACATTTTAAAGTAATAAAATATAAAAATAAAATAATAATTTTCAACATACATATTAGTACAATAAACGAAGGCTAAAAAAATAAATCAATTGTAAAAAAATACTTAATTGATGAAACTTTCGTTAGGGAGCTTGTTCTAAGTCTAAAACCGAGTTTTCGTATTTGTGGGTAGAGGGCATGGCACCGCCCACTGACAATATATGTTGGAACGGTTTTTGAGTCATGATTTCAAGCTCGATATTATTATCAATAAAATTATCTATCAAACAAGACTTAAATCAAGATTGTAGGGGACGAATCAGAGGACTGCTTGCTTTGTCGACTGCTTGCTTTGGTGTCGCGCACGTAGACAAAAGTGACCATTGCATTTTGGCGTGATGTTACACAAAAAAGAGCTAAATTTCAAGAGAGAAAAAAAAAAAAAAATGACAACAATCATTCTTACCGATTTAAAGATATAACAATAATTGTTCTGGCGTGACGTTACACAAATTATAAGTAGATTTCCACTTGAATTACAAAATCCTCAAATTCTGCGAATGGGGCAAGCCCTTTGGCATTTGGCAATTTATTAATAAGGAAAACATTTTTTCGTTTTAATTTTTTTAATAGCCATAGCGTGACGTTATATGGCTTCATTTTACAGAAATTTCCATTAAACATGTTTTGGATCCCTTTTTGTAACTTTCAGAAAAAACATAGTCCATCGTTAATGCCGCAACACGTGTGAACCAATTTGCTCTAAAGAACCAAAATTCTGTTGTACGATTTGTAAAATAAACGCCCATAGATATAGATACCTATATTTTTACTATACTGTATTGGAATCTTAATTGTCCAAAGCATATAAGTAAGAGAACGTATTTTTGGGGTCGCAGAACTTCATTTAAAAGCCATTTTCAATGCAATCAACCAAGTGGAAATCGTGAGGCGTGCAGGAGGGAGTCCAAGAAACAGGGAACCCTCTATGGTTGGGGGCTTCCCGTTGCCATTGTCGTTTTCGAAGCTCGTTTAACATGCAGCCACAAAATGGTTTCAAATTCACATAAATTAAAGGCACGGAAAACTATTAAAGCGTTGTCGTTACATATGTACGCATGTATGTGTGTGTGTGTGTGAGTGTATCTGTGTGTTAATGAAGAAAAATAGATGAGGTGTATCGTAGTCGTTGACGTTGCAGTCACAGTCACAGTCGCAGTCGCAGTCGACGCTATTCGTGAATGATGACAGCAGACTCCAACAGCGCGCCAAAGCATTTGGCCAAGTCCGAAGGAAGGCAGCAAAAATGTGCTTAACATTTAATGTGTGTGCACTCGCTCCCACATGTAGCTACATCTCGCTTGCTCCAGTGTGCTACTGTTGGCAACTAAAGCAACGGGGGGGCGCCACTTGGCGGAGACCGGCTGGCTGCCGCACAATTTGATTGCTCGTAAGACCCCGGCACGCTTTTGCTGTTGTAGCTGCAGCAGCTTTCAATGAATCTTTAAGCATGTGTGTATCTGTGTTGTTCTTGTAGCTGTTAATAAGTTGCAGCGATTTGTTGCTGTAGCTGCTGCTTATTTATGCGCACACACATAGATGCACCAACACACACACACACACACACATGTAAAAAGTGTTAATTACTTAAAATTGGAATTTTTGTAAGTTTATAATTTGCCACGAATTTAATGCTTTGACAAATTTAACGCACACACATTTAATGCTAGGTGTCAAATTGTTGTGGGGCGTGTGCCATGGGCGTAGGCGTAACATGGGCGTAGCGTAGCTTGCCTCAAATGATGTGTCAGCTGCCACACACACACACGTACGCACACACACTTTAAATGCTGGCAATGCAATTGAAGCCATTTTAAATTGCGTGTGGTCTGCTCTGGTCAGTTGGGTCACACACACACTTACACCCACACACAAACACATATGCATTTAGGTAAAAAGCATTTAAAGTGTGTGGCACGTAGCAAACGCGCGAAAGCGTAGCGCAAAAACAGAATAAAGCTGCAAAAAAAAATAATAATAATAAAAGAAAAAAAGTTGTAATCGCTAAGCTGTGGTAACCGACTGTGGCATACACTGCGCTAGAAATGGGAGTGAAAGGTATGCCGCAAGAATCCCGTGGAAGCCGCAAAAAGCGCAAAGTGCGGCTCGTCAAAGGATCTTAAGATACGCGGATTCCAAACGACAGATTTATACAGTAATTTCGCAACAGCATTTTTGAGAAATAATATTTGCACAAAATTGTATTTAATGACGTCATCAATCTCGCTAGCTTAGCAACTTTTTTAAGTTATGCCGTGCATAGACTATAGAAAAGTACACCAAAAAGGCGCTTGACCTGAAAAAACTCCCCGCTGGAATTTTTCTTACTCAATGCTTTGAGAACCATCCAAAAAATTTAAACTAAAAAGGTGATCTCCTTCCCGTAGGTTATAAATCATACAACTATGTTTAAAAAAACATAATATAGGGTGATCCATCTGTTGGTTTGTTTATTAATTGCATTTTATTCATATATTTTATGGTATTTTCCGAATTGCCAGTGTGCAACAACCAAGCCAACAGATGGATCACCCTATGTTATATACATTTTTACTGTACTAAGGCTTTTTAAATAAAAATCAACTTGATAGGAAATTGGCTCTTTTTTCAATCTTAATAATAACATACTATTCTTCATAAGAAGTTATTAAGTGGTGCCAAGTTTCGACCAGAGATTTTACTAGGAGTGAACGATGTCAGATATTAAGAGTTTAAAATTTTTATAAAATTTCATGTCTCGCTGCTACGGTCTTCGTCTCCGACTTCCAAGATATTTTTAAAGACGAACAGAACTCAATTACTTATCCATTTTGTCGTACAAAAACTTACAGTCTGCCACTCCTACTGCTGAGTGTAATACAAACATTGCACAAATGTACAATACTCTTGACCCTATGGATAAAGAGTATAGAAAATAGGAAAAGGGCCAGAAGCAGCGTAATAAAAGGGAGAGCAGGTTAAAGGGGGTTAACGGCAAATAAAAGCGGCCAAAAGGGTCGGCTGGCAATGAAAGCGCCCAGATTCGATTACACTGAAGAGCGTATATGTGTGTTTATGAGTGTGTGTGCATGTGTGTATCTGTGTGTGCGTATGCAGCAGGCTAACCGCAAAATCATGCGGTTGTGTGCAGTTAGTTTGAATGCTGCAATTGCAGCTCTAACAAGACCAGCTCAAAAGAATTTTAGTTCCACTCTTTTTTACATACACTACACATGCGGTGGAGCATTATGAGTTTTTCAAAAAAAATTTGGTAACACCTTAAGGCAATTTCAAATAAAAAGTTTTACAACACTACATAAACAGTGTGGATTTATAAAATCTCAAAAGTTCTACTTGGTCTTAAACTAACATTTAAGTATAATCTTCTTGGATAAATAAGCCGCTGATGCAAACGAAGCTTAGTTGCCTACGTCATCAGAAAGCTTCACCCTACAAAAGTGCATTTTTTTATATGTTTGCAATTTTTGCCTGATGTGAAAGATTTAATATTCTTCATGATTCTTCTTATTGATTCTTCGTCTTGATTCTTTGATTCTTCTTTCTTTTTCGTGATTCTGCTTGCTTTTTCTTGATTCCTCTTGAATCTTTTTGATTCTAATTGATTCTGCTTGATTCTACTTGATTCTTCTTGATTTTTCTTAATTTTTCTTACTTCTTCCTGATTCTTCTTGAATTTATTGCTACGTGATTAAGAGGTTTATTAGACACTTATGTCAACAAACAAATAAATACATTGGGAATCACTTGAATCACCTATTTGGAATACTCAATTTTGCTATGTATCGACAGGATTAAATACGTTCTTCAACTATTTCTATTCTTTATATAAAGCTGCTCAAATTGTCTGTAACATTTCAACCTTCCAATTTTCTCCAAAAATAGAGCCGATCTTAAGTAATGTTCGTATTTCCTTAAAACAAGAGAATTTAAGAGCATTTTTCTTTCTCTATTTTTCTCATAGATTACTCTCAATCTCAGCATTAGGCCTAAACCATCTTACGAAGAGTACGAGATGGTTTTTGAGCAGACTTCTCAAAATAATTCTAAGCTTTCTCAAGTTTAATATTTCTGTCTTAGAAGCAATTAATCTGAAAATCATCCTATACTTTCTCGCATTGGGAATTTAGGTTTTAGAAACCAATCAAGCGCAATAAATCTTCAAATTGTTCTCAACATTCTTGAATTAAAAATTTCTCTAAACAAAAAAATGCTCTTAAAATATGAATTTTTCTCCCAATAAAAGAAGAGGCGTAACTTTGCCAAACGGGTCTTGGTTCTATCCTAACCTTAAAAAAAGCCTCCACAATTTTTTTCCAAATCCGAAAGCCCCCAAAAGCCAGGTTTCTGAGATAATCTCAGAGATAACACGATTATGTCGTTTTTTGAGGATATGTCAGAATCAAATCGTGCTGGGGCTTATTATAGTTCGAATTTGGACTGCGCCACCTTAAAAACATTAGGAAAGTATAGTCTTACCAATGGATCATAACATTTTTTTTTTCTTCTCAACACTAGATTACTTTTCACAATGAAAATTAATTTAATATCTAATGCTAGTAAAACCATTTAAGTGAACTAAAGAAAAATTTAATAACAAGATCTTTATCTAATCGATCTCTATAAGCAGACTAAAGAGTCTGTCGACATTTAAGTTAAGCCTGAACTGTTTAGAAATTGTATTTCTCCTAAATTTTATTGCGAAGAACACCTCGAAATCATGAAATCATCGCTTCTGAAATATTTAAGCACTTTTGTATCTGGAACTGTAGGACTTTTTTATTGTTAGTTACTAAGAGCTGCCAAACTTTCTTAATCTTTATTGAATAAATAAATAAGATAAAATAATTCAAGTATTCAGAATTTAAAATTCAAATAAGTTTGCATATTCATACAACTAAAGAGTATTTAAACTTCGATTGCAAAATGTTCGTTATGCATATTTCTCACTTTTTGTTTTTTCTCTTACATAGCTAGGATTTACGTTTTGTTATGCTTTCCTTTGCTTTACTTTGGTTTGCTTTGACTTGGTTGGACCAGTTAAGGAGAGCAATGCGTTTGTGCATGATAGAGCGAAAGACAGTGAATAGAGAGTTTTGTGCGTTGCCCAACACCTCATTGATCCCAGCTATATATGTATAAGTGTTGAAAGTGTTGCAAATTGCGCAGTTTTGATTGCGCCGTTGTTAAAGAGCTATTGAAGAAGAGATGCGCCTATAGAGTAAAGGAAGCATGTAGTTCTCAAGGTAAAACTGCGCGGTTGACGGGGCAGGCGCTTTAACTGGGATACGATACAGTATTTAAGAAATACGTTTGTGCTTGTACTCAATCGAATAAATGATAGCCAGTTTTGAAGCTTAAAAGTATAGACATCAAATTATTTTGTTCGATTAAACTTTAATATGGGTATTGTGAAATGAAACCGCAAAAGTGGGCTTGTAACAACTAAACAAGATCATAAATAGAAATTTTCACGTTCTCTTTTTTTGAACTAAGGCTAGTACGCACCAACGCAAAACACGAGCGAAAAAATATAGTCGCGAAATTTGGGATCTGTAAGAAAACCATTCGGGCCACATAAACAAAACAGTCTTGGTACATGATTTTTTGGGAAAATATTTAAAAAAAATCAAATCTATAATCGCTAAGTTTTTGTTTTGAAGCGCTTTTGCTTGCTGCGTACTGGACTTAAAATAGGCTGCTGTTTTTTTTTTTTTTTGGATAGCTGGAAGCACTAGGCGACAGACGTACTGGGCTACATTTTTTTTTTTTTTTTTAATTTTCAAACCAAGTCTATATTTTGATATGAGTACTTACACTTAAGTTAAGTGTTACATTGCCTTCATGCCTTTTTTCAGTACCAATGGCAGCCGTAATCGTTCTTCAGATATTATCAAGAACATAAAAATTGATTGCCTAATAACAGCTCATAATTCCATCACGACATAGATGATCTTTAGCAACAGCTTCGAGTGGATTCCGAGTCTCCAGTAGTAGCTGCCGCTGCTGCATTATGTGGCATTGAAGGCTGATCATTATTATGACTATGATAACGATGATGAATTTGCTGCCGATTTAAATGGCCAAATCAAATTTCATAAAAAGACCTTTAAGTGGCAGCGAACATTTTGCCTGTATCAATTATTTGTCATTTTGGCCGCTGCTTAAACAATGGAAAATTAATTGACGAGTTCATTAACTATAAAATGAATATATTACAAAAGTCAAATAAAAAAAAATGCAATCAGTTGGGGCGTTGCACGACTTTGGTATACACTGCAACGAGTCTTACGAATAGATTGTTTATAGCTGCGTTGTGTCTTGTAGGAATTTACAAGTGAAATAGTTTGGGTTGCTAGGGGTTGGGGAGTCTTATACAGTGGTGGGTTGACAGTTTTTTTTGAGCTCTGATATTTATACTCTTCGAAGTGAAAAATCCCATCTATGACCAAATCCTGGATCCGCGCCAACCTTGTTTTTGTTTATCAGGCTCACTTTGAGCTCACAGACTAGTGAAAAGAAAGTGTTAAAGTGGTCGGTTTTGATAATTTTTTCACATGGTGAATTTTTTTTTTGAATTGTAATTATTTATGAAGTAATTTATTAATAAATATTTAGGTATTTCTTTTTTTAACGACTAAAGCTTTAAACTTGGAATTTTTTAATAAAATAAAAATATGTAAAATAAACCCTTTTTAATTTTAACCTTAACCAAGAATTTACAAATTTTATTTTTGAAATTAAAAAAAAATGTTAAAATATGTACCTAAAATATTTTTTAACTCAAAATTTAAAAATATTTTTTAGCCTAAAATTTAGTATTGTGAAATATTGTAAATATTTTTTAGCTTAAAATTTGAACATATTTTTTAACTAAAAATTTAAAAATATTTGTTAACTTAAAATTTAAAAACCAAAATTCAAATTTAAAAATAATTATTGGCTTAAAAATGTAAAAAATTTCAATATTTTTTTAAAGTTAAACATGTTTTTTTTTGAAAGCCAAAAATATTTAAAAAAAAAACTTAAGCAAATTAAAAAATACAAGTAAAAAAATATTTTTTAATATCAAAAATTTCAACCAAAAATAAGCTAAAAAAAGTCATTATTTTTAATTTTGAAAAAAAAAAAATTTTAAAATATATTTGGCTTAAAAATTAAAAACAAAATTTTTTGTTAAAGTTACTTTTTTATTTTCAATCGTCTAAAAAGAATTTTAATTTAAAAATTAAAAAAAAAATTAATTTTTTTAATAAACCTACAAAATATTAAAAAAACTCAAAACGCTTAAAAAATAGTTAAAATTATATTTTTTAACTTAAAAAATTTTTAATCATCCAAAATTAAGCTAAAGAAAATTTCTTTCATTTTAATTAACTCATCCATACAATTTTCTAATAAAATTATAATTTTTAATGTAAGCATAACAAATTTTTTGCAAATATCTAGGAAATTTCAGCCTGAAGGGCGCTATTGCTCTGGCTATATGTTCTTTATTTAATAACCTAAAATTAATTTTTATCTTATAAATTTGCTAATATATAAATATGTAGAATAATCTAGAGAAAGATTATCCCTAAACATTTAACATAAAGCTTGACCAAAAAAGCTTCTTATCAGTGTTATCAAGTCGTAAACGTCATCTGGCACAAATCTATAATACCCCAGTGGGGCAGGGTATAAATATCGGAAAGAGCCAACGATTTAATATTTTACTGTCGCTAATAACTTTTACCAGAGCCATGCTACTACTGTGATAAACTAATGAAGGCTTAAATGATGTATTGTTGCGGTCATATTGACTGCATGAATTAATGAACAGATAGCCATTACAATGCATTGTTGCAAAAGGTTGCATGCCCCAACTGTGCGTGTGTGTGTGTGTGTGTGTTTGTGTACAGGACCGCCTGCAGTTATTGTTTTTGTTGCCTTTGCATTTTATTGCCATGGCAATTGAATGCAGCTAATTAAAATATTGTACAAACACACAAACACACACACTCATACAGCACACACACACACACACACACAAAACAGAAGTGTTAAATATTTAACATAAAATTTAAATACAATTTTTAAGCCAGACTGCAAAACTTTCTGACGCATAATTTATGGCCATACACTCGGAAAATAAAAACCAAATAAAAAAAGAAACCCAACGAACCCAAACTAGGTATAAAATAGTCAACAATTTTTCCAACTTCATTAAAAGTGTTGCACGTTTGATTTGTTGTTGCCATTGTTGTAAATACTTTGCATATTTCATGCGGTCAGCTTTTTACTTAATAGCTACGAAAAACTAAAACAATGCTGCAAATTAAGCAAAAAATTTCAAATTCATTTTGTGACTTCTGGCATATGTGGCGTATGCGCAATGCGAATTGAGTTTGTACTGGCATACATGCATGCACTTTGTACATACATTGTTAGTTTGCAATTGTTTTCAAATTTAATTACGAAATAGTGTAGCGAAAAAAATGTTTATAATTTATATTGAAATAATAAAAGCTACAATTTTTTCTAGTTTGAACTATTGATTTAATTATGGTCGAAACATTCCGATCTGTAGTACAATTTTTATTAAATTTTTAGGGTTTTTTGAATCATTGCAAATAAATGACTTTTTATTGTAGACTTGTAAAAAGAGTTGGTTCGCCAGGGCCCAAATTTATATGTACCTATAATTAATAAATCATAAGAAATTTCCAAATCAATTTTTTTTACTTATGTCAAAATACTTTTGTCCACTACTGTACATATAAGAGGCTGTTGCACTTTTTTATTTTTTCAAAAAACTACTCTAAATTCATATTCGATAAATAAATTTGTATTTCATAAAATAGCTATCCATGTTTTAGCATTCAGATCTATATCGAAATCATAGAATATAATTTAGTGTAAAAAAAAGTTTCACGTTTCCAGTTTAGTATCTATAATGGCTAAAAGACCAGCTATCAATGTCTACATGACTGCAAATACTTCGAAGCAATGGTCCCGCCTGGATATAATGTCGTGGATAAATGATCTATTAAAATGCGAGATGACGAAAATTGAAGACTTCTGCACCGGTGCTGCCTATTGCAATGCCATGGATATGTTGTTTCCCGGTGCCGTCAAAATGGCAAAAGTCAAATTTGTTTGCAACCAAGAATACGAATATGGCGAAAATTTTCGAGTGCTACAGCTTAGCTTTATGGCCGCTCAAGTGAATACGCCAATACCAATCAATCAGCTGGTGAAGGGTAGATTCCAAGACAATTACAAGTTCGCCATTTGGTTTAGGCAATTTTTTGAGGCCAATGTTGGCGGAGCACCTAAAAACTATGATCCGCTAAAGGCGCGAGGATATTCGGATATTGGTATAGGACAGTACGAAAAAATAAAAAACATAAAAATGAAACCTGCTGCCAAAAAACCACAACAACTCAGCAAACAGGACAAGTTACGGCAGTCGCAACAAGTTGACGAGTTCGTTGAAAAAAAGGCGATTATAGCTAAAGTGAAGCCTAATATAAAAAACACTTTTGCAAAATCTGATAATAATTATAATTCTTCGAGTTTATCCGCAACATTTAAAGTACCTCCTTTTCGAGCCAGACGTGGTACAGTTCCGAAGGTCATGCAACGTAAAAAGCACGCTGAAGTACAGCATTTTGAGTTTCCCAAATCGGATACGCTAGTTATCGATTTTAATGCAAATGTATATTCTTATTATCCTGATTTAAGTTCCAACGATATGAAAAGACAACTCCGCCGTATTTTTGAATTGGAGAATGATGCCTATCTTAAGATGTTTTTAAAAATCGAATTCGAATGGCATAAAGTTGTAGCAAACGATGTTACCGTAGAGATAAAAAAACTTTTGGAAATAATCTCTGAGGCTGATGAAAAGCTGCGAAAACTTTAAGTCACCTTAAGTCGTCAAAAAGACGCAACCCCATTTTAATTTCAAAATTTAGTTCTTACTATCAACATATAGTATATTTTTTAAACTCA
This sequence comes from Chymomyza fuscimana, assembly GCA_949987675.1. Classification (NCBI taxonomy): domain Eukaryota; kingdom Metazoa; phylum Arthropoda; class Insecta; order Diptera; family Drosophilidae; genus Chymomyza; species Chymomyza fuscimana. The sequence continues at coordinate 17,304,579 of OX465090.1, read as the reverse complement.
CATGGTTCTATCATATAGCTATCTATATATGTATGATTAGATTTGAAAGAATGTGTACGTAATTGGGCAACATATAAAAAATAAATATAATAAAATAAATAATCATAATAATAAAATAAAACAAGTCGTTGGTACGAACTGGGTTTTTTTTTTTAAAAATGTATGAGAGTTTCGATAAGCTGTTTCGAAAATATAGACGAACCGATTTGATTTGTAGAGCTAATAACAATATAAGCAGGCGCCAATAATAATTATATCCTGTATTTTAAGTACTGAGTACATAAAGTTCAAATGTAGACCTGCTACTCAGAACAGATCAAAAGATACTGTAAACGAGATTGGGGTACGTAAATGGAATTGGATTGGGCATACTATCAGACAGCCAAGAAATTGTATTCCTCGACTAGCTTTAACCTGGAACCCACAAGGAAGCAGACGGCCAGGTGCACCGGCTATGACCTGGAGAAGGACTATTGAAAAAGAATTGACAGAAGCACGCTACACATGGAACGACATATGTAGAGAAGCATCCAACAGAGTGAGATTTAAAAGAATCGTTGCGGCCCTCTGCCCCACTAGGGAAAATGGAATCTAAGAAGAAGAAGTCGAGCAAGAGATTCCGTAGGCACCCCTAAGTTACATATCATTGTCGATCATCTGTCTGTATGGACGCCTAGATCTTGAAGATTCTAAGTGTTAGGATAATCAAACTCGACATTTGGACTGCTTATGTTCTGCTTTATAACGTAGCTGAAAAACTACGATTAATTTCAAATATGCGAATCGAATATTTGTACACTGCACCTATAGGTACAAAGGGTATACTAGATTTGTGCAATGTATGTAACGGACAGAAGGAGGCGTGGCAGACCCCAAGTCCTTTATACCAAAATGCTTATCAGAACCTCGGGTAGCGATTTAGCCATGTCCGTCTGTCCGTCCGTCCGTCCATCCGTCCGTATGAACGCCTAGATCTCGGAGACTAAAAGAGCTTCATCCTCAGAAGATGAAGTTTGTTGAATCATGTCAATATCTTCCGCCGTTCCCCCGCAGTAGATTTTCGTGGTTTTTAGCCACACCGTTAAATATTTGCATTTGAAATTTAACAGAGCGATGCGTTGTGGTTACATGCATCTGCAAAATCGGATAAATGCCACAAAAGTTATAGTCAAAAATGTACAAATTTCACCTCCCCTTGCCAATAAACTGGGTCAATATTTGACTCTACGTAATTATGATAACAAGTGACCTACAATCACCAATTTTGGTGAGCTGATTCATGTGGCTCTAATGAAAAAATCCACATACAAATTTTATCGATGTGGTCCCCCCACCCCCCGCAATTGATTAACCGTGTTTTCTCCCACACCCCTCAACATATCAACTTGAAACTTAACTCATACTTAAAATAGCTTCTTTGACGTAACTTTCGATTTTGATCAAAATCGGTACAAATTTACGGAACATAGGTATAAATATCGTTTTGCAACAAAAAAAATTTTTTCCGATTGGAAAGTTCTTAGTAGAAATATTCAGGAACAAAATTTTTTTCGAGAAAAAAGGTACAGGGTATTACACTGTTGGGCACCGCCTCGACTGTATTACATTTTTTTTTTGAGCAGTATTCGATTAAAAGTTAACAAGTAAAACGATGTTTGGCTTAATCTTTTTTTGAAATTATCAAAACACGTGGAACCGAGCTGGTTACTTTTGGTGAATTTTAAAATTCTACTTTCATATAATAATTAGTTGCCAATTCAAGAAAAAATCAAAAATTTTAATATTTAATGGATTTGGTAGGTTTTTTATTGGCTTCGCTAATTGTTATGATGCACCTTTTTGAGTCTTGCGAAAAATCTTATATTTTTCAAGATTTTCAACCCAACTAAAGAGCAACATATTTTCGAAATCGATTAATTCTTTGCATATTTGGTTTTAAGCCAAATTAGTTTGCAACTCTGTTAGTATTTTATCTAACTCAAATAAATACTTTTTTTTTTTAAGTACACGTACTAAGGAAAGCTTTGCGCCATAAAAAAACTGGTGTAGGCTTGAACCTTGAAACTTTTGGACCAATAACAATTACAAATAGCTAATAACAATAGTTTACAAATTTTAAAAAATTTTGGTATCCTCAACATGTTTTAGTCATTTCCGTAAATGGTTTTTTTTTCCAATTCGTTACTTGGTTGTTTATGACAGCTCGGTTAGATCCAGTCCGTGCGGTTTAGAAACCTCTGGAGGTCGTTGATGTTTATTTCCGCCAGCTCCCCCAGTCCATTGAAAAGCGGTTTTCCTAGGGTGGCCATTCTCTGCTTCCAAAGAGCAGGGCATTTACACAGAAAATGAAGAACGGTTTCTTTTTCTTCTGGCTGTTAACGTACGGGTATGTACGTAAAGCAAGTGCTTTAACAATCAAAATACTGCTTCCAGCTACATTTTCCATCTTCTCAAAGTCCTGCTTGGAGTTCCAAAAATTGTATGTCAAAATAAAAGAAGCTTTATCTTCGGTAAGAAAAATGGCAGCTGGAGTCTCTTTGGTAAGCGTCTTGGCCTCTTTTCTATACAATTTGCATGTGGCGTGTTTCTTCACCCCTAGAGAGCGGAGAGAGGCCATGGAGAGCTATGGATGGCACATGATTTGTTAATTTTTTCTGAGTTAGAGGCTACAGATGGGGTACAGCAATACATTTGTCTGCTTGAGAGCTTTGTTATCAGCTGGAACATCGCCTTGAACACAACTAAGTGTCAGGCAGTGCTATACACCTTGGGAAGAACCCAAGAAGAGCCCGCTGTTTGGTTGGATATTTTGGTTAGTGGCTAACCTAGATAGTAGACTCATCTTCAGACGACATATAGTCGTCTTACTCCGATGCAAGAGGTGCTTGTACAACAAGGTGGTGGCTTCTACCTGGAGGTACGCTATCCAAATCTGGGATATGATAGCTGGCTCTGACGCTTGAAAACAGGGTCTGGTACCTCATTGCTGGATGCGAATGGTATGCAAAGAACTCGATGTTGCACCTTGACCTCAGAATGGAGAACTGAATATACGAATGAATAATAAGACGCCGTAATAGGCTGCCAGAAGGGCTTCCTATTTACAATCTTGTCAGAAGACTTGAAAAAAGAAGTTTTAACATCGAAGCACCATCGTAAGAATTCCGCTAAAGATGATGGTCGAAACCTGGCATTCTGAAGGTTACCTAGCTGTGACCCGTCCAAGATATCTTCAGCTAAACAGGCTAGGTCAACGATTTCAATCTCTCAATCTCTCTCTTGTATTTTCAAAAATTATCTACCATGGAACTATCTGCAACAGAAATAGAGCTATCGGACTAATCGGCCAATATACCTTAAAGGTTAACAAAAAAATTCCCAACTTTGATGTTTGCGTCATGCAACAAAAACATAGAAAAACAGTCGTTGGTGGAGTGTGTGTGTCTATGGACACCAAAGCAAAAAAGATGAAAGGTTGGTTTTGAACATATGTTCCTTAATTCTATTTGGATAAGTCATGCACATATGGATGAAATTTCCTGCACTGTGTGTCTATCTATATACATACTAGACTGCATCAATGTACTCTACTTATTAACTTGCAAAATAATCAACAATTGTACGCAATTGAATTTGTTTTTTTTTTTTGTTGGGATCCTATGGATTGTGCTTATTGGAATCTTTCAGCTGACCGCGCTTTACATAAAATTAATATAGTACTTCGTTTATTTTTTTTTTTGCTTTTTTTTTGTGTTTTTTTGATGTTTCCGACAGCTCATCGCTTTTATTTTAACGGTCACCACATCCGCTGAGCTGGCACTGGCATGGGATTGGATTGGGTTGGATCCAATGTAGCGCCGCTTCTCGCATTATTCGCTTTTTCGCTTTTTATGTTAACTTTGCCATTTCAAATATTTAATTTTGAAAAACAGAAAGAATAAAATAAGGCGATGGGATGAAAAAAAAAAATGATGGAAAATGAAAATTATAATTTATTCATTTCCGCCCAATGTCTGTCCACTTGGCACTTGCTTGCGGCCGTTGATTATTTTCTTCATTTTGGTAGTACATGTATTAATGCGAGGGCAGTTTGACAAGTAATAGCGAGCAATATTTTTCCAAAAAAAAACTTTTTAGCATGTTGTTTATTGCAACAAGTTACATGATTAAGTATTTTATTATTTTTAAATTTATTTATGAGAAAAAAAGTTAAAAAGAGTCACTTGGCATTTGTTTCACAGCTGTTCTTATCTTTTGGTGAAAATCCTATTACTATCAATTTCTTTCTAAATGTTTATACAAGCATGAAAATTACAGTGAACCGGTCATGTGTACTCTTAAGGCCAGTACGCAGCAGTCTGGAACGCTTCTGAAGTCGCTAAGTTTCGCTGCCAAACACGAAAGAAGGTTATACAGAGATGTCGCAATAAAACAGTTTTGCCTCATGATTTTGACAAAGAAAAATATATAACAGCTAGTGCAACTTAATTTTGCTAGCGAAATATATGGCTATTAAAAAAAAACCTTCTGAAAATCAGTTTTTGTTCGGAAGTGCTTTGGGTTGCTGCGTACTGGCCTTTAGCTGAAGCAAATTTAGTGCAACTTAATTTTGCTAGCGAAATATATGGCTATGAAAAAAACTTACGAAAATCAGTTTTTGTTCGGAAGCGCTTTGGGTTGCTGCGTACTGACCTTTAGCTTAAACAAATTTAGTGCTATTTAATTTTGCTAGCGAAATATATGGCTATTAAAAAAAAACTTCTGAAAGTCAGTTTTTGTTCGGAAGTGCTTTGGGCTGCTGCGTACTGGCCTTTAGCTGAAGCAAATTTAGTGATATTTAATTTTGCTAGCGAAATATATGGCTATTAAAAAAAAACTTCTGAAAATCTGTTTTGGTTCGGAAGCGCTATGGGTTGCTGCGTACTGGCCTTTAGCAGACGCTTGCGACTGAGCTCTTGTATGTCGTTCTTTTTTTTTTTGGAAAAGTTGACTTAAAATCAGCGTTCAGCTCGGAATAATAATTCCTTGCTATCGCAGTGCTTGTTCAAGGCAATCGATATGAATTATGGTCCCAGACCCAGCTTCTCTGTAAAAACTTTAAAAGAATCATGATGTTGCGATTGCTTTTCCAAGAAATCTTAGACAACATGCCGTTGGTTGACAAGCCCAAGAGAGAGAGATCTTAGGAAAATGCCACTGTTTCGACTGTTTTTGGATCTCTAATCAGGCACAGCTATAAAACGCCGCAAAAATATCCTTCTGGAGCGTTGAAATATTAGAAAAAATTGCTTTGAAAGACTTATTATGTTAAATGTCGACTTATAGCAAATGAGGCAGCTTTCTCAAGCCAAAATATTGGTGAACAGATGCCTATGAACTGCTTCACTCGTCGATGATTCGAGAATAATCCGTGCATTTTGTTAACTATTTCTGGCAAACTAGTTTTTCTTGGCCGTCCTACGACTTACCGATCTAAAAAGCATTTTTAGTCCGCGTTGAAATTCAGCTCTACAATATTCACCAAATATCCTTTACTCTGTTTTTAAAATCGAATTAGGGCAAAATTATTTCTCTTCCAAACGCCCTTAGCAATAGATACTTAAAATGGTTACTAGTTCTTGGTTGCCTTATCCAAGCCGCTTACTTTTCAATTAACCCTCGTTGATACACAAATATTTTCCAACCGCAATTTCATTTTGCTTTGTTTTTTTTCGGTGGAAGCCCAAAAATTGAAACTGAACTGTAATCAAAGCGCGTCTATGGCTGGCTATTGATATCATTTGGCGTTTCAAGTGCCCCGGGGACTGTCGCCAATTGGCGTTGAGATACGTCGAGATACGCGTTGCGATAAGATGCGATGTGATGCGATGCGATGCGATGCGTTGAGATGCCATTGATGGCCTTGAGGGGATTCTTTTCAGAGCCCTTCATTCATTCAGTCAGTCAGTCGTTCATTCGCTTGAATGTAAATGAACTTCTGCATCAATTGTTGGCGCAATGAAATTTACAATATGAATTTAAATAAATGTTTGTCGTTGTCCACATTGATGCGAACGTTGATGCGAACGTCGCGACGCTGCTGCAGTCGACGTCAACGTTAGCGTCGGTGTCAGCTTGTTAGTCAGCCATTATTTTTATTGTTATTATATGCTGAGTTATCGCGTATACGTCGCGTTGCCGTCGCCCATTTACATTGTTTCAAATGATACGAAATGGTTTGAAATATTGCACATAGTTAATTAAGTTTGGTGAAAATTACACACATTTGTGCACAGCTTAAAAATGCATTCAATTTAATTGTTTCATTTGCCTGCCGGCATTTTTCTTTTATTTCTTAATTTTATTTTTATTTCTTTCAAACCAACATCAATTTGTGCGTGCGTTTGTGTCTGTGGCACTTAATTGTGCGGCTTTTAGCTGCTGCTGTTGCACTGTTGTCTGCTGCAAATAGAAAAGTAAATATTTTTTATGTTAAACATGGTTTTAATAATTAAAGTTGCGTTAATACATTTTAAAAATTTAATCAAAAAGTTAAAATAATGTTTTGTTGAGCCTAAGTTGAATACTAACTAGAATTTCTGCCGCATTGAGCGCTGTATTATATTGTGGTTTATTTCTGCTCTCCGCAACCTAAACAGAAATATCTGAGCTTCTCAAAAATTTATAAATAAAACTTGTAAAAATTAAGAAAAAAACTAAAAAAATAATCTTTTTAGCAATACACATTCCTAGCACTCCATTTGATTAAAGTTTTAAATTTAGTTATGGAATATGCCGTGTCAGTGTGCTGTAGACACATTGGCCACACAATGGCTCAACGTTGCAACATCTAGAGTGTGCTCCTGGCTTTTCAATGCATAAACAAAGGCTCAACAACATTGACAAGATACAACGCGAGTTGCAAGAGAAGATTTTGTGAGAATTACGAGCATTTGGAGTCGGGTATAGGAATAGGAATAGGCCTTGGCATAGACAACGCTGGCGCCCAGAGGGCAACCTGCAATGACAACGACAACGACAACAACCACGAACAAGTCTGACTTTGGCCAATGGTAGAGGCAGCAGCAACAACAACAGCAACAACAACATGCAACATGCAACAAACTCGAGTGACAAGTACGTGCAAATGATACTACAGCGTACGATGTACTTGACTTTGTCATGCCTGCTGCTTGCCTCAGTTGTTGTTGTTGTTGCTGTTGCTGTTGCTGTTGTTGTTGCAACTGCGGCATGTGACTGCAAAGCGTTGTATTTATTACACGTTCAATGACAGCAGGCAAAGCAGCAAAGGGCATTCAAAGGGGGGGTGGTTGGCTCTTACATCCAGAAAGAGGCGTGGCTGCGCCTTGTCGCTTTGGCTTAGAGCGCACTGAAATCTGTGAGCTGTTTACCTTTGGCTCTCGCTCTCACACCAGCGCTTAACGAGGGTCGGCTGAACAGTAATCGAAATACGAGCTAGCTTAAGCAAACTGGAAATTGAGACTGCTTATATGTGTAGGCTTCTTCTTTCTTCGGTTCCTTAATCCCTAAGTTCCGACCACCTTTTCTTGATACTACGCGCTTCTCGATCTACTGTACCGCCAAGTTTCCTTTGGTCTACCTCTAGCACGACCTATTCCATCGAGTGGACTACATTCCATCGCACTTCAAGCTATGCTATTCCCTTTGCGTAGATTGTGACCGATCCATTGCCACTTCTGTCGCCGAATGTTCTTGTCGATAGGTTTCATTTGTGCCCTTAGCTGTAGTCTCTTCCCATCACCCATATAGTATCTAAACATATATATTTTATACGATTTTAAAGTTTTACAACTTCAGTTTGTAGGTGTAAAAGGCTTGATCCTGCAATAAGCAGGTTACGCAATGGGCAGGTGCGTCATTTGTATCTCTTTGAAATAAAAGAGCGTAGATTTAATTATGTATGTTAGCTATTTGGAATAGTGGACCGATTTTGTATTTTTCAAAATATCGTGACCAAATTTATGTCAGTTGTATTTTATTGTAGACTAAACATTTGTCTGAAGTTTGATCAAAATTGGTGCATTATTTCGTATAGCTACCGTACAAAAGTTGAACCACTCCACCCTGTCGTTGGAGTGAACCTTCGATTGGTGCTGTGCGCAATGTGGGGGCCAAGCGGTCCACCTCCACATTGGTTTTCGTGCAGTCGCTGTATATCGACGCCGTGGGGCCTGCTTTCTCACCCCTATCCGCCGCCGGTACTGGGTCTCCGACTCCCAGCACCGTAAGGGTTTTTTATTCTTGTCCTCCATACCATGAAAAGAAAAAGAAAAGTCCGTTTTTAAACCAAAACTGCATCCTGGCCGGCAGGATGGACTGCCCTTAGTTTCGATGCTTCCCCTCGACCTTACCGGCTTGGGTGACCCTACCGATAGCTACTCTACCGCCGGCATTGGTCTTAGGTTCCTTATGCTAAATAAGCCCTCCCACCACGTCAAGGTGGTAATCCCTGGAAGGCTGAATACTTCGGCAAAAGTTTCTTTTTCTATGTCATACTCAGAATACATTTTTACGAGCATGTGAAAGAAGTTCTCTCCTAAGCTACAGTAGTTTCTTGGCTTCTATGGATTGTGTAATATATATGCTCTTAATTGGGTATCCAAAGTGAATACTAAGTATTTCAATCATTTTTCCTATTACCAGCCTGTATCTATGAGCTTAAGAGAGAAGAGGAAATGTTTATACTTTTTCGCCAAAGCATTGTAAGCTCTTAGCCTACCCTCGTATGTTTGTTTTTGGGGCACAAACTAAGCGCGGTAGCCCTGCCACAAGTCTGACAGAGCGACAAACCGACTGACAGGCACATGGACAGGCAGCCAGCCTGCTGACTGACAACCGGCAACTGAAGGCTACGGCATCATCGTTGTCTGGGCACGCGCTCACCATTTCCTGTAACTGTTGCCATGCATCTTCTCGAGCTCAGCGTGTATCGTCATGCCAAGACTGTAACAGCAACAACAACAACAAAGACAGTCATTTCATTCTTATTTTTTATACCCTATAGCCGCAGTATCCAGGTTGTTATGGAGCAGTAGACTTCGTAGATCCTAAATTGTTTATTAAGCAGCATCTTAGCGTAGCAATTGGGTCTGTCCATCTGTATGAACAAAAAGATCGTGGAGACTATAAGACTTAGACAATAAAGTTGGAACCGGAATGTGAACCCTGTCAATGTATCATATTTTAAAAACGGTTACCAGTCCTATCTAGAAACATCCAATTTGATCAAAAAACTATCCCACTAGGAGAATTTCAAGCCTTACGAAGTCGCTATCAGACCTAGACCCACGTACCACCAGTGACGCAGTTCCAGTTGGTTGCAGTGTATTCCACTGTCGTGCAGCGCCACAATTGAACCACATTTTTTATATTTTTTTTTATTTCACTGCGCTTTAATGAAAATCCTCTTATGCCAGGAACAACAGCTTTGCGCCAAGTTTTGTTTAAAGTTTACTTGGGTGACGCGCATTGCATGCGTCGGTGGTAACGACGACGCTAGCCGCGCAGCAGACGTCAAGCATCAACGCAGCAGCAGCAGAGGCAGAGGCAGCTTCAACTGAAGAGTTGTCGACGCAAGTTGACGTTGCTGTTGGCCTGCCTGAGATGACGTCGGTTGGCTGCATCTCTTCCTGCCACTGCCAAGCGATTCAGTTTGTGCCTTCGCCGACTGTGTTTACCTTTGAGTTAGTTAAACCCAACGTCGATGAGAGAGGGAGCACGACATAGTAAAGAGCCTGCTCCCTGCTGCCAGCTGCGTGTATATTTTACTAATTTAGATTAACCTGCAGCAAAAATTCTATCGCATTGCACACATGAGCACGTACAGTCAGTCAGCCAAAAGCCAAGTTAGCACAGACACTGAGAGATTGGTAGTAACGTAGAGAGAGGGAGACGGAGGGGTCGACTGAAAGAGAGACAGCCAGCTAGACGGCAATTTAAGATTATGAACCACACACAGGCCGACAAAGTAGCAAAAAACAGAAAATATCGACTAAAAAAAGCCAACTAGCTAAACTAAACGCAAAAGCAACGAAGTGAGAGTACTCTATAAGTGAGGAGAGTTTTTGGAGTATGAGCCTTTGAGTTGAAAAAAATGGCGTTAATCCTTCTATGTTTTTAGATGGCTTTCAATATCATCAGATATCAACTGAATGCTGTTGAGTTGAATGAGATTTCTCTCATAGCATAAAATACTTCATAAGAAGAAAGATAAGAAAAATATAGATAATGAGAAGAATTGAAAAATAAGAAGAATTATGAAGATGAAATTTAAAAAACAAAAATATCTTTTTTAACTATTCTTTTTATTCTACTTTTATTTAATTTATTTCGAATACCATCCCCGGAAAAACTGCTTATTTATTGGATAAAGAAGAGAGGAATATGAATAAACAAGAAGAGACATTGACAAACTGAGAAATCTAAAATTTTTTCATATGTTTAGTCGCAGAAGTTTATTTCCAAAAAATGTTTCCTTTTCAAAGCCCTCTGCTCTGACTTACCCCTTGACGACATTTTTGATATAGAGCATATTGAGTAAAAAGTTGAGGCATAGACTCTGGTCACACCAAGTCCAGGGCTGGGCATATGCTGCACTGCTCCCCACACTTCCTTTGCTTTGTGGCCACCTTTGGCGCATAGCCAACTGATATATACATATAGGCTTATAGATACACATTGTGACTGGACTATGGTTAGCTACTGCAGGTGCATGCCACTTGCTATTTGCCTGGGAGGTCTGTGCAACAACAGCAACAACAACTACAACAGGTTAGAACTTGCTTTTGGTCTTGATTGCTTGCCAGCAAATTGTAATTGTGGGAACACATAGCAGACACTAAGCCAGCCACCGCCGCCGCCATAGAACCAGTCGGCTAGTCATCCAATCCGTCAGACGATCTTCTCTAGCTGTTAACTCTCTGGCATACTGTAATTGAAAAGTTTAATCAAATTATAGGCTTAATTTTTTGGGTAATAACAGTATAGCAAAGCATTTTGATTTTCGCCCACAAATGGATAATGGCGAACCCAATAAGGTAACTGTGTGCGAGGGCAGTTTAGTGACTTTTGGCTATGAAACTTTAGTTGTTAATTTTGAGCAATTTGTATTAAATGGTGAGGAATTCTATGCCATGCAGACCAGATGATGAGTGGTCCAAATACAAAAGGTATCGTCTTGATAGAAATTTTTTATAATATTTATAGATTGATATTGAATGATTGGAGTATGAAAGTGGGTGCGTTAACTGAGGCTGTTTACTCCCACTGCACTCTTTTCGTAACAGTATGACCAAAGTAAAAAAGTGCTAGGAGTTGTTTCAACGAGTTTCTAAAGAGAAAGATATGACAAAGTAGCTCCTTTAAAAATATAAGGTGGGCCATCTGTTGGTTTGTTTGTTAATGCAAGTTTGAAACTACTCATTTATGTATGAAAAATAATATCACCCAAATATTCGCCGCGGCTGGCTCTACAGCCCCGTATGCGAACATCGTAATTTTCGATGACTTTTTTTTTTAACGAAAACTCATCTGGCTGTTCTCCCATCCATTGAACAAACAAGCGATACTAATAATGGTCTGTGGGCTTCAATTTTTGCATCCACTTTGGACGGGTATGCTCCAAATTATGAGTGTTTAACAACCAAACCAACAGATGGCCCATCCTATATCTTTAGTCATTTAGTCATTAGCAATTGAATGTTAAGATCAATAGAAGAGATAATCACTAAAACCAACGCCTATTTGGAAAACTTTAGAAGAATCCTTTTTTTTTGAAAGAAATTCATTAAGCTGCGAGTAGTGTGATGAAAAGAAATTATTTTTTTTCCCCGCAAAAAGTCACTGACTTATCGAACTGCTTACTTAATACTAACAGAAGGACTGAATGCATTAATGAATGAATGCATAAATGAATGAATGACTGACTGACTGACTCACTAGCTGAAAGTGAGAATGAATGCAATGTCAAGTTAACAACGTGGCCAGCCGCTTGACTTTGCCGCTTTGTGTGGCACTGTTGTTGTTGTTGTTGTTGTTGTTGCTGGCTGTACTCTTATGAAACATTAAACATTTTGCATGCTTGCAACAACGCCCGTTTAATGGGTGTGGCAGGTGGCAAGCAGGCAGCAGGCAGCATGCCGACACAAATCATTAGCAGACATTAATTTGGCTCACATGTATGCCAGACTCGACTCGACTCGACTCGAACTGGCTCTGGTTCTGGCTGACGTAGTTTTTGCCTGTGAGGCACGTTGTTATCGCTGCCACACATCGCAATGGAGCAGACCAAGTTGCCACACACACCGAGACACACACCGACACACTCAAACAGAATGTTTGCCGACATCTTAGATTGCCAAAACGTAGCCGACGGGTTGCATACGAGGGTAGTTTGATAAGTCAAGGAACAGTCAAAGCAGCAGTGAAGGACCAAGCTGCATCAGTCTATTATGACTACTATAAAGAGTTCTGGGCGCCATCTTTACAGCATATTCTCTACAACTATTTTCCATACCATTAACATATCTAAACAAGTTACATATATATCAAGCTGCCCTCGTCGCTTCAACTATGTACAACGACATTAAGTATGATGATGATGACGATGACTATGACGATGCTGGCAAATGTTGTTAATTGTTATCTATGTAACTGCTGTGTTGTCCACATGGATGTTGCTTTTGTTTCAACGACCTCATGCAACAACAACAACAACAAGACCAACTCAGCCTGTTGTGGTAAATCAGTGGAACACACACACACACACACACACACACACACACACACAGAGACAATGCGTCGTATACGTAATATTTGGTTGCCTGGCGTTCTGCCAGTGTATGCTGCGCCGTCTGCTGCTTTGGCGCTGCCTTTTGAGTTAATTGCGTTTTGCTCAATTTAATATTGAATTTAATTAGGGGCACATTTTTACGCGCCAAACTCTGGCTAGGTAAGAGTGCCTGCCGTGGCTCAACAATCCACAAAACTCTACAGCCACCACCCACACTTGTAGATATTTTTTGACTAGGCCAGCGTTGCTCGGCACCAACTCCAGACCAAGATACGTTAAAAGCTTTTAGGGCAAATGAGCAAATTAAATTTGATATGCGATGCTCTGCAAACGACCACGCCTATTCCAGCAGCCCGTCCATGGCCATAAGTTTCCAAGTGAGTTTCGAATCCCTGTTAAAGTGCTCCCTGTTTCTTTCGTTTCCAACTCGCCTGGCAGTTTCGCATAATCCCATAAAATTAATGCGTTTAATTGAAAGTGTTAAGCATTTTTGCCCTTGGCTCTGACAACAACAACAACAACAACAACTGCGTCAACAACAATTTATTTAATTGTTAGAATGTCGGAAAAGTTCGGGGCATTGGCTTAGTGCTTACCGGTAGATGTGCCCGTAATTAATGATACGCTAAAAGATTTCCTTGATAATGTGTAAATCTGTCCGACAATTGATGAACTTTCTCATCTAAACGCAAGTGTGACGCACTTTAATGACAAAATGGTTGACTCAGCGCCACAAGGTATGCAACGCATGCGAACGGAATTAGTCGTGTTTAATACATACACTGCAAAAAAATGGCTTAAGCGAAATAGTTTAAGCTGTATTTTTAAAATTATGGAAAATATAGTGCTTGGAAATTATTGTGGAAAAAAAATAAACAAGACCCTGGCCGCTTACATAAGGACTCCAAATATCAAGTTTGGGTATCCTAGCTCATATAGTCTTCAAGATCTAGACGTTCAGACGTACAGACGAACATGCCACGATTAATTTCTTTTGTTCTCATTACCATATTGAAGCTCACTTTAGAGGGTATCCGATGTCTACTTCTTTATGTTACATACCTTTGCGCAAACCTAATCCGACCATTGATGTGATGATGTGACGTCACGGCGGTGTACGACACTCTACTTTTACCTGCGTTCTTTTTAAACCAAGCCCAAAGCCTATATATGCAGATTAAGAAACAGTTGTTTATTGGAAAAATAATTTATTTTTTTTATTTTTAAAACTTTTATTTGTACGTAATGAGAGCACAAAAAAGGAGTAAACATATTATTTGGATCGGAGTTAAAAAGCCCCTAATTTTTTTGGATGTGGGAAACAGTTTTAAGGTGCAGACCGATACAAACGGGCAGAAAGTTAAGTCAATTTTCGAATATCTTGTTAAATTTTATTTTTTTTTGAATATTCTTTGGTCTTCTATTTTTTTTTTACACTTCATATAGGTTCTTCCTATCGTTAGGAAACGGTGTACTCTTTTCCTCTTATGGGTTCCTCTCAAAGAGGTGGGGCACTGCGATCAGAAGATCTTTTGTACCGTACCCATATATTAATACAAAAACTTTCCGCTTTCCGTATGAATAGTAGTAGGTCTTTTGTTGGTGTTGACCTAAGATGAAAAGGACTAATCCTTTCCTTTCCCATGTGACAGGCTCTGTCCCACACCAGCGCTGTGCAGTAACAGAGAATATGTCTGGTGGTTTCATCGTCTTCGAGACAGAGCCTGCACTCTGAAGAATTCGATAGGCCCATTTTCTATAGATGGCATTTTTTTTTGCTTTCCTATTCCATAGGACCTACAGTTTTAAGGTTCGTAGATCCTTAATTGCTCCGGTGTCTACTAAATCTCGCGTGTCACGTAACTCACCCAGTTAAGGCAACTGTTAGACTTTCTGAAACTTATTTAAATTATGGCAACCAAGAAGTTGCATGACATGCCTTCCGTCTTGATCCAGTCTGCAGTTCTTCTTCAAGTCTCCACTTACCCTTCGCCTGTTGCATATTGTGCTGAACTTATTTAAATTATGGAAAGAAGCGGTTTGTCTCGCCCCTAGCTTGCCGTACTGATTCCGACTGCATTTCCTCTGAATTTGTTCAGCTTTCCCATAGATGATAAAATAAATTACGGCTTCTTCAACTATTTGCCGCAAAAAGAAAGAATGTTTTTTTTTTCGCATACCAAGTAAGAAGTTTATATTTTTTTTTCTGAATCATAAAGTTTTTTAAAGAGATGCAATAGTTTAAACTTTATTTAAGGCCAAAATTCTAAGCGCTAAGATATTTGCTCTCTTGTACGCAGCTTTTTAAACAAACAGTGCTGCCCATTTTTTTTGCGCAATCAACCTCTAGATGGCGCCAGCAGTAAAATCGCCTGTTCTTTTTTAGCGCTAAAAATAAAAAACGAATGTGCAGCAAGTTATTTTGATGGCAACAACAATATCGGGTAGGCAAAGAAGATGCACAAACTTTACACAAGAGCAAAAAAACAATTTAATTTAAAATGCTTTTAGTAAACACTTGAAAAGATACTTAGTCCAAAACAATGGCCAAATTGGCTTTACTTGAAATTGTTTAGGAACCCAGCTACATTAATCCAAAGAAAGTGTTAAAAAAATTCGAGGAAATATGAAAAATTTCAGAAAAGACTGCCTTGTATGTCTGTGGAAAATTAAGCACACTCAGCTCTGCTAATTAATTATGGGTTCAACCACATAGTCCGCTCTTTCCTGCGTGTTACATGCTCATGATATCAATATAAAAATATATTTACTTTTATTTTTTGAGCTAAACAAAAAGCTGCTGTTAATGCTAGCGCCATCTAGCTATCAATTGAGCAAAAAATGGGCAGCACTGTTTGCACACAAAATAAATTGCAGTTTTTTGTCCCAACGCTTTTTGCCATGCTGCGTACTGGCCTAAAACAAAGAACGAAAGTTGCGCTTTGGGTAAAGCTCGAGTATTAAAATTTTTGTAACAACTTGACATTAAGTCGGCCATATAATATTTGCAAAAATTTTGATACTTCGTATATCCGAAAGGCTTATATTAAAGTTTTTATAAAATGTCAGCGGAGGGAACAATGAATATTTATCGCTGGTTTCCTAGCCCCATATGGCATATGACATTTAGAGGTACACGTTGTTAACAAATATATATCCTGATATGACATTAAATAATGTTGCTCACACTTTACTTAATGAAAATTGCTAGACAGTCGACATGACTGCAACACGTAATTGACAAATCGACTGACTGTGCGCCACAAAGTATGCAATGCTTGCAACTTGCATTTGCAACAATTAATTTCTCATTAAAATGCTGCAAGGAAAATTGCACAACAACTAGACAACGTTGTTGCCAATAACGTTGTCGTTGTCATATTGTGATTGTGTTGGTGTTGCTGCTGTTAAGCAACTAGCCATGTTGCATGCCACAAAATCATCAACACGTTAATTGAATTGTTGACACACACACATACACACACACAAGGACTGAGGAATAGACACTGTCAGAGAATGAGAGAGAGAGCCTGGGAGTAAGGCAGAGCGTGCGAATGCGGTTAGACAGCTGCAGCAAACGAATGTCCATTTTAGGTGCCGCACAGTAGTCCAAATGGTTGTTTTAGCAAGCAAAAACTACTTTTTTATAGAAGATACAACACCTTTGTTTTTATTTTTTTTTGTAAAAAAAAAGCTTACACTATTATTTTTTAAGAAAATATAACAAATGGTTTCAAGCAGTTTTTTTTTGCTCTATCTAGCGGAAAATTTTTAACTGGGCTTGGTTTATACATTTTTGTAGGTCCCTCTTACGCAGAATTTATTTGTAAGTTTATTTCGAAAATTTTATGAAAGTCCTTTTTTTTTTGAAAGTAACTGAAATTTTTAAAAAAATCGGAAAATTTTGTAGCTCCCTCTCACGCAGAAAAGTAATTGGAAAATTTTATGAAAATCCTATTTTTTGAAAGGAATTCAAATTTTTTTTAAAAATTTTGACTGAATCTTTCGAAATGTTGATGAAAAAAAATCTCTTCTTTATGATGGATATAGTAATTATAAATAAGCTTTTCTTATTTTGACAGCTTATTGGATCATTTGAATTGAGTTCCTTGCAAAAACGGCATCAATATAGAGAGCTTGTGTCTCTTCTAATATAATTTAAATGAGAAACTATGCATTTCAACCAAATTTACTTCACCATCCTTTAAGGTGAGGCTTTATTTGGGCCTTTTATTGATGGCACCGTGGATGTAAAACGCTTTCCTGTATTGATTTCCTGACAGTCCTTGAACGTAACTTAAATGAAAATTTTGAAGTGCCTGAAATTGTTGGTATCTGTATCTGTATCTGTGGGTAATTTTCTATCCTGACAATCAGTGCTGGAAAAACATCCATGTTTTCGATGCTTTTAATTGAAAAACGTCGGTATATCGATATATTGAAGTTTAGAATACGAAAATATAAGGACTGAAAATTCTGTTCCTCCCAGAATTTTTTAATTGTGAGATGAAAAAATAAAAACTTCGAAGTACCGATACATTTACCAGCACTGTTCACAATAATAAGCTTTATTCTGCCAAAACTCTTAAAAACAATTAACAAACGCAGCCTGAAGGTCGAAGTTGCTCTGCCTATAAATTTTTGTATAACTTAGAATTAATTTTTTCTATAAAATAAATAAATAATTAATAATTTACAAACTATATATAAACATTTCCACAAAATTGTGAAGCGGAGCCGAAAATTCAAATATTAATAAAAAGATGGCGTACGTTAAAGTCGGGCGCGGACGACTTTGGGATACCCTGTACCACTGCTTGCAATAAAATCCGGTAAATTGCTTACGAACACCAAAAGACATTTGATTGCCAAATTAGATTATGATACCGTCATAAACAACCAAAAACAGACGAATTTTTAATCAACAACTTTTTTTCGACCGATCGACCCTATGGGAGCTATATGATATAGTCAACCGATTTTGACCAAATTTGCTTCAGTGCTTGGGAACTCTAAAAAACTTCTTAATGCCAAATTTGGTTACAATATCTTCTTCACAAACATACGAAACGCAACGAATTTTGTACAAAAAACGATTTTTTGACCGATTAGTCCTATGGGAGCTATATGATATAGTCAACCGATTTTAATCAAATTTGGTATAGTGCTTGGGAACACAAAAAAACTTCTTAATGCCAAATTTGGTTACAATATCTTCACAAACAAACGAAACACAACGAATTTTGTACAAAAAACAAATTTTCGACCGATCGATCCTATGGGACCTATATGATATAGTCAACCGATTTTGATAAAATTTGGTACAGTGCTGGGGGTTTATAAAAAACTTCTGATTGCCAAATTTGGTTATGATATCTTCATAAGCAAACGAATTATCCATCGAAAACTTTTGCTTTTTTTCGAGGTCCTCTGAAACACCCCTATGGGAGCTATATAATGTAGTCCCGATATCAAAAAAATAAAATAATCTTGTCTCCTATGGATTAATAAGGGATCTTATCTGAAAGTTTGGTTGCTCTAGCTCTTACCATCTCTGAGATCTAGGCGTTCATACGGACAGACGGACAGACGGACATGGGTATATCGACTTCTCTAGTCACTCTGATCATACTTTAGGTAACTTTGGGGGGTCTCCGACTTCTCCTTCTGTACGTTACATACATTTTCGGCTTGCACAAACACAATATACCCATTGTACCATACGGTACAGGGTATAAAAATTATTTTTTTTTTTTACCAAAATTGTGTCTCAGAAATGTCTAAAATTTTATAAGAAATGGTTTTTGTAGCTTTTCTTGTTCAAATCATTGAAATTAAAAATTTTAATCAGTTTTTATTTCAACTGTGCATCAAAATTTGTCTTTATTCTTATACTTATACCGATGGACAACACTTTACATAATGTACTTACTCATTAATGTATAAATAATACAAATATTAAAAAAATATATTTTGCCTTTATATATATATTTATTTTTCATTTTTATATTTTATAATGCAAATAATTAAGAATACATAAATTTTTATGAATTGCAGTTTTCTTATTTTTGATCGCCAAACCAGCTTGATTAGCTGGAGATATCTTAGACGGAACACGGTGGTGTATCCATCGGAAGGCCAAGAATTGGTCAACATTATCTGGTTTCTTTTGGTGGAGATTCAATTTATAGATTTAATAGCAATGAAAAAAAATTAGAATTTTGAAATTAAATTTATGTCAGCCAACTCGTGCATATTAACCACTGTGCTACGCCCCATTGAGAGTCTGCTGGTGGGCGTGGTTGGAGCGCTGTGCGTTTGCTGGAATGCGTTTGTTTTCATGCTTCGCTGTGTTGTGGCATGCAATGGCCAACGGCAGCAACAACAACAACTGCAACAACAACAAGAGCCAAGTCCCTTGTCAGCGCCATTTTCAAAAGCCTGCAAAATGGCTGCTGCAAGTGGCAGCCATGTTGTTGTTGTTGCTGCCTCTGCTGCATGTGTGCGTGTGTGTGTGTGTGCGCGTACGTGTGTGTAATTAATGAAATTGCATCGAATTTGAATTTTAATTAAAACAAAGCGCACAAATTACTCACAAAAGCTTTTTAAATATTGCAGCTACAACAAAAAAACTTTGCTGCTGACTTTAAGCACTATTTAAAGCTCTAGGGTTGCCTACAGCAGCTGAGAGCCAAGCTGTACTTTGATAGATAACTTTGATTGAAAATCAGCAAATAAAAATGCCCTCGTCTAGGGATGGAGCAGCAGCAATGAAGTTCACCTTTTTAGTAGTTAAATTGCTTGCTTCCGCTAAGTTGCCCAGCGGGCCAACAACCAACAACAACAACTACCAACTGGCAATTCAGTCACACAATAGAAAAAAAAAAAATGTAACAGTCAGGGGAGTGTACGACTAAGGGATACTCTGCAATTACTTTGAGTATTATGTTGAGGATTACAGGTGTACTGTGTGTTTTGTAAAAATGTCAGCGTTTCTTTATTGTTTAAGCTCACATCAATTGGAACATGGTTGTAGTTTATAGAGAAGTTTTTGCCAAACAATTGCCTCGACTGGGAATGGAATCTTGACCTCTAGATGTCGCGACGTTAAGTTTTAAGGCCGGCACTCAACCAACTGAGCTACCCTTATTTCGGCTTTTGTCTTATAGAGAAGTCTGTTTAAAATTTATACAGTCAAAAGTTTTCATAAAAAACAAAATTTCGAATTTTTCGCACTCGAACGAGTTCGTTATAGCGAAGCTCGACGGTAGATACTTGTATGATAATATAATAATATATTATAATAATTTGGCATACAGATTGTAAAGATTTGATCCAAACTGAACTGTGTGGAATTTTGATCAGCTGGTCCTCGAAATTATACTACGAGAAAACAAGCTCCAGATATGGTAGTCTTTAATTCCAATGCTCTCTAAGATCTAGTTGTTCATACAGACAGACCTTTGCACAAAACGAACATAGACTACCTTTATAGTGTATTAAAAGGCAGGAAAAAGTTTTATACCTGTCTATGGAGAGACAAAAAGCTGGACCTGCCTATTATTAGTTACCAGGGCTTTGTGTATTGACCAGGTTGGTTGGCTTTATATGCACACAAAGCTTATGCCTCATGGGGCACACACACACCGAGAGAGACGTCTACATATTGGTCACAACACAGTTCAGTTCAGTTGAGTTGAGTTGAGTTGTGTTGAGTTCTGTGGAGTTCCATGGAGTTCTGTCTGGGCTGACCCACAGGCGAAATTGCTTTTGTTTCGTTAGAACAAAACACATTTTCGTTGTTGGGTTGGGTTGGGTTTTGGCTTGGCTTGGATCTGGGATCTGCAGCTGGATGCTGCCTGCCTTCGCTCCGTGTAATTGCGTTTGTGATATTAGCCTGAAGTGCACTTGATGTTTTTTGTTTTTTATGTACACATATACGTATATATTTTTTTTGTTGCTGTGTGTACATGTATGTATGTATGCAGTTGCAACAGTTTTCAAGTACAGAGCATACATAGTGCTCCTGCTGTGCGTCTCCCCAGCTCTCAAGCTTAATTTGAATTGTTTTCATTTACAGTTGCCATTTATTCATTCATTGA
The DNA here is from genome assembly GCA_949987675.1 of Chymomyza fuscimana. NCBI lineage: Eukaryota > Metazoa > Arthropoda > Insecta > Diptera > Drosophilidae > Chymomyza > Chymomyza fuscimana. The sequence continues at coordinate 17,283,666 of OX465090.1, read as the reverse complement.
TTGGCAAAAACAAAAATTTCGTAAAAAAAAACTTGGAAAAAAACATCCAAACGATTCAATGCTTAAAAGATTTCACTACAGATTGCCTTTTGACTGCTCGACGGTTTGCTGTCTGGGGGGCCTTTTGGAATTTTTGATAGCTATTTTAATATAAATTGATTTTCAATGCAGTTTCAGTTTCAAACACATCACTATGACGTCACATGTGTATGTGCTAGGCTTCAAATACACATCAATTTAATACAATATTTGCTCAGGTGTTCAGCAATTTGGCCATGTGGCAAACTTTGGCCATTTGTCATTTTAGGCTAAAGACCTAAATCAAGATATGTGCGGAATATGACGAATAAAAGTTATACTGTAAAAGGAGGTTGCGTGTAATATATGTTAAAAGTTTTGATATAAGATGGAGTAGATTACATAATTTTAAGCAGAACTTTCTTAGCTCTTAAAATTGTAGCGTCAAGAGTGTTAAAGATTTATCAGCTTCAACTTCGTGGTCGAGGGAGTCTACCATTAAACTATGTTGCAAATATAAGCTGAAACTCCATACATGCAAAGAAAAGCCAATTATCGATAAATTGATAAATAATCGGAATTTTGCTAAAATGATTATACAAGGCTTGGCTTGTACGTCTTTTACATTATTACATTATTCAGAACGAAAATCTCGATTTAAGAACTCATCCGCATATATACAACTTGCTGTACTAATGCAACCCACCTACCCAGTTAGACCAAAGTGTATTCCCATTACAGCATCTCCTGAAACTCGCTGTGCGTTTTGACAAACAACCTTAAAGGACATAAATATACAGCGCTATTTATTATATCTAGATATATGTTGCACAGATACCATCTGTTACAGACAAATTTGAGTAACTGCTGTCAGTGTGTAGCATCATGCTCTTGAGACCTGTTTGACTTGGCTGCAACTTAGCCAATTATTGTTACTCATACGCCGTGTTGACCCAGTTAGCATGTATATTGTTGGCTTTGAGGCGCTGTCTGTCGTCTGAGCAAAAGTGACAATGACAAAGACAACGACAACAGTTGCTGTTGCGGTAAATTATAATTTCTCTTTGTTTTGTTGCCATCTTTTTTGTTGTTGTTTAGCGCATTTTCGGCTAATTAAAAAAATTTATTAAATTGTAAAGAAGTAAGCGGAAAAGGCAAAAGCAGCAGAAGCAGAAGCAGAAGAAAAAGAAGACATAGCATGAATAAAAAAAAAGGCGAAGCGAAAGAATGCAAATTGAATGAAGAAAAATGCGCGTACAATAATGCAAAACAAATGTATGAGTGTGTGTGTGCGTATCTTTGTGTGCCAAAAGAGAGCGGGAGGGGCAGCTAAACAAAAGAACTGCAGCAAGAAAAAAATATAATTTCTGCACAGATGAGTATCAAAGTTTTGTGCAAGATTTATAAGCGGCAGGCAGCCTTAGAGACCATATGTGAGCCTAATCCAAAATGTTATGTGCACTTTTTCACAAAACATGCCCCTTAGCTGCTATACACAAAAGCTGCTGCACATAATTCTTTTCTTTGAGCATACCGAGTGCAGGGTATGCCATTGTCGGCTTGCCGCCACTACTTATGCACAATTTTATATTATTTGGTAAGACAACCACAGTGACAACAACAAGAGAACCCAATTTCATGCTGACAAATTATGATTTATGGCTTGGCTTTTTGTTCTTATTGTTGTTGCGGGCTTTATTCTTTTATCTTGATCTTTTTGTTACCGCCAACGCCATCTCTAAGCAAGCCAAAGACAAAATAAAAAAAAAACCAACATTTTTTGATTGCATCTGTGCACTGTGATTCATGCGTGACTCACGACATTCACGCAATGCTCACAAAGGAAACGAAATTAAAAAAAAAATTCTTTAGAGTGTTATGAAAGCTTACATTAATTCTGGTGATCAGAACAATTTATTAAAATTAATAACGAGAAAAAAATTATTATAAATTTGTTGACTCCAAAAGTCAGTGCTCCATTCTTTGTATAAGTATTCCATAGCCTAACATGACTCTTATACACAAGTTACATTTGTGCTGTCACGCGTGACTCACGCAGTGCTAGGTATTCACTAACATAGCATAACCCTCGGCATAATTCCATAATTTCCTTATCCCTGGCTACCGCCTTGGCTAATCCAATAAAGCATATGCATTCGCTGACCAGTGCCGACCTCTTGGCATTGGGTAAAAGGCTTGACGCTTCAATTATATGCCTGCTTAGGCAAGACACAACAGCGTTCAAATACCTATATATGTATAGATACATATGTACATGCACATACATATGTGTGGAGGCAAGCTAACTGCCGCCAGAGGCGATCGTTAAGCTCAACAAGCTCTGCCAACAACTACAGGCAAACCAATCTAAAGCTAAAGCCGAAGCTGTCAGCTCTGGCTGAGATACATAGATACAGATACAGATACATATGCAGCGAGTTGACAACTGTGCACTTTCCTATGGCCTATGGCTAACACCAAATATCTTTATGAAATAGCAGACTGTGTATCTAGATACATTGGGCGTCCATGGAGTTGTGGTACGAATTGTCATGTGAAATCAACAGCCAAGCCACAAGGAACCATCAGCCAGCCAAGCAACATACTAGACCAGACAGACGCCTTACCCCTAAGGACTTAGGCATCAGAACAGAGAGGGGAGAGAGAGAGCGAACTTCACTCACATATTTGCAAACACACATACAGATACACACAGATACACACAGATACACACATACACATGGTATTTGCCAAACATTGCCTGAAGCGGTATTTGCATTCGCATCTTCGCTTTGTTGCTGTCTTTTTAAGTACACTGAGAGAAATGAATCGAAATATTTTGATTAATAAATTTTGGTGATTGATTTTCATATATCGTTGATATATGAAGCTACCGTCAGAAAGTTTAAGAAAGTTTATCAGGAAGGTTTTAATTGGTTTCAAACTAATCTTTTTATTGTGGCATTTTTTAAGTAAAAAATTTTCTAAAAATGTAATTAAAAATCAAGCGCAGCTTAAAAAATTCAAAATATTTAAAATATTTTATGTAAGTTTATCGTTTCAAATCAGCTTGAGTAGCAAACTTGTTTGGAGCAGGGCACTGAGCCCACAAATGATCCCCAGAACTCCGACCATGTGCAAGCTTTGCAAGTTTAGATAAATAAAAACTGTTCTATTAAACATAAAAGGTGCACTCAATAAGCTTTCGCTAATAGCTTCATAGGTTGCACTTGATATTCAAAAAATATGACAGAGCACTTCAGCTCCGGTCAGCGACAAATAAAGTTGAATTAAATATTACGCGCAACTTCTTTTTATTATTCGACCCAGGGGGTGCAAAATAGTATCTCCTCGAAATAAAACTTAAACTTAAAAAAAAGTTTCTTAGGCATCTAAAGAGAAATAAGGTATAAGCTGGGTTCTAATTATATATTTGAAAGACTATAAATAAATAAGAAATTGAAAATTGATATTTCAACCTTACCTTAGCAATAAAAAAAATTATCAAAAAATTTGGTTACCAATAAATATATAATATGAAATTGTCAAATAGCATCCAAGAATATCGAAAAAATGTTTAAATTAATTCAGTTTAAATTACGTGCACTTTGAACCCATTTTGCCAGTTCGATTTGATATCATTTGCAACAAATCATTCGGTTTCAAACCACATAAAAAAGGTGAAATTTTTACCATCAAGCATGTGGTATTTTATTCGTTTTCGTTTTTCGAAGCACGGCCTAATATGCTGGTATAGAAATATTCAACGACAGATATTTTGGGGCTACGAACATTTATCCCTGTTTCCTTGAGATCCAAAAAAGGGTCAAAGAAACCAAAAGTCATATTCCATGGAGTCAAGTATCACAAGAGGTTTCAGACGTAGCTTCGCTACGGCTTAGCCTTGCGCATAATGTGCTGATGTATTTCTTTCAGTGTCTTTTATCCAACTACACACATATGTATGTATATCATACTCATTGCTCTTGGACCATTTTTCATGCTCATCAGCAACAACGACAAATAAAAACAACAAAAACTGCTACTGCCAATGGCATTGTTGTTGTCGTTGTCATTCTGATTCTCATTGTCATTGTTGTTGTTGTTGTTGCTTCTGCCACTTAACTCAAATTCAAACACTTTTGCAGCGCTGATTGTAAAATCTTGTTTTGTTTGTTTCTGCTCTATCCACACCCCCGCACCCGCACTGTCTACAGTCAACTCCCCCCCTCCCACCATGACCTTTTTGATCTAGTACAAGACTGCAAAAAAAAATATATATATATGTATATGTATATAAAAAATCTCCTTGGAGTTGGCAGGCATTGTCCTGCTCTAACCAAAGTTATGCACTCTGCCTTTGTAATTCTTGCCCCCTTTGCTATGTTCCCTTTTTATTAAAAAGTTTTCCTACAAGTTCTAATAGAACCAGAGACAGGCAAATTGAGTCATACTAGTTCGAGGTCCGCCTCTTATCGCCTGCAACTAATCGAAATGCAATCAATTTCTTATTACTTGTACAGTTTTCCATACTCTTTGAAAGCTTTCTTTCGCTTAAAGATACATTAAGTAAATCTTACGTAATCATAGCGTTTTGGAAAAGAATATCGCCCAGTTAACACTTATGCAAAAGGTTTTTTTAGAATGAAGCAAAAATATGGTTGGTACTATTCTGGCAGTTCACTTTACTATTTTGTACAGATTTCCTTCTCTCTAATCTGCTCAAAAATTACTGGATCCGAAACTTACTTTTAAGATAAGCCATGCTCCTTAAAAACTATTGAAATATTGTCAAATTGCTTTGGATAATAATTCGGCTTATAGATTTATTTCACATATTAACAAATGTCTGGTTGAAGAAGTCTCTGGCTCAATATAATTTTAACATAATATGTTAAAAATTCGATCCTCGCAGCAGAGTTTTTTTTTTTTTTCTAACACTATATGCACATTCATTTCAACAACTTTTTTGCATTTTTTTGACGACTTTCTATACTTGGCTGCAAATTTTTGTTCTATACCCACTAACTTTAGGTAAGAGGATAAATAGAGGCCAGAGATCTCCCAAAGTTACCTTCAATATGTTTAACAGGTAAAGAGCAATTGAACTAGACAGGTCGGTCCAACTGTCTCTTTGTCCGTATGTATGGACGCATATATCTTGGAGACTATAAAAGTTAGTACATATAAAAAACTTCAAATTTGTACTCCTTATATGACGAGCCATATCAAGTTTATTTTTTTTTTCTGTTGTCACGCCCCCTTGCTCCACAAATAATTTCTTAATGCTGTATTTTCTACAATTTCAAAGCTAAAACTTTAGTGATACGATCATTAAAATCGAACCATAAATATCTCACTCACTCTCTCATAATTCCTGTAGTAATCTATGGGACATTGGGCATATCTATTATAATCGCAATAAATTATTTTAGAGGCGGAAGCTGGAATGGGCTCAAGTATACAAAATTAGCAGCCTCAAAACTCAAAGCCTGGCGATGTCTAGCTACAAAGTTCGATTCCGACCTTAACGCTCTCTATATTTTTAAAAATTTTTATTTATCCTCAAAAAATTATTGTAAATAATGTATTATAATTGTCTACCCTTTTCTGTTTTAAACATTTTCCAGTGTGTACCTACATTCAAACATATATGAAATCGATGTTAATCTATATTGGTTACAGCTAAAACTATAAACATATTTTTTTGTTCCTTTAAGGGTATAAAAATAAACTTTTAATTTTTAACAAGATCTTATATTATTTTGCTTAGAGTGTTCAGTTTTCCTGGCTACATCAGGGCAAAACTGCATCAAGGCAAAAGTGCCCAAATAACGACGTGAGCAACCCTAACAACGAAGTATAAGCAACAACAATCAGCTGTTCACAAATGTCATACGACGTAGTTTTTTCTTGTTATTTATTTTATGTTATTTTTGTTAGAAAAATGCTCTTAATTATTTGGCAGTAAAATAGGGTCTAGCGGAATAAGGTACTAGAGCGATTTTTGAAAAAAAAAAAAATGCTGATTGACATATTTAAGGAACATACATATTTTTTTTTAAGAAAATGTGTTGGTTAAAAAGAAGTTAAATATTTTTTTAAAAGCCCTGTTGTCAACTTAGATTAAAAACAAAAATTGGTTTAAAAATATTCAGTAGTTTAGTCACAATCAAATAAAACCGAAAAACACGTTTTTTTTTTAAATTAAGCCTTAACGCGTTAAGTTTAAAATCTTAATTTTGCAAAAAAAAGCCCATATGCATCGAACTGCATCATTAGGTTTCAAAAATCGCTTGTGCAGTTTTCAGTACCTTATCCAGCTAGATCCTTTATTGATCTTCCATGGCAAAGCAATTATACCTTTCAATTATTAAAAAAAATAAAAAATTAAATACTTTTGGCGTTTGTCTACAAGCATCTGTTTAGTTTCGTATTAGACTAAATAATGCCATAAATAATATACAAAATTGGTACACAGTGGCAGATATTGACGCTTTTGGCAAAACAGTTTTGGGCAGAAGTGCCCTGCCGCTCGTCGGGCAGAAATGCAATGTATGTTTGAGTGGGACACATCTGTTCATTTTCAAAAAGATGAGTAGCTTGCAAAAACGGTTTTAAATTGAGTTTTTTTATTGATATGAACAAAAAGGATAGAAGTTTCGTTAGGCTCAAAATTTTATTCACAGTATTAGATATTCACAGTAGATTAGATATTTAGCATTTAAAATACAATATTTTTTTTAAGTATTGTGTTGAAAACTGATAGTGACTTAAGTTGCTTTGCAATTTTGTAAGACAGCGAATTCAAATATGTTTGCAAAGTAAACTTTAAAATACCAGCATTTTTTAAAATACATAAAGTCTTGCTTAAGTTTTAAAAATTTAATATTATACATTTTAAAGCCACTTTAAGACTTTGTAGTACAGTGTTTTAGTACCCATAGATTCCACCAATTTTATGGTTAAAAATAATTACATAGGTATTATCTAAGAAACCACTCGTTGTAATTATATCTTACAAATATATGTCAGTATGCCAGCAGCAGACTTGCAACTTGGTCTGCAAGGGCATCCAAGTTCTGGCTGGTCTGACTATCTTGGGTTTTATTTTTATTTATTTTTTTTTTTGTTTTATTAGCACTCCTTGACACACTTAGTTTGTAGTAACATTCATTTGGTGGGCTTTTTCATATGAAGCATGAGCTTTGGCGACATTACAACATGGCGCATGCGTTATCCAAGTTAAAGATGTTGCACGCGATCGCGTGTGGAAACCTGTGGAGAACTTTGTGGAGCCGTGGAAACCTGCCGGGCGAGCATCACCTAAGCTGACAGACCAAAGTCTCGTCAGAGATTTATACAGCTGCCTACACGGCCTGAGGATGAGCTTGACTTGTTGTTGTTGCGTCTGTCTGTCTGTCTGTCCGTCTTTCTGTCCAACTGGCTGGGCTTGGCGCGTCAAAACTAATTAAATAACCCGTTTGTTTTGTGCGCTGGTTTCTGGGCAAGCTCCAGCCCGTTGCTTGGCAGCCAACGCTTTTTGGCTGACTGCAGCTTCCAGCTTTAGATGTCGAAAGCAATTAATTTTCAATTATCTGCGCCTCTATAGCCTAACCGCCTGCGCTCCCCTTCTATGACCAGCTCCCCAAAGTTCTTGTGGTCTTTACAGAAATACAAATAAATAAAAAAAAACAAAACACACACATTAAGCTACAACAAAAATTATACAAAAGATACGAAACGCAGCAACGCATTGAAATCAAAATAATCGGTTGTAAATATCGCAGTGTATATCGAATCGAATCGAATCGCTATTTGAGGAGTGTCAAAGAAAACAAAATCAACGCACGCCATTCAAATTGGCCAATTAAAGTTGAAGTGTTTGTGTTGGCTCAGACAAGACAACAAAAACAAAACAAAAGAGTTAACGAAAAACAAAAAAAAAAAAATAACGATTATAATAATGAAAATATGGGAAAAACACAGCGACAATCCAACAAATAACCGAGACCACAACTATAAATTTATATATTCGATGCGGTAGCCGACATTGGGATACCCTTCACTTACGTTGAGAAATGATCTGTCATGACAGGGCATGTGCAGTTTATTTCTCTTCTTAGGCTCACATGAGTCTACATGGAGAATTTGGTAGGTTCAGACTATATTTATATTTCTTAAGATACTCTTATCTGCACTTATTTTGTATCTTTAGGTTAAAAAATGATTAAAACGGTCAGCCTCGATAGGGCTTGGAAAGTTTGTAGACGAAGTCAAAAAAATTTTGCTTATTGCGCTCACATGAGTCTAGGGAATTTGGAGCTAATATTTATATTTCTTACGGTACTCTTATCTGCACTTATTTTGTATCTCTATGTTCGAAATAGTCTGCGTCGATAGTGTATGCGGCGTTTAAAGCCAAAGTCAACCTTGTTTCGCTTATTAGTTTCACATAAATCTACATAGATATTTTGGTTCTTACAATGTATATTTATATTTCTTAAGATACTCGTATCTTACGTTGAGATATGATTGAACTGAGCTGCGTCGACATTGAGTTTAAAGACAAAATCAAACTTATTTTGGTTATTAGGTTCACATAAATTCCTAGCTGAGGAATTTGGTGGGTACTGCTTATATCTTATATATCATCTATTTATTATCTAATCTATGCTTATAGGGTATAAAAAAAAAAACCACAACCATACCAAAAAAAAAAATGCCAACAACAATATCAACGTCAAGTCAAGCATAACACCTAATTATAAAATTTTTCACCTTTTTTCTCCGGTATTACACAAAAATAAAAGTATTACAATAGAAACTATTTGCCCAAGCTGCGCCCAACATCTTTGTTTGTTTTTATTTTTTTTGTTTAATTCAATTTAGCAGAAAACTCAATAAAATTTCATATTCCCCATGCAAATGCACTCTCAAGTACGTTCTAAAACAATTTCTAGCTTTATTTCAATTCCAATCTGAAAATCTGACCGCAGAAATTGTTGCTGTCCACAGACTGCCAAAGGTCGTCGACAACAACTTGAGAACGCCAGATACTCAGTCAGCTACGGTAGATAGCTAGAGAAAGATGAGGAGCAGAAACGGGTCTCTCAACTACCATAATTTTATAAATATAATATGGTTTTTTTTTATATTTTTTTTTTTTTGCATTTGCATCTGGCTGGTTTGGCGCATCAGTGCTAAAAATAAAATAAAATCTTAGCCAGACATCCAGCCGCTTCCGTTACTTCATGATGATGAGCTGTTCGAAACTTTTGCACAGAACGAACCGGTTCAAGTTGAAAGTAATGTGAGCGAGTGGCGCATTTTAAAGCCATGTCTTTTTTGTGGATACGCGTTCTATATGAGTTATTTAAAAGCACAAGCTGACTTTCTTTTACTTGGTCAAGGGGTCAAGATATTTCTAGCTAACTTGATGATATACTTATATACGATAGTGTTCCAGGGTTGTGCTGTTTCAGATCTTGGTTGGTGTAATGTGGTTTAAGAAAAACTTTTGTTTTTGGAACAAAATTTATGAGTAACCAACTTGCCAAAAAGCAAGCCTGTTTTTAATTTAATCGACTTTAATATACACCATCTTTTTTTTTTAATAAGCTTCTTTACATAAAAAATCTAATACCTGCATTTGTTTTTCTTTCTTTTCATGTTACTTGCTCGTCCGTCCATAGGTAAGTTCAAAAAAATTATACACATAAAATGTATAAGCTAAATTATATCATACGTGTCATAAATTATATAAAGGGTCATCAATCTTGAGGTTTTTTTTTTTAATTAAAAAAAAAACACAAAAATTTTTAAGGAATCGGTAAATATTTATTATCAATAGAAAGAACCGTTCTTGCCATTCACTTTTTAAAAATAATCCTATTCAAATGTTGGCCGCAATTGCGCCGTAGCTCGTCCAAGCGGAGGTTCCAATTTTCGATGACGCGTTCGAGCATAGTCGGCGGTATCTCGCGAATAACACGGGTAATGTTAGCCACTAATGCTTCAATCGTAGCTGGCTTATCCACAAACACTTAAGACATCACGTAGCCCCAAAGGAAAAAGTCTAACGGTGTGATATCACAGGATCTTGGTGGCCAATTCACCGGCCCGGAGCGTGAAATTAATTGTTCACTCCATTGTTTCACGGGCTGTGTGGCAATTAGCGCCATCTTGTTGAAACCAAATGTCGTCGAGATCTCGGGCTTCAATTTCAGGTAGCAAATAATTCGTTATCATGGTCGCCATTGACGGTTACGGTCTGACCAGCGTCATTTTTGAAGAAATATGGACCGATGATTCCACCTGCCTATAAACTACGCGCTGGACGAGGTCTATTCGGTCGAGTGTCATCCAATAATGAATATTGGGTCTCAAATTTGTTGATGTTATGTCGAATAGTGGTGGCAGTAGGTCCATTATGGCGACCATAAATGGCCTAAGCGCGCGAAAAACATTCTTTACAGAACGTGAATTTTCGTAATATAATTGTACGATTTGAAAACGTTGTTTGGGTGTAAGTTTTTCCAAGATGGAATGGCAATGAAATCTAAATAAAAAACACATGGCAACTTGACAGTACTCACGCGTGGTTTATCAAAAAAACCTTACTGAAAAAAAAACCTCAAGATTAATGACCCTTTATATATAAAATAAGCTTCTATGGAACATATTTTGAATTCAGAAGGGAAGCTTGAAAAGCCGAAAAGTTTTTGGCTTATGTTAACCCATCCACTAAATTTACCAGCTGCTCTCCGCTTTCCACTCAAGGTACCAACGCTAGGTATTCCTTAAAATGTTTGTTTGTTCGCTACCTAAAGGAAACTAGGGGTTGCCGCCACCTGTTTGCTTGATCCACCTTAAGGCCTTCTATATTCATTTCAATTCAATAATATTCCCTACGCTTTCCTTAATTTCTAAGATTTTGAGAATTTTGCTCGACTCTTAAATACCCTGTACCAACGCAGTTTTCGTTATATCTTTTATACAAATGGGCTTAATTTCCGTAATTTTGGAATATAACTCCCGAAGTTCTTTTGGATTTATTTTTGGCTAAAACTATCGAAATTCTCAACTGATTTAAAAAATTATTTTTGGATGGAATATGTAAAATGGCACTTAACACACATCTTAAAACCACCCACCTTAAAATCTTTTGAAAAAATTTGCAATCTCCAAAATCAGTCTATAGACTTATGTGGACTCCAATATTAAAATTCTGGTTACTTTTTGCACCCAAATATTACCACATAGAAAGTTGAAACTTGACTGAAATAAACCCAATTCTGCTTTTACAAGGTTTTGAAAAAACACGGTCTAGAAAAAAATATTTTTTATACAATTTCAGTACGATTAAAAAAAGCTATTTGATTGAAATTTAAATGAAAAATATTTTTACTAACGTAATCTTCTAGAAATTTGCATAGGGAATTCCAATTTTTAATTTATTTTCATAGCAGCTTAAGGATTTATTTTACACGGGTTTTTCTGGAACGTATCTATCGTGTAAAAACAGTATTGAAAACGTACTTAAGAAACTGTTTCGAAGCAATTCTTTAAGGAGCGTCAAAATAAAGTTAAGTTTATAGAGAAGATAACCCGGCTCTTTCACGATTAAAGGACACAGTTTGGTTCACTGCTTTGAACCAAAGCTGCCATAAGAGACCTACAGAGTATAATCTTTGACGCCTACTAAAATTGATCTATGACCTTCAAATATGAGATGACAAAAATTTTTACCTTACGATTAGTTTTGATAGTATCTCATATCTTTAATGCTTCTTATTTTGGTTTAAAATTGCTAAAACGATTAACTTATTTAATGTAAGTAGTAAGCACAGGTACGTCATCTTCTTCTTCTTCTCATTTCTCTAATGCCATTCTCACTCACTTCCTCTCTCTTTTTATTAGTATCTGTAGTTATACTGCGTTTGTTTGGCTTGCGCCTTTTGCGTAAAGTGTAAATATTTTGTTAAGATACTTAACCATGTTGTCATCTCGTTGGTATCTTCTTGGCATTGTTGTGTTGACGCCTCGTGCTGAAATTCAGCTGGGGATTAGCTTGTTTTCCCACTTGCTCAGTATCTCAGTATAATGCTGTTTCTCTTTGGCACTCTTGTTGATTCCTTGCTGAACTGCCAGACCGGGAATCTAAGCGAGCTTATCCTTGCTCCTGTTACTTTTGTTGTTGTTTGACTTGTCAACTGGCTGACTGAATGTTTATTTTGTCAGAGCAAATAACAACAACAACAACGAAGTGTAGAACTACAGCAGCGCCAAGAGGTGACAGCGGCATGTGGCAAGTGGCATGTAGCTAGTGACAGGCAGCAGTTGTTTGTATTGACGCGCATTCAATTGACAGCTGAGCGCATAAATGTCAAAATTGCAAGCTTCTAAATGCATTTGCCAATTAATGGGGGTATTTCGATAGACCTGCTAATGATGTTTCAACGGATACAATGGCGATGTAGATGACGATGACGATAAAAATGATGATGCAGATGATGATGACGACGAAGATGACGACGAAGATGACGATGAAGATGACTATGAAGATGATAATGAAGATGACAATGAAGATGATAATGAAGGTAACGATGAATATAACGATGGAGATTACGATGAAAATGACGATAAGGTTGACGATGAAAGTGACGATGAAGATGACGATGAAGACGACGATGAAGATGACGATGAAGATGACGATGAAGATGAAGATGACGATGAAGATGACGATGAAGATGACCATGAAGAAAAAAATGACGATGCAGATGACGATGGAAATGTCGATGATGATGAAGAAGACAATGTAGATGATGCCAATAACACTTGCATAACTCTATTGCAACTGCCGCAAGCCAAGATTTATGCAACGTACCACATTCATACGATTTTAGCCAAATGGAATTTGACAAGAAAGACTTAGAGCTCTCTACTTTTTTTTTACTCATGTACGGACAGAAATTAAAATTTACAATCGGTAAAAAAGTTACAAAATTTCCAAGTTCCTACACTTAAAATAAACAAATCCAGTTCGACTGCACCCTATAGAAATGAGGCAAGTTACTAAATATGTTAACGTCGGGGTGTTCCAAGTGCAAACCGTCCAACTTGTTATATGCGTCATTTTTAAAAGTGCCTAGAAAAGTATCTTAATAATAGCTTTAAGACCAGCTTATATTTCGTCGGTGTATTTAAACTACGCACCGGGTCTAACCCATACTTTAATGATTATTTTTTTTGGCGCTACGATATTGTACGGTGTCGTCATCAGCCTCGACAACATCAGCAGCGGCATCAACGTCATCATCGCTGGCAGACGGAAACTCATTAGCGAAACTGTGTCTTGAAAAAGCTGCCACATTGGCAACTTCACTCCTCTCCACTGCTGCTCTCATCATTCTCAACTCTTGCTTCTGAGTTCCTCGCTCAGCTTTATAGTTTGTTTTTCCACCGCTTTTTTTCCCCACTACATTGCCACATGGAACGCCTCCTCAACACGGCAACGACGTGGCATGTATTGTTATGCCTGCCTCTTGCTCCTATCGGCTGCTGTTGTTGTTGTTGTGGTTGTTTGTGTGTGCGAATGTATGTTTTTTATGTATACGAATTTTTATGACGACAGGTTGATGCAGGCAGCCTCCAGTGCCAGACCCATGCTGTTCCAGTCAGTCCCAGTGTATCCCAGCTGTAGAGGCAGCGAGGTAAGCAGGCCAGGCCAAAGCGATTTTACGCTTCACGTTGCCTCAGTAATGCATACACTCAAAAGCTGCGGTGGCGCCACCTAGTGCCGCTCCCAAACGCAACGGCAACAGCCACAACAACAACAAAAACAAAAACAGCTCATCCTGCGACTCTGCCTAACGACGTCATGACGCGTCACCAACGTCCTGAACCAAATCACACGCATTCAAACATACAAAAAAAGAATATGTTGAATTCGGTCTAAACCGACTTTGGAATACCCAGGGAAAGTGGTAACTAACCGATCTGGTTATAAAACAAACTGGAACTACCTAATTTTACAGATTTCAAATAATTATGGTAACTCCCTTAAGCCGGGGCTGAGTCTTTAAAAAGATCATGGAGATCTTATTAGGCGCCCTTAGTTCCTGCTGTTTGTCAATAGATGGCTCTAACAATAAGTCTTGGTTAATTTTCACATATCCAAAGCGACATGAACCAAGCTTAGTTATATGGTATGGTGACTTTCTAATCTTTCTTCCAAATAACCATAATTTGCGGGAAGTGTTAATTTTCATATTTAATTCGAAGAAAACGGCGGCTCGAGAGCTCAAAAAAGTTTAGGGAAATGCTGTTGTGAGTGAAACAATGTGACGTCATTGGTTCCGTCGCTTCAAAGAGGGTTCGATGTAGAAAGACAAATCTTCGAAGACGCTAAATTGGAGCGATTGGAGGATCCATGCCAAACGCAAAACAAAACTTTTTTCAGCATTAGGAGTCACCCGCCCAGCCATTTCCAATCGATTACATGCAAAGGAAACGATTCAAAAGCAAGGAACTTGAGTTGGTTGGGTTGTTCCAAAGGACGTTGAGCGTCGTTTTTCGCCTGCAAACAACTGCCCCAGCGGCAAAACGAAATGGATTACAGCAACCTAAAGATGACAAAGTCATGGGGTTTGTGCTTCTACTTTGTTGGCTTGACCGAATATGGTGGGATCAGGTCAGAGTTATCTTTTACGAGCTGTTAAAACCAATGTAAATTATCAATAGGACATGGTATGCCACAAAAAAGTGATCTCACGTCTCCAAACTCGTTAAAACCTATCTGAAGACGCTCAAAGGGGAAGTACCTCCCCACCCACCATATTCCATCAGATATGGCGTCGTCGGATTATTACTCCTTCCTCTCGATGGTACATGTTCTGGCGGATCAGCAGTTACGCTGATATGAAGACCTCCACAAATGGCTTGATTCGTGGATAGCCTCAAAAGATGAACACGAGCTACACGAACTCTTGCAAAAATATTGGAAGAAGTTGTAGTTTGCGATGAGCAATGCCTCGAATGATTCATTCATTCATTTTCATAAAACCGCGAGAAGCGACACGAAGGGCTTCTTTACAAAATGATTCTAATAGACTTCCCTATTGAACTCATAAAAAAATAATTCAAAATTTTCTCCAAAACAAACATTTTGGAAAGCAAGATTCCAAGAGCTTGAAATATATATAGTCTGCCCACACCAGAAAAAGTATTCAGCTAAACTAACTTTCTTTTTGGGTGTTTTGGAAATATCTGAATATTTTTCAAAGCCAAGAAGAATTGGATGTTCCAATTGGTTTTCTTTTAAATTTCAATTAATTTCAGTTTTCAAAATTATCTTTCGCTGGAGTAATTCAAAAATCTTTTCTTTATAAAAAAAAAAACAATTCTTCAGAATAATTAAAAAAATATTTATAAGTTTTTTCAGCTCTTAATACGAAAAGATTTTTTGACTTTGGTCACTTATTAGCCTAATTTTTTTTTGGTTTGTGGGCGTCATGTGGAGTCTTTATGGATGGAAAAGCTCCATGCCGTGGGCAACTTCTCTTACCCGGGGTTTCAACCCAGAACCAACACTGTCAATGCTTTACCGCAGTGGCTTTATTTCAGTGCGATTTCGGACTCAACCTGTAGAACAAGGCCAAGATTGGTTCTAAACTCAGATAGTAGTGAATCTGATACCCTTGCTATCTTGGAACAGCTTTTGATTTGTATTCTCTTTTAAAAATCTTGATGGGATCTGCGCTCAGTGGTTGCATAAATTTGCACAACGTCTCACATACCCTGTGTACCTTTTTGGGTAAAGAGCATGAAAAAGCAAAGCGCACAGTGGCACAAATGAATGACTGAAAGAGTGAATGAATGAATGAATGGCTGGGAAACGAGCATCCAGTGCGGCAGTCTGACATGGTTGTTGCCACTCTGCCTGCCACACCGGCGACTGAGCTGGCTCTGGTTGCTGGTTGCTGGCAAAGATGAGTGGTTGACATGTAGCCGCCATTAGCGGTAAGATGACAAGCGTTGAAAGCGCGCCCCGGGAATTAAAACGAAAGGAGAAAAAAAATGAAGAAGTACCCAGAGAGTGTTAAAGTGTGAGTAAGGCTGCAGGAGCGAGTCTAGAGAGAATGGATAGTTTTTTATGACAGCAATAGAAAAAACCGCAGGGCATAAAACGACAAAAAAAAAGGAGAAGTGCACAAAATAAAGAAAAAGGTGCAAAAATCATCAGCATGCCTGTCTGCAGGATACGCCAAGCAATGCCACGTAGAGCTCCCGCAGACGACCGCTCATCTCTCCGTCTGTCTGTCTGTCACATTAAAGTATCATTTTCAATCACTCGCTGCAGCAAGAGACAGGGGAACTGTGCAGCGCGACACAATCAGTTGTGCCCCAAACACCAACCCCTGCTGCCCGGACATAAATACCTACAACAAAAAACAAAAGGCAAAGTGGAAGCAGGAAGCTGTTGCCATAGTTGCCACCGCGTTACGCCCACTTTGACACTTGAACGCCCCACTTACCTGCGCTCAATTTGTGTGCCATGCAAAGCGATTAAAGTCATTGTGGGCGTAACCCGTCCGATCCGCCAAACCCGCTCCTCGCTTCACCAAATGTCAACGCGGCGTAGTATTGATTTCAGAAATCATAGACGTAATTTATAGTCCCCGCGATTTGCGCGCAGTTTTTTTTTTTTTTTTGGATTTTTAAGCGGCTCAGCCTTAAAGCGCCAACTAAGAGCTTAAGGTCAGCTTATGGCAGCATAATCCATGGGCCATTGCAGCAACGATTAGCTGTAATTTATTTTCCGGACGACAGTGGGCGTGCATAGAGCTTCCATGGCCATTGACTGCGGACTCCGAAAACGCGCTCCAAAACAACACGAAAATGAATTGTAATGAAGACATTAACATTAATAATTGCTCAAGTGCCGACAGTCTGGTCTACTCGAGCGGCTGAACTGGTTGGGATTGGGTTTGGCTTTGGCAGGGTAACACGGTGGACTCTGACTCTGGCGTAACTTGGCATACAAATGTATGCAAAATGCGACAGTGTATCATGGCAATGTAGTGGCATTTGAGATGGATGAACCAATGGGTTAGCCAACTATGCAGTTGCAACTTTCTTTGCAGCACACGAGGGTAGGCTGAAAAGTAATTAAATGGTACTAGTCAAAAAATCATATTTGTCTTTGGCAAATTTTGATTATCAAAAATGCAAAGAAATAGTTGAGATAATTGGCGTCTATAAAAGGTAATGGGTTTGAAGTCATAACTAGTTTAAGTTTGAGCCTTTTTTGGAACTTTCTTCATATGGTGCATCAATCTTAACTGCACATAGGTAATTTGGCGTAGAAGAATCAAAGTCTGTAATTGGCAACGTTTTTAGATAACTCCCTTTGAACGTTGAAATACCTTAAACCCAGTGTATATGTATGTAGTTGATCATGACCCTATTTGGATAGATTATTTTATTTCCAACAATTTTAAACTGCAAAACTTAATTGCGCGATCTATATATTTTTCCCCAGCGGTATTCAATAGCTTCGATACCTTCTGTATAATAAGAACTGGGAAGCCCCTCAGAACTTCCAATTCCATCTCTGCATTTATGCCAAATCTTTTACTACCGAGTCATTTTCTTAAGCAGAGTGGGCTAAATCTGCAAATAGGGTGGTTTACAGCGAATCTCGAATTGTTGTTCGTTTATTTTGGGCATTGCCATAGTGACTGTATGAACTGTGGCGTTGCCATAATGAAATAAAATTAGCTTTTTCACAAATTCGGCCGTTCGCTTTGATTTCATTACTTTAAAATCTTAATAAGTTACCAGAATATTCACCATTAATAGTTTTTTCAATGAGAATTATGCCAAAAAATCTGACACCATGAACGTGACAGTAGCTGCAACAAAGAACGCATTCTTTAATAATAGTTACACTAAGAACTTTCAAATGCAAGTACTGTATTTGCAACACTTTTCCAGTTGTTAGTAACAGTCTTCCAGCTAGTTTTATGGAAACCATTGCTATACTAGTCCATTAAATCCAAATCTTCTTATTAATTTTCTATACATTGGTTACTGGTTTTAATTAATCCATGCATAATCTGGAATACCTCATCTCAGTTTTGCATAATATTTTAAGGTCTGTTTTTTAGATGATTTCGTCATCTTTCGTGTTAATGTGTTAGAATAATGTATTAACCAGGTCGCAAGTAGGATTAAGATCATTTAGGTAACGTATTTTAATAGTACTACAAAGTATCTGACTCGAAAAGAAAAAAAAAATTAAATAAATAATAAAAAATTACGGATATTAATATTATTCTCAGCTTTGTAGAATTAATAGCTCTAGTTTCCTGAACACTTCAGTGACCCCTCCGTTCTTGAATATGGCGCCTTTGTCAAAAGTACCCAAAAGCCTATCCTACGGCTTTACCAAAATACTACAAAGTCAGCAATTCCTTCTTTTAAGCTCTTATTGGAATCGACATACCCTATTGCCCACTTATCAAAAACATCACTAGATTTTGTATTAGCATTTAGCTGGCTCAACGTTTTGCAAAACTTTGGCAACCGGGTCTTAACCTGCCCAAAAGCTATTGAGCTATACGTATTTAAATTGATATTTTATGCGTTTCTCTTGCCTTTCATGGAATTACGGAGTAGGTGTATCTCACGCTCGACTGTTTTTCGCAGAACAAATTAAAAACGAAAAAAAAAAGCAAGAATTATGGGCCAACAGGATGCCCTGACATTTATCACCTGTTCTGCTGTCGCAATGCCAACGGCATATTTGGTTAGTTTTTGGAAAAACGTTTTTACATTTTGAGCCACCCACCCAGTTAACCCAGCAGGCCAAATTGGAAGCATTCGCATGAGTTAGCTTAATTTACATTTAACACTGCGTAGAAGAACTCTGCTTATACTGTGTTACTGCTAGATAACATTTTAAAAAATTGCTAAAAATAATTAAATAAAATTTTATATTATTAATGAATTTTACCACAACTATTGCGAATTTTCATAAATGTACTGATAATAAATATTATTTTTATTACAATTATTATCTAGGAACTTAGCGAAAAGACGCATATTACACTAGTTTACACGAAAAATGAACCTTCCTAAAAAAACGGTTTTTTAGGGTAATTTGGGGTCGTGCACCGTTTCGAGATATTTTCGAAAAACATGTTTCACGCCACTTTTTTCAGTTATTCCTCAATATATTGGGATTATTTTTTATATAAAGTCTTGTTATTCCGTGCGAAATTTTTCGAACTGCTTATGGGCCTTAAAACAAAAAACCTAGAAATGTAGTTATCGATAACTCGCTAAATAATTGGATCTTTGCAATACAAATTGAGGTGGTCAATACTCGCTAGTCCCTCTATTACATATGTAAAAAAAAGTAAAGTAAAGTGAAATAAAAAATGAATTGTGATACAGTTTTTATTTATTATTTATTTATTTATACTATTAAAAAAACTATTTTGAATAAAATTAATTTAATTCCAAAATAAAAAAGTGTAATACAGTCGAGGCGGTGCCCGACAGTGTAATACCCTGTACCTTTTTTCTCGAAAAAAATTTTATTCCTGAATAATTCTGCTAAGAACTTTCCAATTGGAAAAAATTTTTTTTGTTGCAAAACGATATTTATACCTATGTTCCGTAAATTTGTACCGATTTTGATCAAAATCGACAGTTACGTCAAAGAAGCTATTTTAAGTATGAGTTAAGTTTCAAGTTGATATGTTGAGGGGTGTGGGAGAAAACACGTTTAATCAATTACGGGGGTGGGGGTCCGCATCGATAAAATTTGTGGATTTTTGTGGATTTTTTCATTAGAGCCACATGAATCAGCTCACCAAAATTGGAGATTGTAGGTCACTTGTTATCATAATTACGTAGAGTCAAATATTGACCCAGTTTATTGGCAAGGGGAGGTGAAATTTGTACATTTTTGACTATAACTTTTGTTGCATTTATCCGATTTTGTTAATTTTTAACATACAGACGCATGTAACCACAACGCATCGCTCTGTTAAATTTCAAATGAAAATATTTAACGGTGTGGCTAAAAACCACGAAAATCTACTGCGGGGGAATGGGGGAAGATATTGACATGATTGAACAAACTTCATCTTCTGAGGAAATATGCGCACCAGTTGGTAAAATTTTGTTTCTCTAGCTCTTATAGCCTCCGAGATCTAGGCGTTCATACGGACGGATGGAGGGACGGACAGACAGACGGACATGGCTCAATCGCTACCCGAGGTTATGATAAGCATTTTGGTATAAAGGACTTGTGGTCTGCCACGCCTCCTTCTGTCCGTTACATACATTGCACAAATCTAGTATACCCTTTGTACCTATAGGTACAGGGTAAAAAAAATCAATTAAGACAAGATAAGTTATTCAAAAGTCACATAAAGAAATATAGACTGGGTTGACAAATGAATCAAAGTTAAAAATAGCGAAAACTTCGATTTTGGCCAACATACATATAAGATTGTTTATTATAAGAAGGTTTATTGATATAGTATTATAAGTAAGATCCTTAATTTATGTGCATAACTGACTACTTTATTTAAACGACTTAAAACGTGCGACTTCGTGACTCCCTTCTTCTTCTCGCTGACGCGCATCGCTGCTGCCTCAGAACTGCCAACTCGTCCCTAGGCACCTTGAGGTGACGACTGCCAACTCTACTTCTTACATACATATATATAGATATTTTCAACATCGATGCATCGATATAACATCGATGTTTCTCCAGCACTACCCCACCGCCAACTAGTGCCAGTAAATTTTGTTTACATTAGGTAAAAAATGTTTGCTGGGTTATGCATTTAGTTCACTCATTCATTCAAACATTTTTCTGCTTAAACAAAATGCCAGCCCAACTACCAAAAGTTTTAAACTTGTAAAACTTGCAGACAATCATTGTAACAGTCTATGTGTGTGTGTGTGTGTGTATCTGTGTTTGTGAGTAACTGTGTGTGTGAGAGTGCGTATATTTGATTATGTTCGGTCGCCAATAGCGCAGTGGCAAGTACTTTGACATTAGCATAAATTTTCAAAGCTTATATACACTTGCATATGAATACATTATGCCGGTTCGCGTTGTTTATGTATGTATAAGTATGCTAGCAAAAATACACAGAGAGAAATTGGCTGTAGCTAGGTGGGTTGGTTGGTTGGTTGGAGGCGAGTGTGAGTGTTTTGTCAGTACCAGGATAATCGCTGCTTAGTGCATTCGCGCGCATAACTCTGCTAACCGTTTGTCTTGTCAATGATAGCCACCACCACCAGCACCAACATCACGACCAGGTTTTATGAATGAATGCGGGAATATATATATATAATACTATATACGAGAAAAAAAAAATATATAAAAAAACTTTACCATTATAATGTTAAATCTTCAAAGCTCATTGAAGAGTATTCAAATTTAATTTGCATGCACATACTTTTGTGTGCTGTTGTTTATTTTGCGTGTGCCTCAGAGCAGCAGCAAATGCGTAGAGCTTTGGGGGGTCGGGGGGGACTGGGAACTAGGAAGAAGCACAACCAAATCAAATTTAAATCCGCTTTGTGGCTGGAAAACCTGCCACATTACATGGGCCAGCGCTCCAGCAGCGCCACCCCCAGCAAACACCTAGCTACCAAGCGAGTGAGTAAACCAAGCAAGCTACCCCCACACGGCAGCCCCCCGGCTTTGTTGCTGCCACCGAACAGGTGGCTGCCAAAAGTGTTTGAAGTGTATTTTTTTTTTGTTTTGTAATTTTCGTGCTGCCAGGGCTGGGTACGGCTCGTCACTTTAAATTATTTGTATTTATTCGTGCGTTTAAAATGCTCGCAAACATTTGGCGACCACAGTCAACGTCGTGCTACGCTAGATGGCGCTTTGGCAAGCCAGCAAGATTTATGGCTGCCTTTACACTTTTATGTTGTATGCAAAAATTGGCCCAACAAATAAAAACAAATCAACAACAAATCTTTTATTGGGGCGTGGGGGTAGCGTAATGTTAGCAGCTCATAAAGTTACCCCCAGAAAGCCGTAGTCGAAATCGTGTGAAAAACCGCCGTAAACGCAAAACCGTTTGGCAATCATTTCAGTCGCCCATTAACCTTAACGTGTTACCTGTGCGCAAATGTCAGGGGCGCATGAATAAATCAAAGTGCGATTGCTGCCCGCTAAACTTTGGGCCTCATTCCGGAGCAAGTTGCTCTAAACTGTACAACATTCAATGCTGACTTATTCATGATAAATGTTGCTTGGGTTTCTCGCTCCTTTTTTTTTTTTTTTTTTGCTACTCTTGATTTCGCGCTCGTCTTCGATTTGCTTAACAAATTTGTAAGATTCTTAGCACATTTGCATATGGCCACCAACTCACCCAAACGCACAACAAAAAAGTGTATATATGTAAGTCTGCATACTAGTGTATTTGAGAGCTGTGAATTGAGTATATTGTATATATGGGTGTCAAGTATAAATGCTACTGTCACAGTGTCAGCATGTCACAGTGACTGCAATATGTAAGTTCCACAGTAATGACGACATTTCCTTCCGGCAACAACATTGCCAACTCAGGGTTGCCAAAGCTGTCGCTGTCGGCCTGGCCGGGTTGTCGAGTTGCTTCAGTGTGCTCCTGCTGCTTCTGCTGTCGTTTGCGCTTTTTATTGCCATCCTCAATGTTGGCTTTGCTCTTTATATACAATACACATATACATACGTACATATTTTGTATACATACTCACTCCCCAGTTCAATTCGCGCCATTGTTGATTTTCAAAAGGATTTCTGTATTGAGTTTATTTAGCTTCACACTTGGCTCAGACAACAACAAATACAACTGGGCTAGCACGAAAGGATGGGGCTGTTGGGCCTTGAAAGACATTGCTCAATCGAAGTTGCTCAATAAAAAAAATAAGCGCTGGAATTTCACGACATTTTTGTCGACATCTTTTCCTGCTTTTAGCTACTGCTCTGGCTGACTCTGGCATTTCCAATGACTTTTGACAGTTTTTTCTTTTTTGTTCTGTTGTTTTTCTTTACGTGTAAGTGTTGGAATTTTTTATATACTATACATACTATATATTTATTTTTACTTTAGTTCATTGCGTTGCTGTATTGTCATCACATCACCAGGCAGACAGACTCTTAACAAAATTGACCTGCACTTCTTTAGTGAATTTTCATTTTTATGCAAAGTCCAATTTTGATCTCTGACTTACTTAGTATTCCCTGGCATTGGATTTGCGAAATCTAAACTCTTTGAGCTTTGACGACATTTAAGGCTTTAAAAAATTTGTTTCGTAAATTTTAAGTTCATATATTGAGTAGTGTGGAATTAAACACGAAAATTAATGATACGTCTTAGAGACGAACGTTATATTTTACGTCCTTAGAGGTCATTTTGGAAAAGGTGTTGAGAGATTATAATTAAAAATTATTTTTAATTAATTGTTTTACCAGCATTAGCATGAATTTAATATATATAATATATATATATTTGATATCTAAATAAAAATAATCACGAATTTACACAAATGCATGATTTTTAAAACTTAAAAAAACATAAACATAACATTACATAAGTCTTTATCTACACGAGCATATAGGCAAAAGACCAAACACGATTCCTAATACATTTAGAATTGATGTCGAACTAACTCTAAACAATTCTGATTCTACAATAGTTATTTTTTTCTTCAGGTCAGGCACATTGAAAGTTATAAAACAGGATTTTCGATAGCTGTGTTTTAGTCATACAACGATTTAATAAAGAAGTGCCTTTATAGTAGCAAGTGGGGTGAATTCGAAAGAATTTTTTCGAAGATTTTTTCGAGTGACAAAAATATCTGTTTTTTCAAAATTGAAAGTTGTGTCGTTCAGAGCATTGAATGAGCTACATTGTGTCAAATTTTCAGATCGATACGAAAATTTTTTGTTAGGTAGATTAATCTCCGAACAAAAAATGCCAAATTCGCGATTTTCCAGTTTTTTGTGATGAATCAGGAAGTGTCCAAAAATGATAAAAACCGACATAAAATTTCATAGCAAACATTTTATTTCTTTATTTTTGGTAAAAAAAAAGGTTGAATGAATGTGGAATATTATTTATTTATTTAAATATTAATTATAATACAATAATAATACTATAACTTATAAAGATTAGGGCAACGAGTAACTAGACCTTAGACCCGAATGTGGAATAAAAATAATTGTTGCCTAGTTAAATGGTCTGAAAAAATGTTTTTTTTTTTAAAAAAGAGGGAAATCGTCTGAAAGAGCACTCCTTTTGTCGATTTTCACTGCCTTCAGCATTTCCAACAAATTAGAACTTGGAACCGGTTTACGCGGATTCGTTTCACTTTTTTTTTTGTAAATTCGCGGCATTCTGACACAAAAACAGTTAAAGTCCGTGCTGAAATTATATTCAAATTAATTATTTGGTTCTTTTCGACAATTCCGGATTCACCCCAAATCAAGCTTCCGGATTCACCCACATCACATTTAGTTGTATTGCCGCTCCGAATCTTATTATATAGTTGCTTCTACTATACCAGCCATCTCGGTGTCTCATTACATTGGCTTTTTAACTATTATTTTAGCTAAAAGTTCAAAAACTTACACAAAAGATAACGATACGTCTCTGCGACGTATGCACAATTTTTGTAATACCGACTGAGCAAACTGAGAGTTAGAGGTTTGTATAGCTACAAGCGTGAGGTAGAGATTAAAAATATTGAAACGTCTACGTTTATAATGTTACGTCCATGGGGCCGGAAAGTGTTATCGGCCAAAAGTCCATGTGAATTTGTTTATTATACACGAGATTTAACTTGACTTTAACCTATATACGCATAGACATTATATATTCATCTGTTCTTAGAGATGAGCTACAAAATTTGAATAAACCTAGGGAGATAGCCTGCTTCCCAACTGCTCTCTACGTTAGCTGCAAAAACACTTTCGGCATATTTTAAACCAAGAAAGCAGCTTCGTCTATAAACTCCGCTAATAGATACAAAACTCTTGCAACAATATTAAATGCTTAAGGAAAGCCAGCTTCTTCTTGTTGCAACTGACAGCAAGAGAGAGTTGTTAGAGGCCTTGAAAAAGTTACGTTACGCATACGCCACGTGTGAGTTCCGAGCACGTAAAATGAAATGGATTTAAGTTAATTTTAGTCAAAGTTACTTAAAAAAGCTTTTAAAAGAAAACAAGCAGCAACAACGATAATAAAAACCAATTTAACTCTGGCTAAAAAGCAAAAAACTTTCATTTCAAAAGCCAACAACAAAGAACAAGAACAGTGAAGGACGAAGTAGTAAGCAAAAAAAAAAAAGCATGCGGAAACGAAGGGGCATGCCACAAAATTCATTAATATGCACATATGTAGATTATATGATTAAAAGTACATAGAACTTTGTTGTAGCGCTATCTCTGTCTATCTGGCTCTATATCTCTCTCTCTTTTTCTCGCTCTGTTGCATGTTGTTGTGGCAAAAAGTTTGCATGTTTTTGTTTGTTGCACTTGTTTTTGTACTAGTTCATTTTGTTGCTTATAATACTCTATATCTATTAGGTCGAATGAGTTCCAGATTTGGGACAACATCTTCCGTCTGTAAGAACACTAGGGATATCAAATTTTATTTAACCCTTATGTGAGTGACAAAAAAAACACCTTCTCCAGAGTGACAGGGGTACCCTCACTTCATGCAATTTCATATGTATTACTTTGGGGTACCCGGGTACCCCTGTCACTCTTTTAAAGGTGTAAAAAATATATCGATATTCCACACCCTTCCAAAGGAATAAAGTAGACCCACACCAATGAAAATTTAAAAACAATTAAAAGTTAAGAGTTCTCAAGAAGTTTGAGCTTTCTAAACTATCTGCAACCATTAAATTTTCCTACTTGAAAATGAAATGGGTACCCGGGTACCCTGTCACTCACATAAGGGTTAAAGAAATGTAGTTCCAATTTGACAATTCTTGTAAATAACTTGGCTAGTTCCAATGTAGAAGAATTTCGTTTTCAACCGGAAAAGTGTCTATATTATAAACATTCTATCCTGTAAAGCGCAGCAACTGGGTTAATAAAAAAAACGTTGCAATTGTCTCAAAAAGTCACCCATAGCCTCTCTCTGTTAAAATTGGCTGCAGGGTATATGACTGTCGGTCATCGCCCTGACTGCTTCACTCTTTTTTTTTTGATTTAGTTGCTGTCCTGCATTGCGTTTTCATTTATTTGATTTGCTCAGGAGCCGCACTCCAAACTGAGTGCCTGGCTGGCTCTTTTGGCTAATGGAAGACAACAACAACAACAACAACGAGTACCAAAACTAGAACCAAAACATGAGCAACAAAACTTTAAGCAACAAACAACAAATAGAATAACATACGAGGGCAGGCTAAAACATAATTGGTTTAGCAAGGCAGCGAAAACTTTTTGCAGATATACTTTCCAGTGCTTCTTCAGTTTTTCAAAGTTTTCCAAAAACTATGATTTGTCGAGCTCTTCGTAATAGGTATTTGAAGATCATTGTATCTACGCTTATCAAGAAATAATTTGTAGCACAATTGTTGGGAGTTGGTCGAAAATAATTTCTTTCTTTGCCATTTTCGTTCAGTAAGTTTCGAATCAGTCCAATTGCTTCGATTTTCAAGCTTATCGATAAGAATTACGGACAACTTTTCTCCCTTATTATTTTTGGTACTTCGACTGTTATTAAAGTCAACCTTCTCAGATATTCAATATGCTTATGGACTGAAGCTTGTTGCCCAACTCAAGGAATCGTGGTGCCTCTACAGCAAACAGCTACCTAATTTTTCAATGTTGCACAGTGGGCTTGGCTTAATTGCTTAATTTTGAAAAAAAAAAATGGAGAAATGCTTCTACAGAGCTGCAACTCGCTGGATTTGATAATATTTGTGCAATGTTTATGTTCCATCTGGCTATGCCTACCTTAAACGCCCATAAAAGGCATCATTGCGTATACGTATTTTTTTTTTAAGTTCTATAGTTTTCGACTTCGCATTAAGAATTTCCAAAAAATAAATAAATTTTATGTTTAAGCAAATAATAATTTTGGTACAGTTTTTTACTAGTTATTTACCTTATTATATGACGTCACTTATTATAGCTAAAATAAAAATTATGTAAATTTCAACTTTTTTTTTTTGTCATCTGTTTGAAATACCTAAGGCCTCAAGCAATCGTGATCTCGTACCATTTTACTCGTCAATACTGCCACTGTATTCCATGGATTAACTGAGCCATTTCTTTGGGAACTTGTCAAAGTTTTTATCTCTCAACTGCTACCGAAACACAAAAGTCTAAAAATGTAACTAACAAAAGATGTATTAAACGATAGAGTTACTTCTTAGCCAACTACTTCTTAGCCCGCCCTCGCGTATGCTATGCTACATATGATTAGTACCCCAAAAGCCAACTAATAAGCACTGCAATGTGTATGAGTGTTAGTCTGAGTGTGTGAATGTGCTAAGGATCAAAAGTTCTGCAAAAGGGATGAATGAGCAGAAGAGAATAGCTAAAGAAAACAGCCAAAGCAAAGGCCAAAAGCATAGCAAGTTAAAGGATATTTGCTTTAGCTAAACTATCTGCTAATGAAAAATAAAAGCATAAACTCTTATATACAAAACACCCTTAGAAAGACAACGCGTGCGAAGGGTTCAAAAGCTGGTTATCAAAACTTGATGAGCTGCTGGTTACCCCCACCAACCCAAATCCTGCACATACTTCAGATACTCACTATATCAGCAAGTTATTTGTTATATACCATACCATTTACATACATACATATATACAATGCGAATGTAAGCAAATACTAGCATGCAAAAACGGGCGGATTGTTCAAATATACCTAAATAAATATTTGTCACACTTTACAGAGTTTAAAAACTTTTTTCTCTTTTGCTTTTTGTCCTTTTTACGTCAGGAATTAGAACATGATATACATATATATATATACGAATAAATTTATGTATAGATATATGTATATAAGAGTGGGGGGCGGTGGCTGAGTTTGGCCCCATGAAAAGCTATTTACCTGCCGTTGACAGCGCATGGAAAATTTGTCAAAAGTAATTAAATGGAATGCCAGCGACAGACTACAACACTGTCAAGCAGCAGAGAGACAGAGACAGAGAGTGAGCGTCATGGCAAGAGAGTAGTGAGAGAGAGGGAGAGAGGTAACGGGATAACCGCTAACAAAATGGCGTTGCGAAAAAATTTAATAATAGTGCAATGTGAACTTAAAAATTGAGGCCGGCTGTGGCATAAAAAACTTTTTGTCAGTTTCCTTCCCAAAAAAGCCCCAAAAGTGACACAAACTAAATGTCAAACTATACTCATAGGTAGTATAGAACAAGTGGGCTGGAAACATGGGGTATATGCTGACTTTCAGATACACTGTATTTCCTTTAAACTTTCTTTAAGAAAAGCAAATAATTTTTCTATAAAAGTGCACATGGGTCTACAAACCGATTTTGGTGACTGTAGCTTCTTCACAAACAGTTTTCTAGATTTTGTATAAGAAGTGCTTTTACAGAAAAAATCGATCTGAATCTAAAATTTTTGATCATAAAATCGTGACCAAATGAGCCTAAAAGTAGCGCCAGCAGATAAAATAAGAATCTTTAAAGTTTACATAAACGCGAAAAAAATTTAAAATCGTAACCAAAATCTTAATTTTTTAACCATCTGAAAATATGAGCTTTCTTATATTTAAGATTTGTTGTTTGTTCTCAAAGTAGTAATTTTTTTAAAATTTTTGTATTTCAAAAGAGTTTTTTGAAAAAAAAAAAAAAAAAATCTTTAAGATAAGAATGTTCATGATTAAAATATGACTGACCAAAAATCTTAAATCGCGACCAAAATACTATTTCGAATTTTTAACCAAGGCGATGGCAAACCAAAAACTTAATTTTAATTTTAAACCATCTGAAAATAAGATTTTTGAGGCCTATTTAAGGATAATACCTATTACTTTTATTTCTAGAATGAAAAAAAAAATAAATCTTAAAGATAAGAATGTTCATGATTAAAATATGACTGACCAAAAATCTTAAATCGCGACCAAAATACTATTTCTAACCAAAAAACTTAATTTTAATTTTAAACCATCTGAAAATAAGATTTTTGAGGCTTATTTAATACCTATTACTTTTATTTCTAGAATGAAAAAAAAAATAAATCTTAAAGATAAGAATGTTCCTGATAAAATTATGAATGTTGTTATGTTTTCAACCAAAGCGATCAGATGAACTAATCTTTAAATAAGATGATATAAATTTATTAAATAATAATTTAAATTTTCTTTTTTTTATTTCATTTTAATTTTTTGTCTTTATTCATGAATTTAAATCGTAATAATCTTATCATATGGTTTGTTCTTAGTTTAAGAATAATGGTCTTGTGTAAAGGATTTCGGGTCTTACTTTGGGATGAAAAACCAATAGTGCTTAAAATAAAAAAGTTTTTAAATTTTAATTGTTTATCTCTTTTGAATGTAGTGGTCATAACTCTCGAAATTCCGAAACAACTTTTATAGTTTTTCACCGATATTAAAAAAAAAGTAAGGCCGATTTGGATGACTGTAGCTTCTTCACAAACAGTTTTACAAAAAAGTGGTTTAAGTTTAAAGCTCGCAAAATGATAAAAAAAAAAAATTTCACCCATAGTATCTATGACTGTCTATGACAGTCAAGGTCTGTATAACTTAAAAAATATGCGATTAAAAGACTTGACAACAACTCTTCAAATTGAACCAGAAGACGCACATAGCTGCGAGTCTTCTTGTTGTTAGCTTTCTTTATCATCCTGATAATTTCGTTTTAAAGTTTCTTAGACTACATTCGTTTCCTTACCTTACCTAATATCCTGTTCATTTTGCTTCAAAGTTTCTTAGATCACATTCGCTTTCTTACGTCACCTTATATACACGCATACCCAAATTACAGTGTAAAAAAATCCTCTGCGAACTTTGGCGCGAGTCGAGTCATTAAATTACCTTGCCAGCAGCCAAAGATGGCGCAGAGGAAGATGCTGGCGACAAACACAAGAAAAAAATATGTAAGCGAAAGTAATGCAAAGTAGTGCGACAAAAGAAAAGAGAAGCTGATGAAGAAGCAGAGACACAGCAATAGCAGCTAAAAGTTTGCTTTGCGTGCCACCTTTTCCTTTACTTTTGGCTTTAGCTTTACCTTTGCCTTTGCTATTTACCTTCTACTGGCGTTGTGTTTTTTTTTTTTTTTCTTTTCTTTTTGTTGTCTGTGCAGTTTTCCACAGTGAAAAGTCAGCGTAATGAGAAAAATTTTCTTACGTATAAGAGAAAGTTCAAAAGGAGGCGGCAGCAGCTTACAAAGTTCAGGCAAGAAAAGAGCAGAAAACAATAAACAAAAAGCTGAAAACCGAAAACAAAAAAAAATTGAGGAAAATAAAAAGTACAAAATGAAAAGGAAAACTTGCAAGGCACGCTGCTGAGCGTTTTCCTTGCCCAACTGCACTGTGACACTAAGCAGTGGCGTTCTGCGCAGGGGGTAAGGTGGTGGCTGTGTGGTTGAGGGGGGAGCGGGAGAGCGAGGTGAGGTGAGGCACTGTTATGCTGCGACAAGCAACAATTTTGCGTTTTCCTGTTTCCGTTTGAGCAAAAGTCTTTAGCAAAGGTAGAGTAGAAAAAACAGAAATTAAAAGTCGAGTTTCAAATACTCTTTATATGGATTTTTTATGGTGAATAAATTAAATTGAAACTTCCATAGACAATTTCAATACCTGAAACTAATCAGGAAACTTAAACTTAAGAAAAACATAATTCTTTTGATTGTAGCTCGGCGTTAGCTGGTTAGAAGTAACCCAGATTCTAAGTAAGAAAATATATAATAAATAAATAATATAAAATAGTTAGGAAAAAAAATAAAACTATATATAAATTTGAATCCTGTATTGACATATGTTTTTTTGATTCCAAAACTCGAGTAAAGGGGCTTCGGATATACTTGGGTACGTTTTTATTCTGTTGTACTCGACCGTTTCATGTCAGGTACAACAAAATATATAAGCAGAATATAACAAATTTTGATGAGATATTATCTCAAAATGTTTTAAAATTTTTTTTGAAATATTTCCATATTTTATTATTATTTTTTTTTCTAGGCCGGTACGCAGCAGCCCAAAGCGGTTCGGAACAAAAAAAAAACTATTTATTATATTTTTCGAAATTTAGTTTGAATTTAAAATTAAGTGGCTGTAAATATGATTTTTTTTGTACATATATTCTTTGCGCACGATTTTCTAAGGTGTTTCGGAACCATATTTTCGGGCTGCTGCGTACTGAGCTTAAAAAAAATCAAAAATAGGGAGAGAAATAAGAATTGTACTGCTGTAGGCCTGTAGTTCCTAAGAACGCCCAATGCCTAATTCTAGAGGCAGTGGTAAAAAAAATATGTTTTTTACAAACTAACAATAAATATTTAAGATTAATAATAATAAGCGACATTATTAAAATTGATGCAACCTAGTACAAGTTGCAAAGCTGCTCGCACTCACCTCCCTGCACATCTTTCGTCTTTCTTTGTTTGTAACAAGTTTGCTCAGCCATCTGGAGCACTCTTAATGGCCACGTGTAGTGTATCAAAATGATGAAAACGTAGGAAAAACTGTGCCGTCTACGCTGCCCCCACTCTTCGTCCTGATTCTGCTTTACCTTGCGCTGACAGCTACTGTAAGTAGCTGTAATAAAATTACTTTTTAAGTGCGCACATCTCCCACATTTTCGAGAAGTGAAGAGAAGAGAAGAAGCTGCTACCTGGGCACGACACTGGGCAGGGTCGTGTTTGGGTTGGGATGCGAGATGCGCTTCATTTCGCAGAGGCAAGTCAGCTGTCAAAGTCGGAAGTCATTTGAATTATTAAAAGCGCTGGCAAAGCCAACAACGAGCCACTCGTTGGCTTTAATATTCATTTTGCAGCGTATTGACATTGGCTATAAACTCATTCGGTTTGTCGTTTTTATTTTAATTTTTATTGAGTGCTGAGCAGCGTTCAAAAAAAAAAGCGAGCAAACCGTGTGAAATTCTTAGAGAAAATTTTAAAGCCAAATGGCCGCTGGCTGGAGTCGACTCATAAATCTGATCGGACAACTTGGGCGTCCAAGTGGTGGCAGTTTGGCTACTGCAATGTGGCAATAAAATATGTTGCAAATTATGAAATATTTGAAACTTTTTAGTGCTTTTGGTGTCCCAGCATGCTGTATATGTATGTATATTGTATATATGCAGCACACGCGGCGTATGCGCAACTTTTCTTCTTAGCCAGCGCCTTTCTAGACTACATACTCCACAGCTGCTGCTGCTGCTGCTGTTGGTCCTGCACTTGTTCGTTATGGGCATTTAAGTTTTCATAAGTTGTGCAAATAAATTTTAATCGAAAAATGCGCCATGGCAGCAATAAAAATGTCGACGACAGTGCCCCAAGATGTCGACCCCGGTGCAAAAAAAAAAAAAAATAAGGAAACGAAGTGTGGGCTGCAGCCAGAAAAGTTGCTGCTTAAAAAGTGTTTTTCGTACTTGTCCCAAAAACCCAATCAATCAAGCGCTGTAATTCATATTCATGTGTTTGTAATGAACGCACCTGCTGCCTTATAAATACCCTCGAAATCTTTGGGGCAAATTCTGTGGCAACATATGTTTAACATATGCAAATAAAGTGCGAAAACGGTTTGGGTTGTTGCTGTTGTTGCAAGTATCTCAGAGCAAATAGGCAACAAATTAAATAAGTTACAAAGTCGAAATCAGAGTCGGCCGGAAGTAAAATAGGCAAAAAAAAAAAATAAGCACAGCTGGTAAATGTTACAATCGTATAAGACCGAATATAAGATACGCTATATCTTTTAAGAGTAAAGTTAGAAAATTTTCTAAAAAAAACTGTGTTGTAATAGAACTGAAAATGTATAAAAATGTTGTCACACAAATTTAAGGCTTTAATCCTTTGAAGTCAAGCGATGGTTTATTTTACGAGGGTGGTCTGATAAGTACTAAGCCTACAAAAGAAACGGGTCCGGTTCGGCTGAAATTTCGACAGTAGCCG
This sequence comes from Chymomyza fuscimana, assembly GCA_949987675.1. Classification (NCBI taxonomy): domain Eukaryota; kingdom Metazoa; phylum Arthropoda; class Insecta; order Diptera; family Drosophilidae; genus Chymomyza; species Chymomyza fuscimana. The sequence continues at coordinate 17,250,510 of OX465090.1, read as the reverse complement.
TCTACGAGAATATACTTCACGAAAGTAAATTTCTCTTGCAATAGTAGCGCCATCGGGCGGCAAGGTCAAGTACTTATCGACCACCCTTGTATAATGCATCAGAATTTGAAGGGTTGGTTGACTTAAAATTTGGGAGAGTAAGCAAAAGCGAGAGATAAAGATAGAAACCAAATTAGCATCAAACGATCGGCCTATCTGGCAACGCTTTAGTCTGCTATATGGTCACACTAATAAAATAATATTTTATTTTTACTAAGCAATTTAATTTAATTTAATAATTTATTGTGATCAAGATGTATACTAAAAAATAGTCAGTAGTGTATCTTAAATAATGTACAATGGGATCAAATAACTATCTTGTCTCTTTAATCTGGCACATTTTTTTTAAATGGTGGCAACTCCACAGCAAAAAATTCATATTTATTTTTTGATTAGTGGCAGCGTACTGGGCCTATAAAAACCATATTTTTATTACAAAATCAGTTCATGTTTTACGATTTTTCTTTAAAGGACTTCATTTAATTTCAAAGACAAGATATTTGCTAATTGCTTTAGGCTATTTCTGAACATTTTAAAGAAACGCTATTTTTTAAATTTTTTTCCCATTGGTCAAAGCAGTTTTTAAATGTACTTGCTGAAAAGCTTCCCTGTAGAAAATTAGTCTTTTTTAGAAATACAAAGAGATTATAGTGGGCAGTATTTCGAAGAGTTTCTAAGCAGAATTGTAATATATGTAGTTATTTCCATTTTTTAGAAAAAATGACTTTAAAAGATTTTTAGCACTTTTTTTTAGTTAAAAAAGATGACAAAAACAGGCATACCGATCTAAAAATATAAGCCAAAATAGTTTTAGCGTTACGTTACTAGAAATAGAAAAATAAGCTTCTCTGCGAATTGGTCAAGTCTTTTGAAATAAAATTTGTTTTTCGAATGATTTTGAATAAAATTAGTTAAATTTGTAAGCTATCAAATTTAAAAAGACTTCTTATTGTTTTATAAGCTTCAGCATATGGCGTGACGTTACTCAACATTGCATTAAAAGTTTTATATTCATGATTATTTTGCTAAAACTATTGAGCTCAAGGAAAATATTAATTTTGGCTTCAATATTAATAACTTTAACAACATATTTAATTTGTTAAAAAATTATAATATAATCATAAGAAATGATGTTCTTAAAAGTCAGTAATGCTGACCAAAATTAGCACCTTTTGCTTTGTATACAGATTTCTTGGCATCTTACAAACTTAATTATGGCAAAAGCTTTTAACTTTTTAATTAGTAACTTATATTATTTTATAATTTTATATAATAATATATAATTTTTTTTTTTTTAAAAAAAGCTGGAACTTTGAATTGTTTGTCATGGTGTACCTTTCTGTGACAATGGGCGAATACAACTCTCAGGAATTACGATAAACGAAACTCAGACTATGACAGAAATTTCTGCATCCAGCCCTGGTTGCATGTTGTCTACTCATAATAAATCTTTCTTATTTTGCTTCCACTGTTCCTATTTATTTGGTGCACCACATTTTGAAGACAGCCTCATGGCCTAAATGGCTCTGGTTAAAAAACTTTTATAATTTAGAATTAATTTATACTTGATATTTGTATAAATTGAATATTTCAATCAAAAACTATCTTAATAAAAAAGCTAATAGCAACAGTGTTGCAAATTTTCATAATAATTTCGCACACTTTGCATGCTGGGAAAAAAGTTGACACCAAAAAAAGGGGTTGTGCCTAATATTTCAGGGCGTACTGTATCATGCAAAAGATGAATATTAGTGCTAGACTGTTCGAGTAGAACGAGTCCTATTATTTGGAAACTATTAAACCATCAATTTTAAAAATTAAACAGTGTTGCCAAACAGCTTGAGCACACTATTCTCATGCATGACGTTTGGCAGCACATTTTTTTAGCAGAAACCGCGCTTTAAAGCAAATTCTATAAGCAAAGAACGCGCTCCTGACTTACAACAACTAAATATATTATGTGGAGAAGACTGACTTGTTGTCTTCTAGAAGTTCCATACATAACTCTAACCTAATATGCACTTTACCACAAGGATACAGTGTATGTTAAAAAAATAAAAGAAAAAACAAAAGACGAAATAATATGAAACAAAAACATTGGGACAGACATCAGGGCAGGCAGATAAGACAGCTTAGCAGTTAACATGAGACAGTCATTTGGGCATTGATGATGAGTGGGATGGATAAGAGGGGCCAGATGAAGGCAGCAGGCTGCAAAAGCGGCAAAGCATGTTGTTGTTGTTGTTGTTGCTATTGTTGTTACTGCTGATGATGATGTCGAGCCCAAAAACTACCAGCAAGAACTCAAACAGAAATCCCCTTGGCTAACTTCTGGGCTTGCTTCTTCCCGGCTGGCCTTGTCTTGTATCTTGTCTTGTCATATGTTGTAGGGGTGGTTGGGGGGAGGGTTCTGGCAAGTTGACTAAAATTATGCGCATAAGGATAAGCTAGCAGCAGTAGCAGCTACTGTAACCATGTTGCCACATCTTGTGTGGAGGGTGAACAGGGATTCGGTAGAGCTCTACGCTGCTTTGGCTTTTTAATAAATGATGGTACAATGCGGCGTATGCGTGTTGTGTAATTAATGCGAGCACAAATGAATGAACAAAGCAAAGAACAAGCTTACAAATGTGTGTCAGTATGGGTGGGGTTCTCTTTTTTTTTTTTGGCTGAGCTGGTGGTAAGGGTAATTGGGGGTGTAGCATATGTGGCAGGCAGCATGTTGCAGCGCATTCAATGAAAATAAAATTAAGTCGAATGAAAAGCACCAAGCGCACCAGCAACAACATTAACAAACAGCTCTTTTAGATGTTCGGGGCCAGCCAAAGGGGGGCGCACTTCCGCACAGTACACAGACCCCCACTAAGACGACGACGACGGCGACGTCGCACCCCCTTGCGAACCCCACCTCTGGCATACTAGGCACGCAAATTCATGCGCGCGTGCTACCCGATAAATTTTAATACCTCGTCAGAGCCAGAGCTGTAGACAACGGGGGCGGCAGCAGGCAGGGGGCAGGAGGCTGCTAGTCTCTGCTGGCGCATTTTAAAATTTATTGTTATTATGTGAATTTTATAAACGATGTTGCCTGCTATCTTGCTCTTACTACCAGCCCGCTCGTTCCTCGTTGTTCCTGTTCCTGTTTCTGCTGCTGTTGTTGTTGTTGTTGTTTTTGTTGCCTTTAATTAAATTTTATGTGCGCTCGCACGCCTTGAACTTCCAGCAAAGTAGCAGAAACGAAGAAATAGCAGCAGCCAGCAAGCAGCAGGTTGAGCGTGCGAGGGGGGGTTATAAAAAAAGGATTTCTAAAAGTCTTAAAAAATGCACTGACTACAAATTATAAACTGGCAAAATGCTAAGCCAAAATAAGCTTAAAAAAAAGACGAAAATGTTTAATTTAATGCAGTGAAAAAAAAATTACATAGCCGTATTTCAAAACAAACTGGCAAAAAGATAATTTTTACAATTTTAAACCAAGACTATTTTGCTATGCCGTCGAATTTAATGGCTTGAAAATAAAGTATCTATTTGATGAAATTAGCATATCTGTATCTGCAGCTTCATTGCCTCAGAGTGGCGAAAATTCCAGTAGCAGTTCAATGGCGTTCGTGCTGCAAAAATCTTGCGACCTTCGATTTGAAAAATATGAAGCAGTCATAGACGTGCCCGCCAGCGGAATACTCGTAAATTTTGCATGGATAGCGTCGTTGCGATAGTAGGGTCAATGGTAGGATGTAAACATTGCTTTATTGATTAGGCTCACATGCTAGTTGGATTGGCACTAGCTTACTATATATTGATGCAAAAAAAAAATAAAATGTCACTGCAGCTTATAAGGAAGCTGGTCTCAGAATTTTTATCTATATCTTTTAACATTTTGTAGCAAAATATTTAGCGTAAAGGAAAGTGGGGTGAATTCGGAAGAATTTTTTTCAATATTTTTTGGAGTGACAAAAAAATTGATGCAAAAAAAAATAAAATGTCACTGCAGCTTATAAGGAAGCTGGTCTCAGAATTTTTATCTATATCTTTTAACATTTTGTAGCAAAATATTTAGCGTAAAGGAAAGTGGGGTGAATTCGGAAGAATTTTTTTTTTCAATATTTTTTGGAGTGACAAAAAAATTGTTTTTTCAAAATCAAAAGTTTGTGTCGTTCAGGGCATTGAATAAGCTACATTGTGTCAAAATTTCAGATCGATACGAATACTTTTTGTCAGTTAGATTGATCTTCGAGCCAAATTCGTGATTTTCGATTTTTTTTGGGTGAATTCGGAAGTATCCAAAAATGATAAAAACTGTCATAAACATTTAATTTCTTTATTTTTGGTAAAATTGGAATAATACATTAAAATGAATGAATGTGGAATAAAAATAATTGTTACCTAGAGAAATGGTCTGAAAAATTGTTTTTTTTTTTAAAAAGAGGGAAATCGTCTGAAAGAGCAGGCCTTTTGTCGATTTTCAGCATTTCCAACAAATCATCAGAGCTTGGAACCGGTTTACGGGGATTTCTTTCGCTTTTTTTCAGTTGAAATCCGTGCTGATATTATACTTAAAATAATTATTTGAGCTTACGGACTTACCCCAAATCGACTTTTTCGAAACGAATTAGCGTCAGTCTGGTGGCTTGCAAAAATCGAAACGAACCTTTTAGCATTTTTTAAGTATAGAGTCTAAATAATATTATGGATATACTTACATTTGATTTTACTCGAGAAAATGTTGAAATTTTAGCGACACAAAAACTTAAAATAAAACTTTAAAGGTAGCAAATTTTTTGAAAAAATTTACCAAACTGAAAAACACGTGTACTCGAGTCGGAGTATTATCAAAAACAAGCGTCGGTCATGACGTTTATTTGAAAATTGGTGTCATAAGCAAATGTCAACTCAGAAATCCGTTAGAATGCGTTTCCGGATTCACTGCACTTTCCTCTACTATATACAAGGTGGCGCAAAAGAAATCACCCTATTGGAAGATGCTCTCATTTTTGTAAATGGCCGCCAATATCAAATCTGTTTTGACATTTGTGGACTAGCCAGATACAGAATACAAGTGAATAAGCCATGGAGCGATACACTCCCCAAGAACGCGGAATAATTGTGTCTATTTTTTTGCGTAACAATTCGTCTGTGGTGTTGGCGCAGCGCGAATTCCGTCGCCGATTTCCCGGCCGTCCGACACCAACTGCGCAAACACTGCGCCGTTTAGCCACTAATCTTGAAGAGTATGGGACCACACGAGACGTTGCCAAGAGTGGCCGGCCCCGGAGCGCCCGTTCTGCCGAAAATATCGCCGCTGTAGCCGAGGACGTCGAAGTGAGCCCCGAAACATCGACCAGACGACGTGCCACGCAATTGGGCCTCAGCCGGCGGTCCCTGCAACGAATTTTGGTGAAAGATTTAAACATGTTCCCCTACAAAGTTCAGTCCGTGCATCAGCTGCTGCCTGCCGACCGCCAAACGCGCGTAACTTATGCCCAAGCTATCCTCAATCTCGATACCGAAGTGGACGATTTTTCGACCAAAATCATAATGAGCGATGAGGCTCATTTTCACCTCAGCGGGTACGTGAACAAGCAAAATTATCGCTTCTGGGGAACCGAAAATCCGCGAGTGATGCACGAGGAGCCATTACACCCGCTCAAAGTGACTGCGTGGTGCGCTGTTCACGCTGGAGCAGTCATCGGGCCATTTTTTTTCGAGAACGCCGCGGGTCAAACGACAACAGTGGACGGTACGGGCTATAGGGCAATGTTGACCGAGTTTTTTCTGCCCGAACTGGACGAATTAGGACTGGTGGACATGTGGTTCCAACAGGACGGAGCAACAGCACACACTGCACGAGCCACAACCGACATTCTGAAGGCCGCGTTTCCGGGTCGCTTAATTTCGCGTTTTGGCGATTTGCACTGGCCCGCCAGATCGCCCGATTTAACGGTCCCGGACTTCTTTTTATGGGGTTTTTTGAAGTCCCGTGTTTATATCAACAAGCCTGAGACCTTGGAAGCCCTCAAGGAAAATATCCGACACGAATGCGAGAATTTATCGCCCGAAACTCTCGCCGAAGTGATGGAAAATGCCATAAAACGAGCCCGTATGGCAATCAATTGTGACGGCGCCCATTTGTCCGATATCATCTTCTCAACTTAACACAATTAATTCTAAAGGTCTAAATAAACATAATCAAAAAACAGAATCGAAGTTTTTAATTTAGAAAAAAAATAAGAGCCAAACAACATCGGATGACTTCTTTTGCGCCACCTTGTATATGCAATGTATAGGGTGGGCCATCTGTTGGTTTGGTTGTTAGACACTCATAATTCGGAACATACCCGTCTAAAGTGGATGCTCTTGGAAATATGTCAAGTTCAAAAGTACTCAATTTTAATCATGGATCGTTTAACAACTTCACAGATCAAGTTTTTTGAATTATTTTGATATCTTGTGCCTACAGTTGTCAGAGGTGCTGTTAAATATTTGAGCTACAATTTTGTAGAACTATGGCGGATAAATTGTGTAAATACAACAATATTCACTGTAAAAAATAAATGGAAACTTCATGAAAATACGACTTAATGTAAATATTTTTATAAACAACACAGATTCATCTAATTTCGTATGTGGTTTTATGTGTGGCCCTAATAAACAAAACCGCAGTGACTTTTTTCGATGCGATCCACCCGTAATCGATTTAACGTGTTTCGGCCACACCTCTCAGCATATGAACTTGAAAGCCATTTTGACTGAACTCTCCAACCAAATCAAAATTGGTTCAAAATTCACGGAGCTTATAGTTATAAATATATAAATACCCAAAAAATTAATTTTTTTAACTGGAAACTGCTTGTGTGCTGCCATGATAAAGTATGCAGGAATAGATCTTATTTTCGGTATATAAGGTATAGGGTATCCCACTGTCAGGCATCGCCTCAACTGTACAACAGCAGAATTATTCGAGTACGAAAAATTTATACGCGTTCGTTTTGACTTTTGCAATCGATAGAAAGATAACCAGTTTGAAAATCCCACAAATGGTGCTTCTGGAGTTTGAACCTTTGAGTACTTTACTTGGTTTCAGTTTCAACATTTTCCTAAATCTTCTCAACTTTCTTTGCATCTTTACTAAGATGAACAAAAAATCAAGAAAAAAAACTGCATTCAGTACGAAGTATCCAATGATTCTGGACGTATTCGATTTGCATTCCTTGCACAATCCTGTGTTCACATGGCATGGAAGATGCATCATTGTGAGCGTCCCAAGTCTTTGTCTGTCCCCAGCAAGTTGAAGATGCTTGCTGCCCAGATCCCCGCTTGTGGCTGCTCCTTCCTTGACTTACCCCATATATTGCGATACATGCTTGACCCTCTGGACAGTTTCTTTCGCCAAGTTCGTAGCGTATTATTTACTTTCGAAACATATCTATAATTATTTTGCTTCGAATATATGAATGTATTTGTATTTATATACATATGCTGCACTTATTGCATATAATAGGGCATACATATATGTATGTATGTACATATGCTCTGCCTTTGGCAATCGACTTCGTTAAGAATAAGTTTTGCACATCATTAGACATAATACCTTGTAACAGCTTAACATGGTTCATGAAACTATTATTATGCAAAAACGTTACCAATATCTTTAGTTGGCAAAAAATTTGCAAACATCTGATATTCACTTATTTATATACACTTGTGTTTATATGTCAATGCATATAAGCGCATTAGCTGCTAAGACTTAAGCTCTTTTTAAGGGCTTGGGATTTACTTTGCCTGAGTTCCCAACATTTTTATCAATTAAGGGAACATATAGTGTAATAATGATTGTGTGTGCGTGTGTGTGATTTTCTTACATTAAATGTATTCAAATTCAAATTTAACTTTAAGTTTTAACAAGTTTATTTAAATATTAAAGTTAGCATTTTTTGTTTTATGACTTTTTTGAGCCAGATTTGAAATAATCGTCTCTAAATTTATTTAAAGCAAAGTACATAGCAAAAATTTATATACAAATAAATAAGCATAAGCTTTAAGTATTTGTCCAAAATACAAACAAAAAAAGAGATATATAGAAAATACCGAACAAAAATATTAGTAGAGCAGAAAATTTGGCATATAACGACTTATATATACACTTTATTTATATCAAAAGTAATATGTTAGATCTGTGAAGTTACTTCAAATATTTTGTGTACCTATTAAGGGAACTAACTAACTAAGGGAGTTATCAAACTAAATCAAAAGTTTTTTAAGTAAATGGTATTTTGTTTGCCATACTAAGTTTGTGCTTATGTATGTAACATAGAGAAGAAGACATCAGAGAACTCCCAAAGCTAACTCCAATATTAACATGAGCACGAAAGATACTGGTCTAGACTTTTTCGTCCGTATGTCTGAACGCCTAGATCTTAGAGATGGTTAGAGCTGGAGCAACCCAACTTTCATATTAGATCACATATTGTGTGACAAGAGACAACTTTTTTTATTTTTTGCGGTATCGGTGTTATATAAGATTATATAGTTTATACATATAAAACCCTTCTGTAACGCGCTTTACAGAGCAGCAAAAGTTTAAGAGTCATTATTTGCTTGCTTGTGAAGATTTCGTTACAAAATTTGGCGTTAGGAAGTTTTTAAGAGTTCCCCAGAACTTATCAAATTTAATCATAATCAGTTTGGCAATCAAAAGTTTTTCGAGTACACTAGCTTACTAGTTTTATTAAATTGCTTTTTAGGATAATTTTGGGTCGAGAAACACGAAAATTATATTCCTTTTTTTTTCTAAGAATCGATTTTAGAATTTTTCGAACATATTTTTGGGTACTGTTTTTTGTAATTCGTGAATATCTTGTGAACAAAATGTTTTACCGACATAAAATACAATTAGTTGATGCGGCCTTTACGGTAATATACAATATGTGAAGATTGAGTCAAAATTATTGAGGTTAAAAGCAACCAAAATCGAAAACATTTTCGACCGTTTTTCAAAATTACAAATTTTCAGTTTGTTTTTTATTAACAAATTTTTTTAATTTTTTACGCGTTGAGCTGAAAGAGAATTCTTTTACGAACATTTCGAGCCTAAGATCTTTAAAATCGGGTGAGAACTGTAGATGCTATGAAACCATAGCACATGTTTTTTGAAAAATTCCAAAATAAGGTTCTTAAGAAAAAAAAATGAATGTAATTTTCGTGTTTCTCGAGCCAATCATCATCATCATAGTTGGCTCTACAACTTGATCTGTCTCGCGCCCTTGCTCTCCAAGACCGAATACCAAGATCTTGCGCATCTTGGTCGACTCCATCAATCCATCTCAGTTTTGGGCGTCCTCTTGATCTGTTTTCGCGGCATTTGCCAAATAGGATTTTTTTTCGGAGGATAGGTGTCGTCTGCTCTTATTAAGTGCCCGGCCCATCTTAATCTATTCACTTTTATCTGCGTTATTATATTGACCCAATATTACTTTAAAAAACCTAAAATTTGCAAGCTAGTGCTGTTTCAGCAGTATTTAAATATAACTTATTGGATTGAAATCGGTTCATATATTTCATTTATTCATAGTGCAAGTTATCCCAAGTTCGTTCGCGCCCGACATTAATGCCCCCTTTTTTTTTGTTCAATTTTTTGTATTAATCTTGTTTATGAAAAAACTAATACCTGCATTTATTTCTCTTTTTTTCATGTTACTTGTTCATCCATAGGTAAGTTCAAAAAATGTATTATATGTATATAAGATGAGAGCTAAGATATACCTGTTAAGATATAACATTCGTACTATAAGTTGCGTATATAATCATCTATGGAACTTATTTTGAGTTTAGGATTAAGAAACCTAATTTTGTTGTTACGAATCATAACTTTGATATCAAAAAAAAATTGGTGGCCCCCAAAGTTACCTCCAATATGATCAGAAGAACAAAAGAAATTGATCCATCTGTCTGAACACCTAGGTCTTGGAGACTATAAAATCTATAAAACCCAACCTGAGATTTGGACTCCTTGAGCTAATATCTTTTCCTACTGCGCTCGCTGCCACCCTTTATAGTTTATATGAGTTTGTAGGAAGTAAAAAACTCATTCTATTAACATCCAGCATCATTAAAATCGGACCATTAACAGCGGAGATATTCACAATATAGTATATTAGAGGCGGGAACTCGAATCGCGTGAGGGTTACTCAGAGAGTCGTCCTAACAACTTAACGTCGCGACGTCTAGGGAACAAGCTTCGATTCCCAGTCGAGGCAATTTTTTTATGACGTTTTCTTTACTATTACATACATATATACTTATATACTATATGCAGATAATGACTTTTCGCTCAATTTTTTTTTTTTTTAATATGCTTAAAAAAACGAAGAATATGGCACTCGTGTTAGCTCACCCACTAAACCTACCATATGTTCTCCGCTTCCTTTTCAAGGTACCACCGCTAACTAGTACATCTCGAAAACGTCATACTTAAAAGAAAACAAGTGAGATCCCATAAAGTATTTATCAAAATAATCAGTACTACAAAAGATTTCGGTAGAAACAAAACAGCTTGGGACATGGTAGCTTATTAGAAAAAATATATATAATATATAAAGTGGGAGCGATAGTTCCTCGGACAAAGTTTCTCAGAATGACCTATAGAACCAAAACTGCAATGAGGCTTTGAAAATTTTTTCAACCCCTACAAATTGACCCGTCCTAATATAGTATATATACATATATAAGCCCTACTTTTCTTTCATAAAATGTTAAGACCATCTACAGAAAAAATTGCATAAAAATTTATTGAGATCTGGGTGAAATACCAGTTCGTTAAACAAACGAGTTATGAATAAGCCTGTTAGAAGCTAAAATTTATTTATGTAGAATAATGGGAATTTGGATCCAAAAATTATTTTTTCAATTTGGGATGAACACACCCTTGTTGGCAGTTAATACGCAGACAATTTAGGCCAGTTTCGATTTTGATGCTATGAGCGTTTTTGTGAGTCTTTGGTATACTGCGAAGGTGATAAGAAACCCTGAAGCTAGTGCTAAACATAAAAAAAATCGAAAATTTCGAGCTCGAATGCGATTCTTCGCATTTTTGGATGTACAAGTTTTAAGCCATATGCAGGCATGCTGATATGAACCTAATGAAAAGTATAGGTAGAACAAGGGAAAATAAATCATTTATTATCCATATCTAATGAAACCAACGAGATCATAGGGATTAACTTTCTCTCAGATGTTTTTGTAATCTTACATGCTGACAACCCTAAAAGTTGGATTTGCAAGCGGATCTAGAAGAACTACAGACAAAAGATTCGCGCCAAGGCTGCTTTAAAATATCCAAGCAAGTCTGTTAAATACTCAAGAACTCCGTGAGGGTTCCAACAGGACAATAAATATTTAAAGAATATCCTGTATATAAATCTGCTGCACAAATAGAGTTAAACGTTCTAGCATGAAGATGTGCTCTTTTTGTAGAATCTCAGTGCTTCACGTAAGCCGCTTGAAACTATCCCCCAACTAGTTTAATTGAGCTGACTGTGGAGCAGCTTAATTGATTCCTAGAGGATGCTAGGCCATCTTTTTGTAGAATCGCTGACTGTGGAGTTATTGACCCAGTAGAGCAGCTTAATTGATTCCTAGTATCCTAGGCGGTCTTATGGTAGAATCTCAGTGCTTCACATAAACCGCTTATAACTATCCCAAAATTAGGTTCTCGTCTGAGTTGAATTCTTGAGTCACATTGCTTTTTTGAGCAGTCCCAAAACATTTTCCAAACAGTTTTTCAAATTTTTTTGTTAGTAAGTACATCTTAGATCTTTAGTTTTTGAAAGTTTTGGAATTTATGAACAAACCTAAAGCCAATGTGACTTAGACTTTGGGAAAGTGTAAAACTTTTATCTTTATGGAAACTAGTTCTTAAAATGGAAACTAAAAGCTCTGTATACTTTGTGTGTGTGTGTGTGAGTGTGTGTGTGTGCTAAGCGGCAAACAATGGCTTTTGAAAAACATAGAAAATCCTTTTGCGAAACAAAGTGCAGTAAAGCATTGAAGGAGAATGAGAGAGTGTTGGTAAGAGAAAGAGAGTTAACATAGATATAGTGCGACATAGATATACATAGACAAATGCATTTGTATCTGTAGCTGTGCATGTGTCTGTGTCTCCATATGTGTATCTGTATCTGCATATGCATATTGACAAAGCTGAAATCATGTAGTAAACAAAACCAACAACAAAGATGCCGAATGATGTGGCACTAACTGACTGGGTTGCAAGCAAAAGCAGGATGCACATAGCTGGAGCTAGTATCTGAGCTAACTACTCCCACCGCGAGCCTTGCCCACAAATATACTCCATTGCAGTTCATAGACGCTATTTGTTTAGCTGGCACACCATCCGGATGATAATGCCGGGGCGGTTGGGCTCTTGTTTGATTTACACGCCAGTTGCGTGAGCAGTTGCAGCTTCATGCCCGAACCCCGTCTGCGGCTCGGTTGCAGTTGCACGTTGCAGCCATTGGCTTTAAGTTGTCACGCGGCCGTGCTGCAGTTTTAACCCAGAAACATAAATATTGAAATTTATTGTGCGCCCTATGCCAAAGCCAGAAACAGCGGCAGCTCCAGAGAGAGAGAGAGAGAGAGAGAGAGAGAGCGAGCGATAGCGACACCCATGGAACCCAAGAGTGAGCTGCAAGGGGCCATCAGTCGTGCAACATGCGGCAAGTAAACAAAATGCAAAAAGGAATCAACTCGCATTGAGACTAAGAGCAAACGAGTGCAAAAGAATAACGTAAAGTGCATAGGAAAAAAAAATAGCCGAATCTGTGGGTGGGGTATAACGACAGCGGGATACCCTGCAGCTAACTCTTTTCCCCAAAAAAAGTAATATATTTGTTGAGGATTTTGGTGATAGTTTGAGAAAAAGTCAATGTACATAGCGAATTTTATGTTTGCAGTGAAAATCTTTCTCGAAAGAATATCTTTTGGAAAAATTTAATTTTTTTTTTTTGCTAAGATCTAGGAAGTACATTGCTTAAGGCGCTAACTGAGCGGCGGTTAATAAGCATATAAGGATATAAAGAACTAATGTACTGTCCCGCCTACTTCTGCCTGTAACAGAAATCAATAAGACTCCTAAACCCATGAGTATAGGGTATCAGTAGAAGAAGTAAAATGGATATAACAGTTTATGCGTTTTTACCGTATATGCATTTCTCTGTGTGTTTGCGAATGTGTCTGTGTGTGTGTGTGTGTGTATATATAGAGCGCGACATAGCATAATGCGAGTTCTGGGAGGGTTGGGGGTTCCCGGAAAGCTTTTGACTGACTCAGAACAGAGCTCAGTGCGCGCTCGGTTCAAAGTTTGCCCAGCAGCTGTTTGTGCGAACAGGCGGCAAACATTTTTATGGTTGCCTTACAAAGCCACAGAAAAGGAGGTGACTATGATGAAGAGGTAAGGAGAGCTGGTGAAGAGCGGCAGAAGGGAATGGAATCGTTGTGAAATGCAATTTCATCATAATGCATGAGAGGCATTAAAGTAGCTGTGCGAATGCATATAGATTCTCAAATAGTGTTAAATTTATAGCCATGGTGGCTTGCAAAGTTTAAACTTTTGGAAAGGAAAGGCTTACTTTTATTCAAATGCTAAACAGAAAAAAATAATAGAGTTCACGATAAAACTTGATATTTGGGGAAGAGTATATTTGAAAAAATTTGTTTTTTCTTTAAGCGCTGTATGCGGCTCCAAAATTCACAGCTGTACAGGAACTGCTAAATAATTACTGCCGTAAGGAACAGTGTGTACATTAGGGTGGCCATTTTTGCAACATCTCACGATTTTAATAATACAACCCCCTAAAAAGTTTCCTTTTTACCTACAGGCGCTATACTGTAAAATTTAAAGGCGATCCAAATGTATTTGATGGGCGCGGGAATAGGTCAAAGGTCACAAAAAAGTTTCATATGAATGCCTAAATAGCGACCAAACCGTAAGTTTGACAAAAACATGTTCCAAATATAATCAATGGATAATTCAATTATCTACAGTCCAGTAAAAAAATGATCGAAATCACTTTAGTATTACCAGAGATATTTGCTGTTAAGTAGAGGTACTTTTTTTTTTTCTAATTTCGAAAAATTTTTTTTCAAAATATCTCGAAACCTGTTTCATGGAAAAAATTTTTTACTTAATTTTCGGTTTTAGCATGTCATTTTACTACAGAAACGACTAAAACATGTTAAGGATACCAAATTTTTTTTTTATTTGTAAACTGGTGTAAATAGTCAATTTAATCAATTTTAGAGCTTACCAAATTTATTCAGGGCGATTCTATATTTTTTTCAAAATTATGTTTAGATAGATATGAGACTTTTAATTTTTTTTTAATTTTAATTTTTAATTTGTTTGATTGGAAACAAGATTTTAAAGTTTATGTAGAACAATACAGTCAAAAACGGAAAAAGTTCAAGTTATGACCTTTGACCTATTCACGCGATCATCAAATACATTCGGATCGTTTTTAAATTTTGCAGGCGCTATATGCAGGTAAAAGGAAACTTTTTAGGGGGTAGCGGTTTTGATATCGACGGTTTTAAAATCCTCCATACCGGCGGCGGCCACCCTAGTGTACATATAAACGCAAAGTGGTATTTTTTGTCGGATTCTGAATTTTAGTTGTTGTTGTATTCGTTCCAATTTTGTAGCGATACTGTGAGTTGCAAATGGTCATAATAAACTGTTTTTTTTTTCAAATAGAAAAAGTTGGCATGTGCTCAACCAAACTAATAAAAACAAACTTGAATTGTTGTCAATGTTTAATACTTGCATTAATGATTGTAATCAAAGGTACATACTATTTCAATGAAAATTTTGTAAAGTTTCATATGACTGCAAAAAATAATTTATTTAATACTTTGTTTGGATTGTAAGAACGTCTTTTGGTTACTAAGCAGTTCACAATTAATCATAAATAGTACCAGCCATTGCTTATGCCCGTAATAATATGCTAAGTGTTGATTGTGGCGGCAAAACAGAACAGCTGTTGTTGCTGCTGGCGCCATCTAGTGAACTTGGTGGCACCATCGTACGTAAAGCGGTTGTTAAATTATAGCACAACCCTGGTTTGTTTGTTTGTATGCGTCCACTTGCCGTACGCGATTTCGTGAGTACTTTTTTATATGAAATTTCTTCTTGTACGGTTGTTATTTTTGTTGCAGCGTATTCGGATTCGTTTTGAAACCGAATGTTTGGTGCTCCCAATTTCACCAAACCGAATTTTTCATGTGCTTTGAAACCGAATG
The DNA here is from genome assembly GCA_949987675.1 of Chymomyza fuscimana. Taxonomy (NCBI): domain Eukaryota; kingdom Metazoa; phylum Arthropoda; class Insecta; order Diptera; family Drosophilidae; genus Chymomyza; species Chymomyza fuscimana. Next base: position 17,235,180 of record OX465090.1, on the reverse strand, counting down.
TTTTGTTGCAAGAGGAATTAAAATGAATCATCATTTATACAGAAACACTTTTTTAAAAATTCTTTGATATTGTTTAGATTATATTTAGTAGAATTTATCGGAAAAATAAGGGAAATATACGAATTTATTGAAAATAAAAATAAAAAGGGAAATATGCGGAAAACTCCAGTTTTTCAGGCAACTTGTCCCAACGATCCTGTATCTCGCGACGAGCGGGGAGGCAGGGTGTATTAAGACATTTTGACTGGCACTCTGGAAACCCACCAATAAACTAAGGATAACAACAAAAAGTACTGCATCTCAACTCCCCGACGGACGACGTATAGTCATAGTCGCGTATATTATTTTTAAAACCATTGTAATTTGTGTTTAAGAATCCTTTTGTATTTAAATACTTCTCTAAAGAATCGCTTTAAAAATAAATTTATTATATTATATTATTATTATTATATGCGGAAAACGATTCCGAATAAAATTGTTCGGTTTGATTTTTTCGTTTTCCGCGGCACTGCTGATTATTAGTAACTCCACCTTATACTGTCAGATTTCGTATTATAAAATTGTCTTCCTTCGTGCTTTCCACCGAACTTCTTTACTTTACTTTTACTTTTGTTGTGACTCTTAAAAATACTCCTATTTTTTGCCCCTTAGCCTTACAATTTTGTTGATGCAATTTTGCTTTGCATGATCCTAACTCCAATAGGCTTCGTAAGTTCCTCACTTTCGAACTCTCTCTCTGTCACTCCATGAATCGTGAGTCTTCATGACTTGGGTCTTCGAGCATCCTTGACCAATTCTAAATTGTGAGTCATTCATTTGGTCAATTGTGTTCGTTTTGCTTTTTCCTCATATAACAATTTAATTTTATTTGCTTTACCTTTCCTAACACCTAATCTCTGATCACTTCGTATCGTGAGTCACTGCATATCGTTAAAAAAGTCACAGATTGGGCTAGAGACGCCTACTAGTTCATAGTTTTTTTACTCAACTTTTTTTCTAACTAATTCTTATTTATAGTCTAAATAATGGAGCATTGAACATAAGTGCTATAAAATTATTAGCTTCATCTTTTTTACAAAGAATACTCTTTTCGATAAGAATACACTAAATCTTCTAATACATATAAACTTCAAAGATTATTTGTCTAATGCTACTGACACCAAATAATTATGTTCTGCACTAATAGATAACTGATTTTTAAGCCTTTTTTTTCCCAGCCGATATTTCTATGCTTTAACAGACTCTTTGTGCTTCAAGAATCATCTTGAGCAGTTGAAAAATTTAAGAGCGATAAGGTAACGAATTTGTAGCGTAGAGAGGTTAGGCATTTTATGTCTACCCTCAATTATAAAGTTTTAATCTGATTTAAGAAATACATAGAGATATGGAGAGTTATACGCTCGTAGATTTGAACTCGGTAGCTTTTACAATGTGGATGGAATTCAACCAAGAGACTAATCATTTCTTATGCGTATTAAGTTAATTAAACAAAAAAAAAAAATTCCACTTCAAGTAATACTCTATTCAGACCATGGTAAACAAATGGGCTGTAGGAGAACGTAGGAGATACTGGCTCTCCTAACCGAGGCTGCGACAAGCAAAAGCGCTTGTTATACCTCTGGATATGATCAAGATAAAAGGTCTTGGCAGAGCGAACTTAAAACTCCTGGTAGCATAGCTATCTGGGCACCACACTGTAACTGTAAGATACCATCTACAGAAAATGGGCCTATCGGATTCTTCAGAGTGCAGACTCTGTCTCGAAGACGGTGAAACCACCAGACATATTCTCTGTGACTGCCCAGCGCTGGTGTGGGACAGAGTCTGTCACATGGGAAAGGAACGGATCTACTGCTATTCATGCGAAAAGCGAAAAGTCTTTTGCATTAATTTATGGGTGCGGTACAAAAGATCTTCTGGCCACAGTGAGGAACCCATGCGGGAAACAAAACCAAAATGCCCCCATATCTATGTATATTTACATAAAAAATTAGCTTAGATTCATTTTCATTCATGACAGTTCTTTAAAGAAGGAACAATATACAATATACAATATAACCCTGGGTGCATCCATCAGCTGTTGTGCGACTGTCCAATATTTGGGAAATCACTTTTTTGAAGACCTGTGTATTCTGGCAAATTTGCCCATAACGGTCCTGGCTGTTTTTATCGAATCCACAAAATGGTTCAACAAGCAGAAAGAACTAAGGAACTGCGCAATGGCTATTTTGCCTTCCCCACACCCGCTATTTATATTCGCCTTCCCCCTTCCATTCCGTCACAATGAAACGTGAGCCTTGTTCCGACCAGCCTAACTATCCTCAACTAACCTATAACCCTGGATATTTCAAACTTCGTTAATAGATTATTTGGAAAAGAAATATTTTTTAAGACGCGCACGGTCAGATGATGGTTATAAATTGCTAATTAAGCCAGATGATAAATTTTAAAGATGATGGTTATAAATTGGTAATAAAGCTAAATGACGAATTTCAAATATTTTTTTTTCCTCGCCACAAAGAGTTGGGCTTATAAATATAATTTTCTTATTTTTGCAAAGTAGCTTTGAACTTTTGGCATCAAAATCTTGAACTTCTGGTTGTGGTTTTAAAAACTGAACAAAATCAAGGAATATAGTCCCATTGTTTCCAATCCACAACAAAATCACTTTATCAAGATAAATCAGAGCTTTCAGCGCGTAATAAGCAGCGTTCGCTATGCTCATTTGAACCAGCTCGAAAACGCTTAAATTTCGCATTAAATTAAACCTGTTGTTGTTCACGCTTTATCAAATATTATCAATTTGAATTATGGTACTTTGCTTTGGGAACTTGATTTTTTTTCACGGTTATATCCAATAGTTTTAGCTAATTTAAGCTGAGCATATCATTTCCATATAGATAAGAGATTAGAAAAACATTTACAACTGCTGCAAGAGTCTTTCATTTTCACAACGATATGAGAAGTTAATCGAAGCATTAAATTGTTTATGGCTTTTATTTTGCTGCGTCATTGCCAACTGCATTTAAACCCTATATATCAACTATGTTGTAATCCCGCAGCAGCAGAAGATTTGCATTGGTCCGTTCGCCTTTAATTGCATTTTGATATGCGGGGGCAAGACAAGTGCAGACCGGTTGCCCTAGGATGCTGCTCACTTGTGGTACATAAATCTTTCAATCAGCACTACCAAATTGACATACACGCTATGGCCTGGCTGATTGGTCATTGGACACATACTCCATTGGATGCCATGTCAAGCGCTGCTCTTTGGCACTGCCGATTGCCAGTAGATGGAGATGAACCAGGTACCCCTCTGGCTTGCTAGTAAAATTAATGCAATTTACTTAACAAAATGCGCTATTAAATGCGCATAACTAGCCCCAAACACCGCAGCTCGTTGGGATTGGGAGCTGAGCTGCCTAGTAAGAGATATATGAGACCATATGAGCTTGTCACTGCAGCAAAATTAAACGTTGCCTTGTGCGCTGCGCTGGCTGCTAAGATCTTTGCCAGGTTCGGGCGCTTGGTAATTTAATGCTGCTGCAATTCTTGCCAGCCAGCTGGCCCCCTTTGCCAGCGCCAAATATGAGCGTGCTTGGCACCCCCTGCTGCCAGCTGCCAGCCGCCTATGGGCCACAAATTATCCAGCCAAGTCTGCATAGCGCATTTAGCTAAATCGCAAAATTTATGTCTTATGAAAAACACATTCATTCATGCACACACAGATACAAGCAACACAAAGATACTCACACACACAGATACACTGAGACAGCGCCAAGTCTGAGCCAAAGCCAGTGACATTGGCAAGACAGCAAAGCCAAGTCGAAAAAGGCAAAGTTGGTTAGAGAGAGGGCAAGAGTTACTAGGAACAAAGATACGTAGGGAGAGAGAGAGCGCGGAAAAGAGTGTGTGGCAGTTGCAACTTAAAACTGATTTATTTCTTTTATTATTATTACCAATAGCTGGCTGGCTCCTTTTACACACTGCAGCGCACATAGCATATCTCTGTACTGTTTTAATATTATTTTTCTTATTATTAGTTTTATACGCTGTAATCAAAGGCCAAGAAGGGGTATATAAAGTCGGGCAACGATTTTGGAAGTATTTTCTGAAGCCGCTAGCTAGCTGACGGATGGAATCCCAAAGAGATTTTGTGTTCTTTTTTTGTTACTCTTACCAATGAACAAGAAGAATCTTTAGAAAATTACATAGCTACGCAAAGAAAATAAGACTGTCGTATTTGCAGTTTACACCATGTTCTCCTAATTTTATTGATGTCAATGAATCCGAATCCGAGGTCTTGAAAATCCCACCACGTCAGAGCTTGGACTTAACACAAAAATAACCCCATAAAACGGGCCCCTTTGGTAGTTAGCTCAGAATCCTGACGTACTGGGGTCTATTGGCCACGGATTCTGCGACCCTAAAAGCATCTAAAAAGCATAGAAGAACGTCGTGTTTTGAGAACGTAGTAGAGTAGATTTTCAAGTTCACAGTCCAGACCATTTCCAGGGTCGCTAAATCCGAATCTGAGGTCCAAAAAATCAGTGTTCTCATACAACCCCAAAGAACCCCACAAAACGGATTAATTTGTTAATTATCTCAGAGCTGGTCTTGAAAAACTATGTTGTGGATTTTTTGAGGTTACAATAGAACCTAGACCCGTTGGGCCAATTCTGTTAACGGATTCGGATTCATTGCGTCGAAATACATAAAAAAAACATTTTTTGACCGATTGGCCCTATGGGAGCTATATGATATAGTCAACCGATTTTGATCAAATTTGGTACAGTGATTGGGAACTCTAAAAAGTACCAAATTTGGTTACGATATCTTCATAAACAAACGAATTATTTATCTAAAACTTTTGGGGTTTTTCGAGGTCCTCTGAAACACCCCTATGGGAGCTATATAATATATCCCCGATATCCAAAATATAAAATAAACTTGCATCCCCTGACATAATAACGCATCTAATCTGAAAATTTGGTTGCTCTAGCTCTTACCATCTCTGAGATCTAGGCGTTCGTACAGACAGACAGACGGACAGGGGTATATCGACTTCTCTAGTCACCCCGATCATACTTTGGGTAACTTTGGGGGGTCTCCGCCGTCTCCTTCTGTATGTTGCATACATTTGCGGCTTGCACAAACTTAATATACCCTTTGTACCATGCGGTAATGGGTATAAAAACCCCAGTTCTCTCGTTGTATGCAGTTTTTTGATGTTATGTCAGAATCCTTGCTGGGGTTTTTTGTTTCTTGGATTCGGAAGCCTGTAACACGTATAACATATAAACATCATCTGTCACCTAGAATTGAATGATTTTTTATAGCGTTTTATAAGGCTATGTGATAGCACAGCTACCCAAAATAAATTGATTTTGAAGATCAGACCATGTTTACAACATACTTTTAGGGTCACGGAATTTCGAATCCAAGTTTCAAAAACCCTGCCTCAAAAAACCTCATAAAATGATATTGTAAGCAGAGTCCGATTTCTGAAACCGAAAATCGATTTTTCGATGCTTTCGAAATGCGTGATAAAACTCTTTTTCCAGCGATGTCTTGCTGAAAACTGTAGGACATAAATATAAGACCAACTAAAAAGGACATAAAATAATGTAAAAAAGACAGAAAAAAACGAGTGAAAATAAGTCGACTTATCAGTCTCTCCGGGCAACCGGGTTGCTTGAAAACCAAAAGAGCTGGAAGCTAGGAATTTAGTCAGTTGAAACATCTTAGGCTGTAGTTTAGTTAAATTATTTTGGTTATTCTCTTTCCCCATAGAACTTAGCACTTTGCGTATTTTTGAAGGAAAAAACTAGACTAACTTTAGGTACTGCAATAGTAATCTGCAAAAATGTTTAGAATCCTTTTCTTTGAAAACTTTACTGAAAACAACATATTTAGGTTAATTTTGGTAACGATTTCAAAATATATATCTCCAAAATAAGTTTAACCCAAAAGTTTTAACAGGTTTAAAACAAAACTTAAAATTAGCTCAAACAGACTGTCAGTTAAGACGTCATAACCTTGGGTCCATTAAACTAAATGTCATGAAATTTGTACAAAAAGTCGATGAAGAAGATACGTTTACAAAAAGTAACTATTGGAAAAGTTCTGCTTATTTTGGGACAGACCTCTTATAAAAGACCTCCGGATAAAATCGAAATCGGAATCGAAATTCAATCACCAAAATAATGAGAAAGTCTCAAGTGAATTAGTGTCTTCAAAATTCTGCCACTTCCCAGTCCCCGCCATAGCCATTTGCGCTTTACCTTCACCTTGAAAGTTGATCAATGAAGAGGATAAAAAATTTAATTTAATAAGCTATACTCAGTAGTCGTTGAAATAGAGTATATTATGTTCGGTTTCTTCGTAGTCCAAGCAACCCACTTGTTTTTTACTTGTGCAGCCTTTTGCCATTAATTTCTTTTGTGCTTTTCCAATTTCCATTTCGCCATTTTGCAATTTTACTACTAGTTACCAGTTTATTTTATTTTTTTTCCTTTTTCTTGCCATTTCCCTATCTCCGCTGCTTAATAGTTTTCCAACACTGGGCTGTCATTTGTTGTTGTTGTAATGTCACAACAAAAACTACAAAACAACAACATTTTTTAGCCTTAAGCATGGCCTGAATGCTTTACTTCATCGTAGCCGGCTGCTCTTAACTCTTAAGCTGCAAAATCCCATCAAGAGCAACTTTTGGCCAACAAGTACAGAGTCAAGCCGTAGGCTGGAGTTGTGGAGCCCACAACACGGCCAACACATGCAAAATGCGGCAATTTAACAATTTGGGGCATAAGTTTTAGCATAATTTGTTTTTTCTAGAGCCGTGTAGGCGTCAATTTGGCAACTCAATTGTATTTTCACTTCATTTAACTGTCTTGATATTGACAAATTGCAAGTTTTTGGTAAGATATTTTGTCCTTATAGAGAAATATGGAGCTAAGTTTAATGCTTGGGTAAATGGTTAATAAATTGAATAGGTTGCAAATATAGTCATAAGCCAGATTTGAAGTTAGAAATCGCTTTAAAATAGTTTTTGCTTTTCCTTAAAAGAAGTAGCTTTAAAGTTGATTTCAAATTGTTTAATTTTATTAAGCCTAGTGAATATAGATAATTTTTTATACGTTTATTCTCATGTTCGTCGATTCGACGAAAACGATAGTTTTTGCTTTTCCTTAAAAGAAGTAGCTTTAAAGTTGATTTCAAATTGTTTAATTTTATTAAGCCTAGTGAATATAGATAATTTTTTATACGTTTATTCTCATGTTCGTCGATTCGACGAAAACGATTTAGCGTAATTTGATAACTTTTGAATATTTTTTTTTTTTAATATTCGGTGTCGTGTTTTCTTTGGCATAAGTTACGAATCGGCTATCAGAATTGGCCCAACGGGTTTTGGTTTTATTCTAACCTCAAAAAACCGCACAAAACGAAATATTTTGTTGGTTAGCTCAGATTCAGCAACCCCAAAAACATTTAAAAAACATCGTCATCATAGTTTTTATGGTGTATTTTGAGGTTATATTAAAAGATCTATATAAAAAAAAAATAGATTTTCAGCTTCAGAGGCCAGACTATATTATCTAAACTTTTTTGGGATCGTTAAATCCAAATCTGAGCTCCAAAATCAACTTTTTTGGGATCGTTGAAAAAGATCGATTTTCAGCTTTGGAGGCCAGACTATGTCATGTAAACCTTTTTGGGATCGTTTAATCCGAATCTGAGCTCCAAAATCAACTTTTTTGGGATCATTGAACCCAAATCTGAGCTGCAAAATCCCTCAGCACTGCAGAGTTCTGACATAATCTCAAAAAATCCTCTGAAAATAGCTATTTTGTAGATTTTTTCAGAAACCTGGCGTGCTGGAGCTTTTTTTGGATCTCAGTTTTGTATGTAGCGACCTTGGTTAAGATTTGATCACGATTCGATTTGTTAGCCGATCAAAATCGTTACAAAATATACTCAAACAACTTCAGATCGAATTTTGTGCGCAGTTTTGATAAAATCGGTTTTGAAAATGATTGTTTTTCAATTTCAATTTCCGTCACGATTTTAGTTTATAATGTTTACAGTTAAAGTTTACAATTATAATAAAAAAAACTGAAGAGTTCAGCTTCTAACAACCTTTTCTACTTGCTTATAATATTATGACTTCGGAAAAAATTTAAGTTTTTTGAGTTATAAATTAAATTCAGTCAAAAGAACAAAGTCCAGTATCACAAATTGGTTGCAGTAAACAAAACTCTACGTTTAAAAAGATATGCTCTCTGAAAAAGTATTTTTAACTAACATAGATGCAGCATTTTTTTTTTAGAAGCAATGTTTAAAATAGTATCTTGTAGTTAGAAGATACTTGCTAGTATGAGCCATATAAATAATTTCAATTAAATAATGAAAAAATAGCTTACCCAAAATATTTAATATATCTCGTTGCCTCATAAGCAACTCATTTAAAGTCCTGTGTATATATTATATAGAGCTTAATTTAAATAAATAAATATGTACTGCCAAAACAAGACAAAAATATTTTGGCAAACCGCAAAACAAAAACCACAAAATTGAGTCAAGATGAGTTCCAAAAAAAATATATACTTATATATGAAAAGCTTGAGGCGACGGGCCAAGGCGAAAAGGATGCTGAGAGGGGTACTGTAAAACAATTGTCAACAGATTTGGTTAAAATGATAGCGGGGGGTATAGGCAGGGGAGAGGCATATCATAAACAGCTTTAGCTCATAAGTAAGAAATGTGCTTAAAGATACATAGTGCATACATATATGCATAAGTACTTAGCAGTATATTTGATACGGCAATATGTCTGTGGAGTGTGCGTGTATCTGTGTGTGTTTGAATGTGTTGATAGGGAAGATTGTCGCGTCTTTTCGCCTTTGGGTTCTTGAGAAAAGTGGGCAAGAAAATTGAAAAATAAATAAAATTATGCGACACAGCGCATTTGAAATCATCAGCAAGAAATATCGATGCGTAGCGTATGCCCACGTCATCGTGTATCTGTGTGTGTGTGTGTTTGTATCTATGTTTATATATGTGTGTGTGTGTGTGTGTGTGTGGATAGACCGACTGCTAATGCCTTCTAGCCAACGCCAATCGAATCCAATGCACGCTTCACGCATCACTTCATTTTTCCCATTTCCACGGCTACACGGCTACCAGTATAAGAAAATTTTCTTGATTTCGATTTTGCTTTCGTCGCCATCGGAATCGACATCATTGAAAATTCAAATCACATCAAATTCTAAAATACACAAACCACGCAAATCGTCGCCCAGCTAAAATAAAAATGTGAGTACATAAAAATAATAATAATAAAAAAAAAAATAAATAGACAGCAAGCTAAAGTGCTGAAAGGAAAACGCAAGTCACACGCAGGGCCCAAAAATATTTCTTTCCCGTCAACGGGCGCCAAAATTACACATAGCTATAAAAACCAAAAAAAGAAATACCGCAAGTGAAAAAAAAGAAGAGAATCTGTTCATGCGAAGGATGCGACAAGCCCAACATCAGCAAATTTTTTGGTTCTTTCTTATTTTTTGTGTATTGCCCACGCCAAAAAAAATTACCACAGCACGAAGGAGCCAAAAAAAAAAAATAAAAAGAAACCAAAGAACTAAACAAGCAACAAAAATAATAAAAGAAAACGAAAACGAAAACTTGGCGATATGGCAAATTTATTTCGATGTGTGAGTGTGTGCAAAAAGAGTGAAAATTATGATGAAGCCCAGCCCCTGTAGCACGCCCTCCCCCGCAACAAAAAAAAAAAATAAAAATATATGCACACCCCTAAGACCACCCTAGCAGGGACACATACACATCCTGTTGCTCTCATGGGGGAGGGAAGTGTTATCAAGTGAAATGTTGCAACGTTTTTGTTGCTTCGGAATTAGACAATGGCAATTTAAAGGCCGCTGCCTTAGAAGACGAATGAAGCTGTTGGAGCAGCAATCCAAATATTGTCCCAAGCTGTAAGGAAGGGGGTCTACAAATACCGGGGTCATATCAGTTGTTGGAAAGCTAAGGCTCATTTCAGAAGTAATTTGCTGCGTAGAATCCGAATCCGGAGTCAGAATTTTGAAATATTTGAGGTTATGTACCCGAAAAACGGTTAAATGATTTAAGTATTTCGGCTATCCGCCTAATCTTCCGACTGTACTCAAAACCTAAGTGCACCATTGCAACATTTATATCAAAGATTTTGTCTGTTGGACTCTATTTCTGACTACATTCAAATTCGGAATGGTGCAACTGCCGTAAAGCGTTTCAGTAGCAAAACAAAAATAACACAAACTATCAATTAATTTTAATCCCCCATAAATAGCATCTGTTAAATTCTATTAGACGTTTGCTTAAAAAAATAATGCAAAAAAAAAGGGCAACTACATACTTGGATATAATAAAAGTTCCATATTTCTGATCTTAAAAAATATCTTGCAAAATGTTTAAACAAAAATGTATGAAGATTAAATAAATACAATAACAATCGTTTAAAAATAAGTAATTGTTGATATAAAAATACTTGTTGTTTTATTTAAATGTTAAAGTAGACTTTTTTTTATTCAAATAGTTATTTTTCTCAATGTAAAATACGAATAAATTTCAAAATTCGAACTTAATAATAAGTTTATTTAACATTTTCTTCCCATCTTTTGTTTTTTTTTTTAATTAAAAAACTGTCTCCCGTTTTCTTTTATAAAGGGTCACCAATCTTGAGGTTTTTTTTTAAAATGCAAAAAACAAAAATTTCAAATGAATCGGAAATTATCAATAGCTTCTTGCCATTAATACATGGTTCCATAACAACTACAGTTCCTATCCGATTTCGAAAATCTTAGACGCTAAATGCTTGTAAAAGAAATTTCTTTCAGATTAAAGCTCAACATAATTTTTAAAAAAATTTTTTCGTTAATAAAAAGCATACCGAAAATGTCTAATTTTTAAAAATGGTCAAAAACTACTCTTTTTTTCGACTTTGATTGCCTGTAACTTCGGTAATTTTTACTTAATCTGTATGTCGATACATTTTGTTCACGAAATATTGAGGAATAACTGAAAAAATTAACCAAAAACATGTTTTTCGAAAATAACTCGAAAACGGTGTTTAAGAAAAAGAGGTTGCCATTTTCGTGTTTCTCGACCCCAAATTACCCTAAAACTTTTTTAGGCAGGTTCACTCAATGACCCTTAAATATGTAAACTAGTGTTATTCATGTTGCCCTAATGAACAAACCCATTTCCAAATTTTATCGATGCGGACAAAAAAGAAAACCAATTGGAAAGTTCTTAGAAGGAATGTCCAGCAATACAATTTTTTCGACAAAAAAGTTATAGGGTATTACACTGTCGGGCACCGCCTCGATTGTATTAAATTTTTGGAGGCAATTTTTTGTTCCCCTAACCGTCTAGACTCCTTTAGACTGTAATTTTTTAATGAAATAATTCCAATTCCAAAATAAGTATTAATGCGTTCCAGTTTTTCGGACGACAATATTTTTTGCGAAGAGCATATTCAGTCCTGTTCCAGTTCTCACTTTCACTAAGATTTGGTAAATGTCTCATTTTTTTTTCTTTCTATAAACTTTACACAAAAAAAAATGTAGCAAATTATGTTTACCATCTTAAAATTAAGATACATTACATAGTTAGGAAATAAAAATACTGACACTACAATTAATTATAAATTTAATTGGTGAACTAAGATGTAATAATATCAAAAGATATTATACCTCTATGAGGTATAATGGGTAATAAAATGATTTTACTCTAAGGTGACATTGAATATAAGTACTCGCAACATCCATACCTGCCACATGCTCGTCTTACTTTGTATACATCCATATGTATCGAAATTGATCGAACTTAGTCCATTTTTAACCAGTTTTCATTTAGGTCTTGCTTAAAGACTCAATCAATTGGTGCCTCATACAAATAACTCATTTCACCAAGTTCAAATTTTCACAGCTCGATTTTCGGTCAGCTTTCCCTAACGTTCTCATTTCTAGATTCTTCCTTCATTTAGCTAACTATTGGAAAGCATACTCACAGCCCCGCTCCAGCACGTCTCTAGATTTTTTTTATTTTTTTTTTGGTATTGCTCCTACAATTAGTTTTGACAGCCTGCAGCTGCCACGCCTACCTTTATCTGTCAGATGAGTGCCAACGGGTGGCTAACCGGGCGGCCAACAAGGGGTCTCGCCCGCTCCAATGAAAAAAATAACTTTTTTTTAATACACTGTAACTTAAATTCAGCGGTATATCAGCTTTATGATAGAGAATGAAATGCAGAAGATCCCTCAAAGTTACAACCAATATGAACAGGAGAACCAAAGAACTGGGTGCAGACAGAGCTCCAATTTTGATTTTTGAAGTCATTATATGTACAAATAGTGGTTATTTTTCGCTTTCTTTTCGCCCGAAATATTCTTAAAACGCTAGGTGCGAGAATCAAAATATCCGAAATGTTTTCAAAACTTTATATTTTCTAAATGCGAGAAATAAAGTATCGATACCGATTAATTCTTCGCTTTCTTTTCACCCGAAATATTTTTAAAACACTAAATGCGAGAATTAAAATACCGAAATGTTTTCAAAACTCTATATTTTCTAAATGCGAGAAATAAAATATGTATATCGATTAATTCCAAATATCGTAAAAGTCGCAGATAAACATAACGTTTTATTTAAGAGGTCAGTCAGAGTTTGGGACTCACCTCGATGGCAAAAGCTAGGCCCTTAGAATGTGCTGGCAAGGGTATCTCAAAGCCGGCTTGGCGCGACTTTAAAGTTTGCCATATTTTTTTTTTATAGATATTTTGCAGCCACTTTATAGATGTGCAGCATGCCTTTCTAGCTAGATGCGTGTGTGCGTGTATGTGTGTGTGTATCGAAGTGTTTGCGTATCTGAGTGTGTGTGTGTGTGTGAGTAAGTGTTGTGTTGGTTTTCGCCCATATTTTGTGGCCACATTACTCGCCGCTAAACGCAAGCCCACCCCGCCGCATGCCACGAGGCCAAGAGGCGTCTCTAGCCAACTTGCAACAGTCGCTGCACAGAAAGAGCGAGACACAGGGAGCCGCCGGCGACGCGGTCCATTGCAGCGCTTATCTGTCTACGCCATGGTCCACCCTGGCACCCGCTAGACGCCGCTGCCACCACCACCACTGTTGACGCCCCTGCCCCATGCTAGTGTTGCCCCATCAATGTTTTGGTGTAAAATGATTTTCACATGTATCTTTATCTTTTATTTTTGTTTTTTTGTTCGTGTTATTTCTCACTTTTGTTGTTTTGCATGTGGAAACACTCTTCGCTGTTGTTGTTTTTCTTCTTCTTTGCATTTTAATTAAAAAGCTGCAAAATTATGAACTTTTCTTTCTCGCCCGCTTGTAAATTTTGTTTGTTTTGGAATGTGCCTCGAATGTGTTTTGGCACGAAAGTCATATATCATCGGCAGTCAGCACATAGAGGAGTAGATACTAGTACATATTGGCAATCTTTTGGCAATGATCAGTCCCTCTTGGAGTAGTCTGTCTGTCTGTCTGTCTGTTTGTTTGTAATAACTTTTCCGAGAGTCATGTGAGCAATGTTGCAAGTTGCAACGTGTTGAAAATTCGCTGCCACAGTTAATGAGCTGCGGCGTTGAAAACCAAATGAACTGTAAAGAAAATTCGCATAAAAATGCGTTTTATTGTTTCCAATTAAGTTGATTGGGGACTGCTACGTGGGTTCCCCACACACACATCTCTCTCTGTCTATATACTTATGTGTGTCTGACACGCTTCACTTAATCCCAAAAACACACCCAAAAAAAAAAAAAAAATAAATAAATTTATGTGCTACTTTAACTAATCGTCAAGAATCGAGAGTTCGAGAGTGTGGAAAAGCAAAGCAGCTGCAGTTTTATTTTCCAATTGTCTGACAATTCATTTTGAATTTATGTGGCAGCCACAGCGGTTTCTTTCAGCTCTTGTGTTAGTCTATTTACCACACTAGTAGCAAGTACATATATATACCAGAGTTATTTATGAAGCATCATCAAAATGCAAGCTTAACTGGCTTATCAAATGCCAACAGCCAACAAAAATCAACTCATTTACAATGCGCAACAAAAGTCAATAAATGTGCCACAATTGTTCAGTCTATCTATAGCAGGCGGGGCGCGCTGGGCTGCTACTGTTCCCAGTGACGGAGGTTTGGGTTGGGTTGCTGGGCTGCAGCCTGTGCCCTTATTATCAACGTTGTTGTTATCATTAAAACGGTATTGGGCCAACACAGACAAGTCCGTTGACAATAATAATGTAAACGCGTCCAGGCGAAAACAAGCCAAAGACGTTGTCGGCAAGCAATAAGTAAATAATGAAAAAAAAAAAAAAAGTATATATGTATATTGAAAAAGTTTGAGCTGTGTTCAATAGTGGAATACCCTGCTGACTGCAGTAGTAGTATTTTGAGAAAATGTCAAACATTTTTTGTTTATTAGGCTCATGACTCTACATAGAGCACAAAAAAATAATTTATGCAACCTTACCCCCATGCTCTGACAGATGATGTTGATAGTAGGAGGCAACTTGTTGTTTTGGGTGATTATTTGATTGCTTGAATTGATGTCTGTCCAGTGTTGCTCCTATATTAGAATGCTGTCTAGATCATCCTAGATTCTTCTGACTTGAATTGATAAGGATCAATGCGCTTTCTTTACCAAACGATTACGTAACAGCCGGCTTTACCAAATTCCTTAACTTTTAAAATTCGCCGCTGTGGTCACAATCCGGTTCGTCTAGCCTCTATTTTTTCCCCATCTTACTGCTGGTATTCCGATATCACGTAGGAGGAGCTCTTTATCGTTTGAGGCTATTCGGCATACCACGTTGAAAGAACTCTTCATCTTTTAAGGGTATCCGCGAATCGAATGTATGATGCTCAGACAGACCCTTTACTTTCGCTCGAAATCAGTGATAATGTCTAGTGAATATAGCTGTTTGGCTAGGAGTTCCCAATTAAGTCCATTGTCACATCACATTTATGGTGCTTGATAGAAAGCTCCAACAATGTAGATGAACTCTTCATCTTTTACGGCTATCCACAAATCGAACCAATTGTTGGTGTCTTCCTATGATGTTAAACGCTGCTTATAAGCATTATTAAGGCTCTATCCTATCTCGAGGAACAAGTGATAAACGTCACGGGAGCAAAGTCTGGTATATACTGCTGCTGGGTTATGACTTCCAAATAAAGTGCTTTACCATGTAGGAGATAAATATTGTTCTGTCTGAAATAGTAATGGGGCGCATTTTTCCTACGCTCGACGCAATCACATTTATGGTGCTTGATAGAAAGCTCCAGCAATGTAGAAAAAATCTTCATTTTTGGAGACATTCCACGAATCGAACCAATTGTTAGTGTCTTCCTATGATGTTAAACGCTGCTCAGAGAGACCCTTTGCCAACGCTTGGAACAAGTGATAGTGTCTGCTGAATACAGCTATTGAGCTAGAACTTCCCAATTAAGTGCATTACCATGTTGGAGATAAATATTGTCCTGTCTGAAATTGTAAAGGGCGCATTTTTCTTATGCTAGGCTTAATCTGATGTAGAAGAACTCTTCATCTTTCGAGGCTAACCCCAAATCGAACCAATGATGATTGGTATGATGTAAAGCGCTGCTCACAAAGACCCTATTCCATCCCGCGGAACATGTGATAGTCGGCACGGGGTAATGTCTGATTAACACAGCTGTTGGGGTAGGACTTCCCGATAAACTGCATTATCAGGTAATTAATATTGTACTGTCTGGAATAATAATGGTCGCATTTTTCCTATGCTCGGCTCAATCACATTTATGGTGTTCAGTAGTGAGCTTCAGTAATATAGAAGAACTCTTCATCTTTTGCGGCTATCCACGCATCGAACCAAATGTTGATCGTCACGGGGCAATGTCTGGTGAATACAGTTGCTGGGGTAGGACTTCCGAATAAAGTGCATTACCATGTAGGAGGTAAATATTGTCCTGTCTGGAATAGTAAGGAGGCGTTTTTTCTATGCTCGGCTCAATCTTATTTAGAAGAACTCTTTATCTTTTCAATTGTCCCAATTTTTGGTATCTTCAAATGATGCATAGCACTGCTCAGACAGACTGTGTTCCATCGACCAGAACAAGTGATAATCGTCATGGGGCAATGTCTGGTGAATATGATTGGTGGGCTAAGAATTTCTAATAAATTGCATTATCATGTAGTAGATAAATATTGTATTATCCTGGCTAGACGACTTTTTGCTGTGATTGACCCACTCTCAACTCGCTAGATGATGGTTTCAGTCGGCTTAAGCAGCTCATAATACACAACACCCAGCTGATCCCATGAAATACACACCATGAGCCTATGAGAGTCGATGTTTAAGCATGGCCAGATGTTCCCCATGATTTTCTCTTCTTTGGCCTAGGGTGGTGGATCCAACTTTATTTATCAGTTCACTCATGCATTTTGCTCATGCTTGCCACGGTCAATGTGATGTAATATTATTGGGTATGCTTCCTTCTAGCCCTACAGCTTCTCAACTAGCCTTAGTCGGGTGGCAGCATGCATCGATATTCTCTGACCGCCGTAGAAGGATCTCCTTCTTCTGACTAGAGCGTCACACTCTTCATGCATGTGCTAGGAGATTTCCTACTCAGTAAAATAAATTCAACATAAGCTACTCAGATGTTTCCTGAGTCTGCAGTGTACTATAAGTTACCTAGTCAGTATCCTAAGGGAATTCTTGCTATTATTGTTTTATGCCTTGAAATTTAAGCCAAAGATCAACCAGTCTAGAGATTGTCTGCACAATTCTTGGTAATCTTCGTAATAGAGTGTCTAATGGTGTCAAGATTCGAACTGATGACTATTAAAGTGTGTAGCGCGAAATTCAACTTCAAAAACAAGTCTGATATGCCCATCCTTTTTAAAGTTTGGATTCTTCGCTCGTAAAATCCCCAAGATCTAGATGTTTATACAGACATGTCTGAATCGATCGACATCCCTTATGCTAATCATTTTAGTACGAAAATTTTACGATGTATCACCGCCTGTTACATACCCTGCCAGCAACTACAATACCCTTGACCTTATATTTACAGAGTATATAAAAAAAAACAACATAACGAAGAAAAATCAAATAAAATTCATTTTAACATGACAACAATACGCACTGGGTACCAGCGTGTCTCTGGGCGCGTGGGGGGAACCAGAGAGCACTGCCTTGACAATTGAGCACATGTTGCCTGACTGGAGTCTGCAAGGATAACTCTGTCAATGCAATTGTTGTTGTTACTGTTGCTGTCGTTGTTGGTTGCCAATGAACTGGCCCTGGCATTGTCTTCTCAATCCACAACTTGGAACGTCAACGTTGTCGTCGTCGTTGATGATGCAGACGCAAGATATGAATGAAAAATATGAAGCCACAAACCAAATACCAGTTGGTTTCCTTCATGAACAACTACGTCACTCCCGTCCCTGGGCATAAAGCAGGCGCTCATGCGTGTTTCACTCAACGCCCTGGTTGTGTCCTGCTGCCACACTGCGTGGGCGTGGGCTTAAACTTACTACTTATGTACGTATATATAGTAGATAGCTATATGCTATGTATTAAAGTAACTGAGTCTGCGTCTGCGTCCGGTCTTACCACATTGCATAAATCACGCTTAATGCTTTGCCAAGACAACAATAACGTACGTTGCCCATAAATTGCGTTCCAAGTGCTGCCAATTAGTTGAAAAATTATTATATAGCCAACTAATTAAATGACTACCCTAGGCTAGTTACATAGTTGTATAGTGTTGTATAGGATAAAAAATTATATACACTTTGTTGCGCAAAAATCAATAAAAATTTATGAATGTTTTCCAACTGGTTGCCACTGTTGTTCCTGCTGCTGCTGCTGCTCCTGATGCTGGTCATGGGCTTTTGGCAGGTGGCAACGCATTATCATCAATCAAAAGCAGCCGCACAAAACAATCAATCATAGACTAACTCATAGACAGTGTTGGCCACCCTAAAACTGCCAGCACCAAGCAAAATCGAAGCTTTAACCCTAATGCAGCCTGATGGAAGCAGGTTTAAGAGAATCGACTAGCTGCATACTCTTACGCTGTTCGAAAACTTTAGACTTTAAAGAAGTTTTCAAAAGCTTCTTAAATAAAGATTATCTTAAGATTCTCTTATTAGATAAAATAAGTCTCTTGATAGACCTTTCTTCGCAATTCCAGATAAATTAAATGGAATAGTTTTTCACTATATTCTAATACACTAAGAAAAAAACTCAGGTATTTCGTACTTGAAAATTCACATTCCAAACTTTCTGTCAAGCCAGTGATGTAGATAGGGTGTAGATCAAAACTTTCAATCTCAAAGTTTTAACGTCAGCACACTTAGGCCTAGACCGGCCCGTCGATTTTGAAAAACTTTTTACCCTTATTTCCAGGAATAAAAACTTGCAAAGAACCCCAGCCTGTTGCTACGATGTAACTTGCAATCTTTCTCGGACAGATATGCGTTTTTTATACCCTCTTAAAGAAATTCGACGTTTACAGCTGCACTTTAAAAACGACAAAATAGTATCTATTATTGAGCCTCTTTAAAATTTCTTTAAAAAACCTGATTCACGTTTTATTTTTTAAAATTCTCTTTCTCTTCGACGTTTTTTTTTTCTAAAATTTAGTGATTTATTTTTTGTCGTTTATCGCAAGTAACATTTTCAATGGTGAATTTTTAAATAAAAAAAATACAGCAAATCCGCTGCAAGATAACTAGTACACGCCCAAGTATATAATTAAAATGTGTGTTTCAATGACCAAGTGTTGCAAACAGCAGCTTGTGAACACCCCACGCTGCTGCACACTGTTGCAAACTTTGAGTATCAACTGCAAAAAATTCATTGTCTTTTCTTGAAAAAAAAAAAAATGAATGAAATGCATTAACAAGATATGCCTTTTCAAAGAAAAGTCTACCTAAATGTATTGTTATCGATAACTACATAAATAATCGCAATTTAGCAAAAAAAAATGTGTGTAATAAATATTGGCAAGTAAGACTAGCACGCACTAATAAAATCGAAGAGATGTGGTTATTTTTATTTTAATATTTCCGTCGTTGCTGCGTATAATTCACAATGTGTTAAAGCAATTCCAAGACAAAGAAGCAATTTTTGTCCCATAACTATGCACATTTTTTTATATTATTACAAATAATACCTATCAAATTTTTTACTTATACTTAAGTAACACACAATTTGTAATTTCGCGTTAATAATAATAATAGAAGGCCACAGTATTATTAAAATTTTAGATTGTTGATTTTGGATTGTTGATTCATCGTGGATGTATTCCTAATAAGCTAGGGTTTCCTAAAGACGTACAAACATGTCTATATCAATTGATATTTTGTATTCTCGCCAAATTGAAGTTATTGCTTATGTTGCTTTGTGTTTTTATAAAAACGACAAAATAGATTGTAAAGGAAATAATTTTCCAGGTGCTTAGAGCTTCACAGGAACAGAAGAAGTGCTCTACTGAGTCTAGCTCTTCCTGTCTGGCTGCATGTACTCCGACAAGCCAGTGTCCGGTGATCGCTCTAACAACCGCCGAGCACTGTGAGCGATTGAGTCCACCAAGCCAGTTGGAGCGTTTTGTTCCACATCCTTTGTGCGTGAGAACTAAATTTTTCCCTTGTTTGTAGCTTGAGTGTGGCCATCGGCATACGGATATCCTCCTTATCCGGTAGGAGGGCCGTGTCTGGCCAATTCGTTTTCTATTTCATTGCCTGTTATGTTTTGGTGCCCCGCCTTTGCCTAGGCTTAAATACGTTTTATTTGTATAGAACTTTCTTTACTGTTATATTCTCCTAGCTATAACCAAGTTCTTCTACTAAGTCAAATACTCGCTGAGTGTATGATATTCGGAAGGGTAAAACTGTCTATGATTATTAATTATGTATTATGAAATATGCCAGACACTTCCATTATATGATTGGCAACTCCTACGGACCACTTGGCAGCACTTTTCCGTCTTATAACTCTTATAATTCATAACTTTAAGCTGAAAAACTTGAAAACTTGCTTAAATCTTTAATTTTATTAAACTTCAATTTTTTGTTCTTGCAGTGTGCCAGTGCAATGGACACGCGCGTCGCTGCCGCTTTAACCTGGAGCTGTATAAGCTGTCCGGACGTGTTTCCGGCGGAGTCTGCTACAACTGTCAACACGATACAACGGGACGCTATTGTCACTATTGTCGCGAGGGTTATTATCGGGATGCTACCAAGCCGCCGAACCATCGCAAAGTGTGCAAACGTAAGTGGTTGATTGTGTGGGCGGGGTATTCCCGGCAAGTTGCTGGTGCCACTGATTGAATAACATGATGTACAAATGCGCCAAGCATTAGCTAAAGCCATCATCAATCAGCGTCGAACTAATACAACAATGTCAACTGTCAGTCAATTGTCGGGGAGTTGCCGCGCTTCATGAAACTGCTTCAAAATGCGGCATATGCCTAAAACTTGAGCATACCACATCTTGTTTCTATTTCTTCTTTAGGCTGTGACTGTCATCCTGTGGGCTCAACGGGCAAAACCTGCAATCATTTGAGTGGACAATGTCCTTGCAAGGAGGGTGTCACCGGCTTGACCTGCAATCGCTGTGCACGAGGCTATCAACAGACGCGCTCCCATGTGGCGCCCTGCATCAGTAAGTGTTTTCCCCCAACCACTCAACTCATCTCGTACAAGAATTTACACTCACTTTGAAAAGTCTTTGCCTTTTACATTCGCTTGCAATTAACAGAAGTGCCCACAAATGCGAACATGATACAAGCGGAAAGCGCCGGCGGCGGAGCAGGCGGCGTTGGAGCTGGAGGAGCAGGCGATTACAAAGATGGCGGCGGCACACAGGCAGAGGAAATGAAAAAGTGTAAGTGCAAAAATAGCAAAAAGAAAGAACGGAATTTATTAAAGCCAAATGCAATTAATATCTTACAGATTGCGGCAAATGCAAGGCCAGTCCCAAGAAGTTGAACTTGAATAAGTTCTGCATGGAGGATTACGGTACGTATGCTTAATTTCTACTATTTTCACAGTGCGCCCCGCTCAACGTGTTGCTTGTTAACTTTTTACAGCCATATTGGCAAAGGTAATTGGACATGATCGCGCCTCGCAGGACATATCAACCGAGAAGTTCTCCATCGAGCGTCAGAACGAGATTTATAAGTATGAGATTAATATACAGACGATATTTAAGCGGAATCCCATGTCGGGCACAACCAGCTCATTGCTGGGGCGCGGCAATATGATGTTGCTGGTGCCACGTAAGAGCATCGAGTGCCAGTGTCCCAAGATCAAGCTGAATAAGTGAGTAAACCAAAAAGCTTATTAACAAACAAATATTTAGTCATACGAAAAGTAATCGGCTTATAAAGCGTTTTTTTTTTTGTTTTTGTTGATTTAAAAATGCTGTGTCAAAGCTTTAGCCGCCTGGGTCATCCTGTATATTTTTATTGAAAGTTGATAGAAAATAACTTCTTAAAGAATTAATGAAAACCCCAACCCATCGTTGATATTTAGCTTTTAATATTGGGCAGCCGTAGGAACATTTCCTATATAGAGTGCCTAGGCCGGCCAAGAGCAATAATGGCCAAAAATCTACAGAAATGGCCTTGGACAGTCAACAAGTAAGGGTGTGTTACATTCTTTAGGCCTTAGGCAACATACACGAATACATGAGACTTATGTTCCCCGAAGATTTGTATATAGAAGGAAAGTTTTTACGACAGATGAAACTTGAATCTATCATAACACTCCAGAGATCATGCAGCATGAAAAGAAGTGTAATTCTTCTGAGAAATTGACAGCGAAGAAGGCCTAGGCGCTGGTAATTGAGCCCATCCAACACACCGATGCGGCTTCGACAACGAAAACGCATTTTTTTTGGCGATAAAACAATAACCGTCAAATATTAATCTGAACTTTGAAACTGAAAGCCAGAAAACCTACCGACCCACAAGACCTCAATCGAATTTCTATAAATCGCTCCACGACTTGATTTCTTACCCCTCATATGCTCTAATTTGGCCTACTGTGATTTGTATCCCATTTAAAACAGGAAGAAATAGCTTAAAAGAAAGAGACTTCTATCTTTTTCTATTCATTAATCTGAATTAAAGATTGTTCTAAATTCCTCTAAGTTAAGAGAACCCTGCATTAAG
This sequence comes from Chymomyza fuscimana, assembly GCA_949987675.1. Taxonomy (NCBI): domain Eukaryota; kingdom Metazoa; phylum Arthropoda; class Insecta; order Diptera; family Drosophilidae; genus Chymomyza; species Chymomyza fuscimana. The sequence goes on along the minus strand of OX465090.1, from coordinate 17,212,928 downwards.
TCTATTGCTTAAAAGCAAGTCTACATTATATTAAAAAAAAAAATGTAGGTTATATAGGATGAATATATAGCGTTGTATAGCGTTTGGTACACCGCACGAGTTGATCCGATGTCAAATAAGCATTTTACTAGGCCGGGTTTGCCCCACCATACCCTACAATTTTTGTTTTCGTCAAAATGTAATTCCATAATAATCCTATATAATTTATTGCCAAAATCAATTGCTAGGTCGGGTTTGCCCCACCTTTCCCTAAAATTTTTTTTTCCTTAAAATGTAATTCTATAATAATTCTATATAATTAGCCAAAACCAATTGCTAGGTCGGGTTTGCCCCACCTTACCCTATAATTTTATTTTTTCGTCAATATGTAATTCTATAATATTTCTATATAATTTATAGCCAAAACCAATTGCTAGGTCGGGTTTGCCCCACCTTACCCTAAAATATTTTTTTTCCTTAAAATGTAATTCTATAATAATTCTATATAATTTATAGCCAAAATCAATTGCTAGGTCGGGTTTGCCCTACCAATTTTTTTTTTTTCGTCAAAATGTAATTCTTTCTTTGCTGAAATCACATCTCTGTACCGATTACTTTTCAGCTTGTCCCAATTCTACCATACAAACATTTACTGAACCCTAAAATTAACGCATTTTGTTTTTTATTTTTATTTTTTTAAATTTTTTTGCAGATCATATCTTATACTAGGACGCGATTCGGAAGCTGCGCCCGGTTATTTGGCCATTGGGCCAAGCTCTGTGGTACTCGAATGGAAGGATGAATGGTCGTTGCGCATGAAACGCTTCCAGCGTCGTGCACGTAAATGCAGTTGAATCGAACCGGAAACGGAATATGTCAGAGCGGATTTCAATTTCATACACTTGGCTAGGTATCGATTTTTGTATAAATTGTACAGTTTACTCAAGTTTTTGACCTTTTTCGGCATCATGCTATAATTAACCAATACTACTACACCAACACCAATACCAATAGCAATAGCAATAGCAATAGCAATACCAATACAACAACTACACCAATACATACAAGCAGCTCAACCGCTGCCCCAAACTAAACAGCGGAGTCCTTACAAAACAAAATACGTAAATATTATGTACTTAAAATTGCAACCATGTATATCTTCTAGTCTATAAAATGTCAAATCCCCGAATCAAATGCGAATTGCAGTTTATTATATATGCGTGCTGTCTGTGTGTGTGTGTGTGTGTATGCCGAAAAGAAAAAAAAAATATGAATAAAAAAACAAATTGCTAAATATGCCAGGGACAACGATGGATCAACAAACAAATACAAGAAAGGCCAACTCAATATGGATACTAATAGAAACACAAGACCATATGCGTCTATGGACATACTAGCTGCATGTACAGCGCCATATGTGTTATATATATGAAAGGTGTAATAAAAATGCACATTAGGGGTATTCACGCTATGCGAAAGTGTCTATATGTGAAATACGTTTTTGGGCGTACAAATTAATTCTGCAAACTGGCAATTTATTTAAATATAAAAGGTGACTTTTTTAACGTTTTTAAAATTGAGAAAAAAAATCTGTTCGTGTTTTCTTATAAACACTTTGATTTCAAAAAGCTAAAATATTTTGACACCATATATAAACAGGTAAAGTGCATTGATGTTCTTCTCCGAAACGGGTGACTTTTTAAAAACTGATCAGCTAACGACTGGGCTTCGCTTCTTACGCAAAATCATGTATATCTTTGAGACCAAACAAGTTGGGATAACAAATACTCAAAAATTACGATGCAGCTAGAATTTTTTAAAGGGTCACTTTTTTACGCGCTTTTGCAAAATTGATGAGCAGTCGTCAGTCAGAGCGTCGTTTCATTAAAACCAAAGCAGTTGGAATAGCAAAAACTCAAAAATTACCATGCAGCTAAAGTTTGTTGATTTTTGTTGGATCATGTTCTTCGTAGCGGGTGACTTTTTACGTGCTTGGTTTTTAAAGTGACAAAAAAACAAAACTGTTTAGTAAAACAGGCGAATTAATGTTCGTCCTTACGCATAAAATATCTTTGCGACGAAAAATATTAAGATACCAATTTTATATAAAGATGACTTGTTGATATCTGAACCCATTTCACCGTAGCGGAGCATCGCAATTTACTTCCGCACTATAAAACCTAACCTATAAAATGCTTAGAATGATATACATATAGGCTTTCATATGACTACCAATTTTAGAACCGCTTCTAAACAAACTCCAAGAAAATTTCAGTCTCTATCAATAATATCGGGTGATTTTTTAAGCGTTTCTTTTTGTATGTTATATGTACAGCTATAATTCAGTTTTTATTAATAATATAAGCAAGGTTTTGTTTTTAAGTTTATCGCAGTGGAAATATAAAAATACTTTTTAAGAATAGCACAACCGCATCTCTCGCCACAGATTTTCGCAGCTACAGATTCCTCCGAGTGAGATGATAAATCAGTTCTTGATATTAATTTTTTGAAGGGAAAATGTTACCCACAACTATTGTTTAGATTAGATTCATATTAAAGACTTAATTTGGATACAATTTTTGAAGCATTTCGAGTGGAGTTTTTAAGCAATTCATTACACATAAAACCCCAGAAAATAGTCCATAGATGTGTTAGATCGTAACATCTATGCAGCTAAAAGTTCATCGAACTTATTTCTTAATTTCTTCATTACTTCAACATTTGCAGCTCGTGGTTTACGTCTTTAATAAAGTCCACAATCCATAAACAACCAAAAATTCCTTTGTTCGATTGCCATCGTTCCTGTGCTGAGGATCCGTAACAAATACCACTAACACTGTTCGCTACCAGCCTCATGTTCTTGCTTCTCCTTATCGGTATTTTCGTAAGGCTTATTTTCTCGGTCGAAATAAATTTATGTCCTACGTTAGCTGATCCCCTACCGAAAACTTTCAGCGTTCCATTAATAATTTTTATTGGATATCTTTTTTTTTTTGTTTTCTTCTGTTCCATCTCTTTCTTTAAAGCCGCCTTGGTGTGCTCCTAGTAGTTTGTCCTCTTTAAAAAAATTTTAAGTTTTCTTCTTACAAAAAATTTAAGAATAGTGGATCTCCGTTTGGTTTTTTATTTTACGTAGACCATTCGTTCTTCATCTTAAAAGAATACAATAATTATCTTGTCGACTTAAATTCTGGGTTCTGGAATTTCGGGATCGCTGTGAGGATTATTATAATTTTTGTACGTAGTGCGTTTTTCTAATGTAATGACAATACAAACGGTGCAACTTAAACTCCGAGACGTGTCACGAAACACGCGTGAGCCGTCAAATGCTATACTATATACAATTAATATTCACTTTTCTTTAAAAAGGTTAAAAAAAAATATAGATTTTAATAAAAACGCTGACATTTCAAGTTTGGTGTTTTAAAAAAAAGTAAATTTGCAACACTGTATCCTTCATCAATAACATTTTTGACCACTTTCCAACACAGAAACTAATTTAAACTAATTAGTCGCTTTCTTTATTGTCAGAAATAGCTCGTTACTCAAAAAACTCTTAGCAAACTTTAAAATTCAAAAAATTGCACAAATTCAAATTTTTGACTACCCCTAATAATACTCAAAAGGCAATTTGCATATTCCATTCACATGCAAAAATGTTTCCATTTGTGGCACTCTTTTTTTTTGTGTTTTAAATATTTTGCAATTGATTTCGATTTATTTGGTAAAATTGTTTCTGATATTTGGCAGAGCCGTGTCTGCTGTTGTTTCTTACATTTTTTTATATAGTACATATCAATTATTTCTTTTTTTGTTTTAATTTTTTTATTTGTGGGTAAATTTATGCAAACTGTTTGTTCTTAATTATGCACATATTTATATGCATTAAGTTTAGTTTATTTTCACGCTCTTTTGAATAACAATTTGTGGGCTAAATATGCTGACAAACTGACTGGTAAAAAATTAATTTTAAATGCATTTATTTTTATTTAATTTTCAATTTGAATAATGCATGGAAATCAAAAAAAATAAAAATACATGCATCCAAATGTATAGGGTCTATGCAGCTAAGGTGACGATAATAATGACGATGATGAAAGTGATAATGATAATGTTAATGATGATGATGATGAAGACTTCAATGTAGTTTAAAGTGTGGCAACTTGTTTTTTTTTTCAACTTTAGCTGCAGCATCTTCGTATATATGTTTTGTGGTACAGCATGCATGTAGGTTTGGCTTACAGTGAGTACTGGCTTATGTGGAAGTCAAGAAATATATATAGCGATATTAAGGCCAGGTTAGGAGACTTTTCTTATAAAACCTCAAGATAAAATTGTATTCAAAATTAAGTAACTTGTCTTCTTGCTATAGTTTTTTGGGAAGTAAAGTCAGTTTTTTTTTGTGGCTCCTTATTTCAATAGTACCCTATTTGTATGCCTTAACTTGGAAAAAGGTTTCTGGCTGCTCTCTCTTAACTAAAGTAAGTCGTTAAGATGACAAAGTGACTTGAAAATTTCAAGCTAATCTGCCTAACGATGATGTTTCTCGAGGAGTGTTATTTTTATGTTATTTTATAAGGTGTTATTTTTTGTGCTCTAGCTCTTCACTTTTTTGCCAAAATTCAAAACAACAATTTAAATCGATTGAAAACTTTGTGAGTCATATGCAAAAATGCTTCAATTTAAAGACTTTTGGACTTGAACCGAAGCCTCTTTTTATAAATCTGGTCGAGATAAACTTACCATAAAAACACAAATTCATTTTATTTTTTTGGATTCAGTATCTCTAGTGCAGCATTCTGATTTTTAGTATTTGCGCTCAAATATTTCTAGGCAGAATTCTTAATCTAGACGTGTTTAATAAAATAACAATATAGGGTGCTTTTTATATTTTTCATATTAGGTATTTTTCATGTTATCTAGTTCTTTTTTTCGAGCTTATTTTCGGTTTTAAAAAATCAGCAAAGTACAGCTGTTGCGAAATAAAATAGACACCTTATATCAAAAAACCATTTTATAGAAAAATTTGTTAGACCTCATTTGAATATTTTTCAGTTTAATTATTTAAAATAATAAACCACTTGGTTGCCCAATCCAAATGGGCATCACAAAGAGTAATTATTTTCCACTCAATTACATTAAGAGTATCATAAGATACCATTTTGAAACAAACTTCACTGTACCGAAATAATAACAAAGTAATCAAAAAATTTCGATGAAGACCTTTTAGTCAAAAAATGCATTTTATTAAAAAAATTATAGACCTCATTCTAAAAATGTTTTCAATCTTTTGCAGTTTCTATTGCTGCTAACTATTTTCCGTAAGAAAAATCACAAAGATAGTGCTGAATGATTTTCACATACCTTTTGTACAAGCTTCACTGTACTTTGCTGCAAACTAAAAAGCATACAAAAACTGAACCAAAAAATAAATGAAAAAAAAAAAGTATCTCGACATGAGCAGTTGTGTACATGGTGGGACAAACCGACATCAAACAGACATCAAAAACATGAAACACGTTACACAAATTAAACAAAAGTAAAAGAGTTGAAAAAAAATAAAATGCAAGGAATTAATATAATACTTACTATATATAAAAATCAACGAAAAATGTACGTGGCATAGTCGTGGGCTGAGTTGTTGTGTCCAGCTGTCTGGCAACTCTGGCAGTTACACAGTTACAATTTTATATATATGTTGCTGTTGTTGCTGTTGTTGTTGCTGGGGCCGTGGATTAAACATGTTTGACTTAAAATGTAACATGATATATGACAGCAAGTGTCGAACTTGATAAATGCTTTAATGAATTTATTTTCGTGTTTTTTATATATATACACATATATATATATACATATACAGTGTATATAGTCAGCACGTAACCCACGTAGACACCTTGTGTGTGTTTGTGTGCGTATTTATGGGTTTTTGTCATTGTCACTGATGCAACTGCTGCGATGGCTGCATTCCATGCATGGATTCCAGGGACGGCATACATTTCATTTCATTTCATTTACTTAAAAACAAAAAAAAAAAAACAAAAAAAGACAGAAAATCAAGCTGCAGCTGAATTTGTATCTGTATCTGTGTATCTGATTGCGATTTCAACTTCAAATACATGGCTGCAACTGTGACTGACTGACTGACTTCGAGTCTGTGAGTGATTGTATCCGTAACTGTGACTGTGACTGTGTTCCGACCGTGACCATGATATATTATAAATCAAAATGGGGACAGCATATTGCACAGTTGGACAGTTAACATGCTGTGGCATTTAAGCTCAGATTTGTATCCATGTGTGCTGCTGTGTATCTATGTAAAAGAGTTGATACTTGTCCGCGTGTGTGTGTGTGCATAATTAGCTGGCTGCGTCCAATGCGGCGTATGCGTCATGCATCATGCTGCACGTGCGCGCGCCAGTGACTGCCATGAATGAGTCCTGCACTGTAGTGTCTGCCCCTCTGTCCGTCTGTCCTTCGCTGCGTGTGTCGTCAACAAGATAAATGCAATGTCAACTGCCAGCGTATGCATAAAAAATGCATAAAAATTACATTTAAAAGCATTTAAACAAATAATATACAAAACAATAAAATAAATTTAAAAATAAAAAAAAATATATATAAATATATATCGAATCAAATAATAATAACGAGCAAAAATTCAATTGTGGCTACGACAGCTTCATGCATATTTAAATGAGATTTTGTGTTAACTGAATTTTGTCAACGGCAGCCGGGACACTCGGACAACTCGGACTGACTGCTGCTGCTGCTGCTGCTGCTGCTGCTGGGCACCAAATGTATCCCAACCTATAGCTACCATATGCATTTTGCTCATAAAACAAATGCCCATAAAATCTTCATATTAATCCATATGCACACACAATACATATGGGACGGTTTTTAAGTGCATTGATTTCGTTTTATAAAATCGTAAAACTTCAAAGTTAACGCAGCACGCTCGTAAAGATTATTGTGATAAATATGGTAGCTGCATATCGTGATTTGGCAACGGCTGTCAAAACGGGTGCTTTTTTAAGGTGACAGCTGTTTTGGGAAAAGTATTTTTAGTGGAAAGTGAAAGCTTCATATTAAATTTGGACAGCTCTTGAAACGGGTGTTTTTTTAAGAGGTTTGACTTTTTTAAGGCGAACCACAGAGACAGCTGTTTTGGTTTAAGTATTGGATGCTATGAGTTTCAATTCACGATTTGGCAACTCTCAAAACGGGTGTGTTTTTAAGAGGTTTAACTTTATATGCTGCTTATCATGATTCGTCAACTCTCAAAACGGGTGGTATTTTTTTTAGAGATTTAGCTTTTTTGAAGGGAATCACTACGACAGTTTTTTTTGCGTTTAGTGTTTGTGGAAAATAGATGCTTCATATCGTGGCTTGGCAACTCTCAAAACGGGTGCTTTTTTAGACGTTTGACATTTGAAGGCGAACCACTGAGACAGCTCTTTTGCGTTAAGTGTTGCAAGGAGAAAATTTAAGCTCTATATCGTGGTTTGACTACTCTCAAAACGGGTGTTTTTTTAAAGAGGTGTTACTTTATATGCTGCGTATCATGATTTGTCAACTCTCAAAACGGGTTTTTTTTTAAGAGATTTAACTTTTTTGAAGTTAATCACTGCGACAGTTTTTTTGCGTTTAGTATTTGTGGAAAATAGATGCTTCATATCGTGGTGTGTCAACTCTTAAAATGGGTGTTTTTTAGAGATTTAACTTTTACGATAGCTGTTTTGTGTTTAGTATTAGTGGAAATCATGATTTAGCAACTCCCAAAACGGGTGCTTTTTTAGTGATTTAACTTTTTGAAGGCGATACGATAGCTGTTTTGCGTTTAGTATTGTTAGTGGAAGCTATTAAAATTATTTGGCAACTCTCAAAACGGGTGCTTTTTTAGAGGTTTGACTTTTTAAGGGGGAACCGCTGCGAAAGCTGTTTTGCGTTTAGTAATATTAGTAGATAGTGGAAGCTGCATATTATGATTTGGCAACTCTCAAAACGGGTGTTTTTTTAAGAGGTTCTGTTTTTAATTGAGACACAGTTGTTTTGCGTTTCGTATTTGTGTTAGTGAAAAAATTGAAACTTTTAATCAAAAACAGTGCTCAAGGAAATATGCGATCGTTTCAAACATCCAAAAAAAAAAAAAACACTCAAATTTGGTGAGACGAGAAACAACAAAGAATCTATAAACGATGCACTATTTGGCGACATTGTCAGTACGTACTCTTCCAGAATTTAGAATAGATCCAGGGAGATTGAACGTCAAGGCATTTGCTCAAACAAGCTAGGGTTTTATTTCAAATGGCGCGCAAAACATTAGATTTATTCTAAAAGTTTGCGGAGAGCATTATACCCAAAAATGGAAATGTGACCTCAGCACTAAGATAATGCAATTTAAAGCCTTTAAAGCTTTGTTGTGCCAACATCGTTAAGTTGTAATCAAATTTGGAAAACAATATCGAACGCTTAATTTATGATATAGATCTTCGATTATTTAAAAAAACTGCTTGAAAACGTTGCTTTGAGCATTCAGCTTCTGCAACTCACACATATTGGCTCTATTGGAAGAAATCGTTTTCAAGTCGTTTTCCTAGTAATGATGGCACATTGTCTAACGTATAGAAAATTTTAGTTCTTTTCTACAAAATACAAAAAAGCACCCTATTTTTACAATAATTCGTGTTTTACTGTACGTCAAGTATTCAGTTGCAATTAAGTTGTGTAAAGTGTGACCATATTTTCGATATATATTTCGAAATTGTATCTGTTTTAGCTCTTTGTAACTTTCTTCATTTTTCAAAAACTGGATGGGGTTTAAAGTGTTTTTTTTTTTTTCATTTTTATATAAATTGGAGCAAAAAAATATTTTATAAAACAAAAAAATTGTGTATTTTATCAAGAAAATAGGCAGGGGAAATAATTTTTTCGAACATTTTTCAGCGTCTTCGTCTTTTGTGTGAAATAATGAACATTTGCACAAAAATTTGATATTTTTTTTTTTTTTATATTTGGTAAAGCTAGAGATCTTGGAATCCTAAAAAACACGTCATGAGAGATTTGTCTATAATTGAGAGCAATCAAAAACCTTTTGTTTTTTTTATATACAGAAATTTTAAATTTGAGACAAGATCACTTTGGACAAATTTAAAAAAAATTCTTTATTTGAAAATGTTAAGTAAAATTTTTAGAACAAGTGCTCCTAATGAGAGAATAAAGCATTTAAACGAATATTTTTTGCTCAGTATCTTCTTAATTTAAGAATAATAATAATAATAAAAAATTTTCATAAATTCTAATTACCAGCAGTATTTTTTTGAGTAAATACGTACTTGAACTAGATGGACTTTTTTTCTGAGTGCATGCGGCTATTTTTCAGACAAACTCCTACAGCTGTTTGTTTATGGACGACCCAAGCACTTTGCAGATTTTAACTTTGCTTCCAAGTTGGCCAAGTTTCCTTAATATCTTAAAGTCTTAAAATTTCCAACTAAGTCTTCCAAGCGTTCTTATCTAATCCAAGATCAAAGCAGCATATTTCTAGTATATAATGGTATTTTTTTTTTTTCGAAATTTCCGCTTATTCATAGCACTTGCATATATGCAGTTTTCGCACTGCTTGCTCTGATAAAAAAAGAATCGGCAAATATGCAAATTGGCTATAAACGTTTTTATAAATAAATATTTACAATATTTATTTTTATTTTTTTTTGAACATGCAATATTTATATGTTGGTGGTATTTAAATAAATTGCATTTTTTTCCAAACATTTTTTTTTGCGGCTTAAGAGTGCGTGGCAGCGCAACTTTGTTGCTGTGGTTCTATTAACTTGGCGGCTGCTGTTGCCGCCTTCATATTAGCATATAAATTGATGTGCGTCGAAACACATAGACACACGCACACAGCTGTACAAAGTAGCTGTAATTTGGCATTTGTCTTAAAACACACACACACACACAGACCCTCAGATATAAGATCTAACCGATTTGCCAATCCATACCGCGTATCCTCCCCCCCCCCACACACACATCCAGACCTAAAACAGCTTTCCAAGCTGACAAATTGACTTCCGTTTCCGCGTTAAAACAAAACACAAGAAAACTAAAAACTTAAAAACAAATAAAAATAAAATAAAAGCCAGCAAAAATATAAACACATATAAAAACGAAAAGAAAACTTTTGGAAAATCGTACTTAAAAGAGAAAAAAACTCACATAACCAAATTAGTCATTAGTTAATATGTCATGCAGTTTATTTATTTAATTTTTTATTTTATTTTTTTTTTTAATATATTGTAACACTTAACTATTAATTATTAAATTATAAAATCGAAAAAACTTTCGCGTAGCAACACAAAAAAAGAAATAAAGAACAAAAAAAATGTTTTTATTGTCAAGATGTATTTATATATTAACGCTATACATAAATATAAATGTATTTGTATGTTATAAACTTAAAAAAAAAATACAATAGCAAGCAGCCGCAGACGATAGTAACAAATATATAAAAAAAAAAAAAACACGAGTATATAAGGCCAAAAATATGCATTGAACTTATTACATATGTAGTGAAAACTTGCAACATATCCCACACTCACACACGCATACACTTACAACTACACACACACACACAGGTAAAATCTTAATGTGTGCATTTTTTTTTTTTTTTTTTTAAGACAAAAATCATATAACTAATATAATTATTGTGCGCGTGTGTGTGTGACACATAATATCAAGTAAATACATACTACATATAGCAAAATAACGTAATAAAGACTATATAAATATTTACGTAAAAGCAATTTATTTAAAAAATTAATTTTTTTGTAAATACTCAAAAAATAAAGAAAAACAAAAACAAAAACAAATACACCGCAGCTCAGAAAAAGTGAATATTTTATTGTATTTATATTTATTACTAATAGTTTTATGTTTTATTTCTGCTAAGCAATTGATAAACAAATAAAACATAAATGCGCACACACACACACACACACACAAAAACAAAATTCATATTGTCTGATATTAAAGTATTGTAGTTGGTATTTATATTATACATATAAATATATAAATATATATATATATGATTAATATTACATATGAATATTAATATGAAAAAAAAATAATGCTTTTTTGTGGCAAAAAAGCTAAAAAACTATATCAAAGACAGAAGCGCAAATAAAAAATAAAAGCAAAAACAAAAACAAACACAAACACAAAAAATCAACATTGCAAATACAAGTTATATCATTTATGTGTACTTGAAAGAGTAAAAAACAAAATATTAATAAAAGCAAATAAGAAATTTAATCGAAATAAGTGGAAAAATTGCTAAATATAATAAAAACGAAATCAAATTAGCGCCACAATTTGTTTTATTTAAAAAAAATTCAGTTTTCCCAATGCAAAAATTGGGTCGAATTGAACGAGGTAAGTACGAGATCATATTACAAGAATAATTTAAAAGTTAAATTTACCGCCTATAATTAAAATATTATTTTTGAGTCAATTAATTAATTGCTTGATTGGGCGAGAGCAGATATGAGTAATTTCAAATATAAAAATTACAAAAAAAGCCTATACTATAATATATTTCTAGCAGAACCCAAAATAATTTAATAAAAAAAAATAGATTGCGCTCATAAGTCAGAAACGTAGTCAAGACGAAAAATAAAAGCTTCATTTAATATTTAAGAAAAAACATTTCATTACAAACTATAAACAAAATATTATTAAATATTGTGAGATCATAAAGGCTCATAAATCTTGAGGTTTTTTTTTTAATAAGTTTTTTTTTGATAAACCACGCGTGAGTACTGTCACGTTGCCATGTGTTTTTTATTCAGTTTTCATTGCCATGGAAAAACTTACACCCAAACAACGTTTTCAAATCGTACAATTATATTACGAAAATTCACGTTCTGTCAAGAATGTTTTTCGCGCGCTTAGGCCATTTGAGAGCCTACTTCGCCATACCATCAACAAATTTTAGACCCAATATTCATTATTGGATGACACTCGACCGAATAGACCTCGTCCAGCGCGTAGTTTATGGGCCGGTGGAATCATCGGTCCATATTTATTCAAAACTGACGCTGGTCAGACCGTAATCGCACCATGAAAACCAATTATTTGCCACCTGAAATTGAAGCCCGAGATCTCGACGACATTTGGTTTCAACAAGATGGCGCTACTTGCCACACAGCCCGTGAAACAATGGACTTATTGAGGAACCAATTCGGTGAACAATTAATTTCACGCTCCGGACCGGTGAATTGGTCACCAAGATCGTGAGATATCACACCTTCTTCTTCTTCTCCCAAACCCTTGTTTACCTCTTTTCGGATTCACTTATGCTCCTCCTGAGGTGTGGGTATGCGATCTCAGCGTTTGTCTGCAGGCATTCCGATCCTGGATCATGTCGTCGCTGAGACCCATTCGTTGGTGATGTTAAAAGGTGATGTTTTTGGCACTTGCGTATGGATATTCGTTAGTTATGGACTTTCCTTTTACACCGGCGGTTGTCTCCAGACCCGGTAACCAATCGCATACACTGATCTTTGGAAATCTTTAAGATGTTAAAAATGTGCCTCAGGCTCAATGTGATGGTAAGTATGCCTGCATCTGACTAGTTCTCTTTTAGGGACCATTAGACTGTTTCCTATTGGAGCTACGTGAGGTCTAAAGTGTTTGTGGGTAATCCAGCTACGATTGAAGCATTAGAGGCCAACATTGCCCGTGTTCTTGGCGAGATACCGCCGATAATGCTTGTCATTGAAAATTGGAGCCTCCGCTTGGACGAGCTACGGCGCAGTTGCGGCCAACATTTGAAAGGGATTATTTTTAAAAAGTGAATGGCAAGAACGGTTTTTTCTACTTATAATAAAGATATTCCGATTCATTTGAAATTTTTGTGTTTTTTTTTTATTTAAAAAAAAACCTCAAGATTGATGACGCTTTATATGTACTTATTAAAATAAATAATCATTATACAATCAGTCTGTAAATCTAGAAAATATTTGGTCTAAATTTGATTGTCGGTGTGTTGATAAATATTTTCACTAAATCTTTGCCTTAAATTTGCCTCGTGTTAACCAAATGAATTTTGAGCAAATATTTGCCACGTGTAATGACATTACTTTCATCAAGTGGCAAATATTTCGCCCAATATTATGTTTGCTCAATGCAGAAAATGCTTACAAGAAAATATATACAGGTTAATTTTTACAGACGAATGCTGAGATTGCATACCCACACCTCAGGAGGACCATAAGCGAGTCCGAAAAGAGGTAAACAAGTGTTTGGGAGAAGAATATACAGGTTAAATTTATAAAAAATAAATTCAGTTTTTAATCTTAACGCGTTGGTGGCGTTTTACAAATTCTTTATATGGTGTTAATATCATGGGTTTTTTTGTAATTTTTTCCCCGCCTCTAACTACTCTAAATCTATTATATATATTCATTATAATTGAATTTCACAGTAGAAAAGGTAACTAATTTAGCCTGAACTCTGTATTTAAAAAATAAACTCCACTTATATTCATAATGTCTTAGATTTAGTGAATAAAATTGAAAATTGAAATTGAAATATGGTGTTAATATGAATTAAATTGATTGGGTGCAGCAATGTAAAAAAATTTATAAAACGAAAATTTTTTAATGCTTTTAAAAAAAATTTTACGAAATAAAAATTTTCTTGAGATAAATAAAATTAAAAACTAATTTAAAATATTTTTTTTTAAATTAGCATTGCTCAATAAAGGTTTTTTAAATATTTACATTACATTACATTGCAATTGTGCAGTGACAATCCTTTCAAAAACTTTTGGAATTGATGAAAGCTTGGCAATACCTCGGTAGTTCTCAATATTAGACTTGGAACCTTTTTTATGAAAAGGGATAATGAAGGATTCATTGCAGATGGCTGGAAGATATGACAATTTTAAGGAAGTGCGGAAAAGAACGGATAATGGCGTGGAAAGGGAGCCGGCACAATGCTTTAGAACACAACTAGGAATAGCGTTTGGTAAGGATAGCAGCAAGACTGATTTGTCTCCAGCATGAAAACGACTAGTACTATTCCATACGCATATGCACTAGTTTGTTACCAGTACAAAAGTATAACGTTACTTTAAAAATGAGGCATGTTTAATACTTACTTTATTGCAGGATTACATAATTTTTATACCCTGTACCTATAGGTACAAAGGGTATACTAGATTTGTGCAATGCATGTAACGGACAGAAGGAGGCGTGGCAGACCCCAAGTCCTTTATACCAAAATGCTTATCATAACCTCGGGTAGCGATTGAGCCATGTCCGTCCATCCGTCTGTCCGTCTGTCCGTCCGTATGAACGCCTAGATCTCGGAGACTATAAGAGCTAGAGACACGGAACTTTACCTGCTGGTGCGCATATTTCCTAAGCAGATGAAGTTTGTTGAATCATGTCAATATCTTTCCCCGTTCCCCCGCTGTAGTTTTTAGCCACACCGTTTAGTATTTTCATTTGAAATTTAACAGAGCGATGCGTTGTGGATACATGCATCTATGTGTAAAAAATGAACAAAATCGGACAAATACAACAGAAGTTATAGTCAAAAATGTGCAAATTTCACCTCCCCTTGCCAATAAACTGCGTCAATATTTGACTCTACGCAATTATGGTCACAAGTGACCTAGAATCACAATTTTTGGTAAGCTGATTCATGCGGATCTAATAAACAAATCCACATCCAAATTTTATCGATGTGGTCCCACCACCCCCCGCAATCGATTTACCGTGTTTTCTCCCACACCCCTCAACATACCAACTTGAAATTTACCCCATATACTTTAAATAACTTCTTTGTTGTAACATTCGAGTTTCATCAAAATGGGTAAAAACTTAGGGAACTTATAGGTATAAATATCGAATTTGACCAAAAAAAAAAAAATTCCAATTGGAAAGTTCGTAGAAGGAATATGCAGGAAAAATTGTTTGCGAGACAAAAGGTACAGGGTATTCCACTGTCGGGCACCGCCTCGACTGTACCACATTTTTTGGATTTTGGTTGAGGGATTGAAATATATATATATATCTTAATATGAAATAGAGTGGGCGCCATTAGTTCCACCTTATCTTCTGCTGGCTGAACTGTTTTCAGGATTCAATAACTAGAGCCAGGTCCTTTATGGGCAGTTTACTGGTAAAACTGTACAGATGTGTTTTCCCAGAAGACGTTGTGTGTTCCCACACACTCTTAGCCAATAGGCGTATGGCGCAGTGCCACTTACAACTCCTCTCGCCATCGTAGTCCTGCTCTTGTGGAATTGCAGGAGTTTGCAAGTTCACTTTGGGTGCTCGGGAGATGTGACAACCGGACACAGTGTCCCATTCTTCTTTGCCTCAGTCCTGACTACCTTCGTGATTTCCAATATTACGTCCTGGAGAGGTATTTCTATATCCGTAACAGCAAGAGCCGCTGGCAGAACTATACTTTCTACACTTTCAAAGTTATGAGCTTAAAAACGACTTGCGATTATTATCAAATATCATTATAATCAAACTTTAAATATCGGAGGTAATCTCAATATAGTAATTTATAATATACTCAAAATTTGAAAAAAAAAAAAAAAAAAAACAAATGAGAACTTAAAACTACTCTGAAAAGAGTTTAGCTAGAGCCCTGGTCGATGACTTAAGCAAAATTATCAAATCAAACTGAATTAATTGCGGCCCTGGTGTTGAGGCTGCTGCTGTTGAGTTTTTAGTGCTGGCAACATTGTGGCACTTTGTGATTATGTGATAAGAAAATGCTGCAACTTCGTTGTAAACTGCGGCTTTGTTGCATTTGACAGGTAGTTCCAGCTAAAACTAAGCCTTTTAGTGCTCTGTAAAGGATGTCTCTCACGGCTGTTTGGGTTTTTGTCCTGAAAGTTTCGATTTAGTTTTTAACTGTTGCAAGATGTTTAGTGATCCACCATACATTGTAGCACTTTAACATTAAAACACGTGATGCGGCTCAGTGTGGGATATTCCTAAAATGGGCTTGTTCTGGCTTACATTAGGTAGAGAAAATATTAGTTGTTTAATACAATACATGCAGGAAAGATCGTTTTTCTCTTGAAAGTAAGATAGGGAAACATAGAAAAAAAACCTAGCTTTTTAAAAAAAGAAGAAGTAGCTTATCCATGAATTACGATTAATTTTTTATGGCGAATATCATAAATACGAGGTTCAAAATTTGTAATAAAATACATAAATAGCTACATATTATTATAAAACACATTCATCTATATAGTAAAGTACGAATTTTTTCAATCAAACGTCCTATCTGTACTACTATACTATACGGCTGCGAAACTTGTCTGACGACCGAAGACATAAACAATAAGCTGCAATCCCTGGTAAAGACATTTCTCCGAAACATCCTAAAAATATGGTGGCCCAATACAATATCAAATGCCAATCTCTACAGAAGATGCGAGGTGCGACCGATATCTACATATCTCTAGGCACGAAAATGGGGTTGGATTGGTCACACTCTGCGCGAAGATTCTAGCGCAATGAATGGAATTCTCAAGGCCGTAGAAAGCAAGGGCGGCCCAAAACAACATGGAAACGAAGCCTGCAAAAAGAAACTGAAGAATCAGGAAAGTCATGGGGCAAAATCAAACAAATCGCAAGAAACAGAACGAGATGGAAATGTTTTGTGGATGCCCTATACTCCAACAGGAGTTAAAGGAACCTCATCATCATCATCATCATATGTAAAAAAATAAAACCGATTTTAATTTAATTTCAAACTTGTTCAAAACAAGAAGATGTCAGCCTAGAACTAAGAAGAATAGTGTGTTCTCTATTTCCCCTTAATTCAAAATAAAATCTCAATCTCAGCTTTGGGACTTACCATTAATACAATGAGTAAGAATTACTCTTGGAAAGCATTTTCTTCCAAAATCTTTTTTAACATTCTCAAACTATGAATTTACGTGGAAGGATATATTTTGTAACTTTGAATACCCATAACTTTGCGAAAAAAAATCGTAAATGATCGCTTGAACTTTTAAATTAAAGGATAAGAGTGGTACTAAATGATGTATTTGGAGTGACAGACCACAACCTCAAATATCTCAAAATCGTGAAGTGATGGGCCAATTCTGACCCCGTATTCGGATTCTACGCAGCAAATTACTTTGGAAATGACCCTAAGCTTTCCAAGAACTGACATGACCCCGGTATTTGTAGGCCTGTGTAATCGACCGTGCTCCGGAAAACGAATCCGAATATTTTATTGGAACAAAATTGAATCGTTTTCATTTTTCGTTTGTCGTAGCACGGCTGAATAAGAGGCCAGTAGATCCAGAAGCCAAACATAAAATCTTCCCTTATCGACAATTTCGTTAAAAATTATGTTTCTGATTATGATATGAAGGATTATTCAGCGGTGCTTCGGAAAACGAGTTGGAATATTTTAACGTTAACAAATATGTAAACGATATGAAGTAACCGAAAAGTTCAGAGTAAGGGAATTATGAGAAGTTATTGACAACAAAAAATGTGAAATTGGGAGCACGCTAAAACGTAAAGGAAATTAAATTTGGTTCGTTTTTCGTTTTCCAGAGCACGGCCGAATAAGAGATTATCGATAACCCAGAAGCACAGCATTAAATCTTCACTTATCGACAATTTCGTTATTGATTATGAAACAAAGGGGTTTTGGTTATTATTGGATGTTAAAAATTAAGAATACCCAAATAATTTTCAAATTATGTTGAATTTAGGAGTTGAGCTGCTATTTCCGATTAATTAATTTGACAGATGTCCTATTTTTGCTAATAGGTAGTGATTCGATTTAAATCAAACTTACTAAGATTTTGTAGAATAGAATAAAATATTTTACTGCAATTTGGTTAATGTTGACCAAGGTTCTTATGTCGCAAATATAATAAGAGTTGTGTGCCAAAGCCTCAGTTCGTATCTCATTGTTCGAAATTTTGGAAAAAAAAATTAAATTTGGGATTAATGGGTAGCTTTATTTTTTTGTTTGCGCATATTCTATACTACTAGCATAAAAACAATTATTACAATCAATAAATATTATTATTTAGTTATCATATAAAATTTCCAAGTGAGAGCCTATTTTTTTTTTTTGAAAAGTATCTTGTTTTTCAATTTCGATTTTAGCATCTTGTAAATTCTTTGGCACATTGTATTCGGCTTTGCCTGTTTGTATGCAGCACTAGAAAATCTGTAACAAAATAATGTAGCATACTTTTGGGGTGCAACATTTTATGCCGTATGGCAGCTTAATTTTCAATCACAAAAAAAAACAACAACAAATAAACGCATACTCTTATAAAGTTTGAATCCCTCCACCCTCCGCCGTACGCTCAAGGATTTCGAAACGAAGTGAAATTATTTTCAAGCGCAATTTAAGTAAAATTCCGCTTGAGGGGCGTTTAGTTTTTGATGTTGACTGCGCCAAGAGCCAACTGAAACTAATACGCATATATTTATCAAATTTCAGGGCCTCAAGGGTTGCAAAAAGAGCTGCTGCGACGGATGTTCTGTGGATGTTGCAAGCCTCCAACCTTCCGTGTAGAAGCAAAAAGAAAAACACACGCCTAAATGTACATTCATTGTACTTGGCCAGAAAATGCCTTGCAGCGATTTTGTTGGTGTGAGTGTGTGTATCTGTGTGTAAGTGTATATCTGTGTAGTGTGCAAGACAGTTTTAGCTAGCAACTGGAGCCCGTCGCTGTAGCAAGGAGCGGTGTGGGCAGGGCTGTGCGGCGTTGTCTGGCAGACCGCAATGCAAAGCAAAGCGGCGGACAAAGTTTTTTGGTGCAAACTTAACAGAAAGCAGAAGCTGCCCGGACGATGCTGTATGGAGCAGAGCAGGGTGTACTCGTGGGTAGGATGCAGGGTATCGATGCTTTTGGCGGTGGTTGCCTGGCAATATTACGCGTGCAGCATAAACAACGACAAAACCAAACGATGACGATGAAGACGCGTTGAATGTTGCGTTGAATGCCGCTTCGGTCACACTGCCAAGCCCGGCAGCAGCAGCAGCAGCTTCACCAAAAACCCGGGAATCCTTCGCATAGCGTTGTACGCTTCATAAGCGCAACGAATGAATTTTAATTTGATTAAAGTGAAAAATTGAAAAATAAAAAAAAAAAATGTGTTCGCCCCGCACTTGCTTCTTTTTTAGCCCCCCCCCCCTACCCACGCACAATAGCAGTCACCCCCCTTTTTAGCGTTCTAAGCTTTTACTTTATTAAATGTTTCTATGCGTGGGATTGGAACGGTAATATTTGCTATTTTTTTTTTTTTTTTTATTTGCACGGCACTGAGTAACGAATTATAATTTGCTATGCCCAAGAAATATATTTCTTTCAATTTACGTTGTCGAGAAGGTGTGAGAGAGGATTAACTGGGCAATCAGTGTGGCCAGGCAGCCGTTCTTTTTTTTTTGTTGTATGTGCTTGCATACTTATGGGGGTGTGCTCGAAATCTCTAAGCGGGCTCGATTTAAATTTCAAAAAATAGTGTAGCTGTCGAGAAGTTAAGACAGCTGAAAAGCATTCCGTAACACCACATACAGGTATAGTCTTATACGTGTACTTATCCGGCTTGTGTCAGAAATACTAGGGAATTTTGACGATAGAAAATCATTCCGGAAAAGTGTGGGTAACATATTTGAAACTTTTTCAATGATGCATTTCTTCTGTTAAGTTAGCGGAGAAGTTGTTAGAGAGCATATTCTGGGCAAACAGTGTGACCAGTCAATCGCTTTTCTATATTATACTAGCTATTTAAAGTATAATCTGTTAAACGGTGCACAATGAATTAACTCACAGACATCCATCATCCTTTAACGTTTGAGACTTGGGAACGCCTTTCTTAGCAGGATGTAATTAAGTATGGACTTTCGATAATATATTCTCAACGTGACGCCATATTTATGCTGTGATCAGTAAGTCCAGAGCTCTTTTTGGGCTTATACATTTATTTCTTTAAAAAAAGTATAGTTTTAAAAGCAAGAGTTCGGGTACTTGGAGCATCTTCAAGACATGGTACTATGAAGCAGAGAGCTGCCACGACTTAAACATATTCGCTCATACCCGACTAATAATTCCTATTCATTATGATTAGGCCATTTCGATTGTTCAACAAGGAATGAACGTTCGAATTACAACTTCCAAATTCATGTATGACTGCGTATGATACAGCTTACAATGTTCGATCATGGTATTCACACTCATACTTGTATGAACGAAATGTTCGAGGGAGTGTTGGTCGTACATGACATCCAAGCAGTGTTGCCAGAAATTGGGAGTCAAAAAAAGCTAGATTTGAAAAAAAAAGTTGCTTAAATAAACTAAAAATCGAAATAAATATGCTAAAAAAAAGACTAAACTTAAGGGGTTATATAGTCATATGATATATTCTAGAATTTGATTTCTAATTGTTGAAGTTTAAAGCTATTTTATTGAATTTTTCATTACTTTAGCTGCAATCAAGAAACTAAATTTGTGTCGCTAATATGCTGATTCTGTTTATAAAGGATTTGACGGAATTCAAATTGGTTCGTACTTGATGCCAATTTTTGTCAAAAAAAAAAATCTATTTTTGATTTTTCAGTCCCAAAATAAATTTATATTTTCAAATGAAAATTTTTTTGTTCACCAACAATATTTTGAGACTTCACCACAAACAAATTTTTTTTTGTTTTATTTAAGAACAATATTTTCAAGTACGCTGCACGGAACTAAATCGATAGGTGCCTTGCTTTTGAGATATTCTCAGTGCTCAGTTCTAGTGCTCAGATCCTTATGAAATGATAAAAATAATCTTAAGAGTATGTACACTAGCAAAAGTTAAGGTATAAATACCTTGTGTATTTTACAAGTGCATATAACCTTCTAAATGCTTCCAAGAAACATAAATTTTTTAGCTCTCATTCATTAAAATATCACAGAAATTCCGATTTTTTTGCACATTTTCGATGGCAAAGACACTAATTTTGTTCAGAATTTCAATATTATCGGGCAATCTGATATTAGACAGCGCATATAAACATTGAATTCATATTGCCCTTGGTATAGTATAATCTTTTCCTTGAGTAAAGGAAAGAAGAAAAAAAAAATAGTGGGAACAAGTTAAAAACGGTGTCCCCGGAGCAGTCTCTAGAGTTTGCTGAATAGCCAGAAGTCACACAGAGCCAAATCAGTTGAATGAGCAGGTTGCCGAACGATATTTGTTGAATTATTGGAGAAATGCTCACGAAGAACAAGTGCGGTGTGAGTTGGCGCATTATCGAAGCAACTCA
The DNA here is from genome assembly GCA_949987675.1 of Chymomyza fuscimana. Taxonomy (NCBI): domain Eukaryota; kingdom Metazoa; phylum Arthropoda; class Insecta; order Diptera; family Drosophilidae; genus Chymomyza; species Chymomyza fuscimana. The sequence goes on along the minus strand of OX465090.1, from coordinate 17,191,625 downwards.
CAAAACGAAGCGTGTCTCAAACATTAATGAATATTTTGACGTGAAATTTCGCATCACTAACAGTGCTGCCAAGTTACAGAAAAAAAAAAATTATCGATTGGAATAACCCTGGAAGTTTAAATTAAAAATTTCCTTTCCACCTTTCAATTTGATCATAGTAGTCAGAAAAAAGTGTTTCATTTGTGGTCAAATTTGTAACCGAACTTTTTTGAATACCCAATAATATTACCGAAAAACGATATAAACTTGGAACAGGACAAGTTGATAGCTTGCTGTTCGATTTATAGAAATAAAAGTTAGATAAAAAATTAATTATTTTCCTTTAATTTACCATTCGTTAAGTTAAAGAAACTTTAAAAGGTAAGTTAAATTTTTCGTATATTCTGAAATTAAATGATTTAATTATTGCAAAAAAATTCAAAATGAACTGACTCGAGTTGACTGGAGCTGATAAACCAAATTTTTTCGTGAACCAAGCTGCTCGATCGTGAGCGTACAAAAAAATCGAATGCTGAGAATGCTCACTTCGATCAAACATGTTGCAGCTGAACGCAACTGGTTTGATCGAATTTTTGGCAAGGCTGATCGAACAGACTCGAACATATCCGACGCAGCACTCTGCTATAAAGCCTTTCCGTGTTCCTTGTCAAAGTATTTTTTTTATAGCGGTCAAACTTGTGTTATGTATTTTTCTTATATACATATATGTTCATATGTATATATAGGATAAATATAATTGGGGCTCGTGTCCGTACCCCCAAGAGTATGGACAAATGGGTAGACAGTTTTTTGCAAGCTCTGATATATATACGCTTCGAAGTGAAAACCCCCCTATGACCAAATATTGGCTACGCGCCTGGTTGGTGGTCTGCCATATATCTCCAGACGGTTTTAATTAAATTTGTATTTCACAAAAAATAATTAATTTTAAAATGATGTAAAAAAAAGCAACTTAATTTGTTGCTAAAGTAGATCTCTTAGTAAACGACGTGGCTTCATAAATTTGCTTGAAAGCGATTTTTGACACAATACCGCTTGGGGCATATATTTGTGCGTCGTACATAATATAAAGGCGCGTGTTTTTTTTTTTTTTGTATGCAGCTGCAGCACAAAAGTATGCTACAGATTGTTGCCATGGCTAGAAATGCCAACACCCCCCAAAGTGCTCCCGATCTAAACTAAATACCCCGCACCGCAACGATTGACAACCTTTCGTGGTATTTGTGGCGGGATTTGTGCCCCCCCTTCCATTAGCCTAAGCATTACTATTGACGTTGTCGTTGCCTTGGCAGCTTAGGCAGCATTAAACCTTTTTCTTCAATAAATGTTTTTGTTGTTGTTGTTGATGCCACAAAGAAGCAGCAGCAGCACATACCTACAGTTATTTATATATATGTATATAAGTAATTTTTTATTTATTTTTTTTTTTTTTGTCCTGGCCATAGCTATAGCTGCTCAAAGGCTTTTTCATTTGGTATGCTGCGTTTTTATGCCCCAGGAGCTGCTTAGCCGGAGCTAAGAAGCATTGGCAGTAGCTCTGCCACGTCTAGGACTGCGGGAATTACACTGCTTGGATTTCAAGTGCTGCCACTTGTTGTTGTTGTTGTAGCTGTTGCACAGAAAGTTGAAGCCATTCGGCAAACAAAACTGTGCGGCTTGTGGCACATAGTGGGTTTTCCTGTCGCTACTTGGGCTGGCAGTCAAGTATTACAGAATTTTTCACTGAACCCTAAACGAGTGTGGGTCTCCAGTGAACTAACACACACATACAAACACATATAGCATGTACACACATACATATATATATATGCATGCACACGGGACGCATTGTGAAGTGCAAAAAAGGCGCATTTTACAAGATTTTTATTACATATAAATGCGAAAAGTATTAAAAAAGTAAACTTTTTTATAGACTTTTCATTTTCTCTTGCATTTGGTTGTGTTAGTGTGTATGTGTGTGTGTTTGAGAGAGAGAGAGCGTGTGTGTGTGTGTGTGTGAGTCTAAAGTAAAAGAAGTTTTACGCTTTTCGTCTGGGCGTCATGATGCGTGTTAAGGGAATACACTTACAATCACTCACACTCGCACACACCCACATATATGTATGTATATGTGTATGCATATACATAAGCATAGCCATGTGTACATAGACATAGGCCGCACTTGGCGTTAGCATTACGGAAATACTTACACACACCCTCTCCCCTCTCTCTCTCTCGCCCGCTCCCAAAGAAAACAGGAAACTTTTTATGCGCTACAGAGAGCGGACTGTTCGATTTTGGAAAGCACTTTGAATTAAAAAGATTCAGTGGTCATCATATGTATATGGTATATTCTTGATTCAGAGATATATAATTATGATGTTAAATTCTACTCCCCAGATGACACAAATTGGGTAACCTTGCAGCCGTCTAAACCATCACAAATTGAGCTGCAAGCGGTTCAAATTGACGGCTTACTCGCGGTGATCCCATCTTAGTAGGATAGAAGTTTTTAAAGTTCTTGGAATTCTGCTTGATTCTAAACTACCTTTTAATGGACATATTTATGTTATGTTCAATTAAGTGAAGAGTTTTCCTGGACTTGAAAAAAGATGAACGATTAAGTGGATGCATGCCTTACTTAAAGATGGATCGACGATCTGGAACGTAGATAAAATTGAATCGCTTTAAAGGCAATTTAGGACTAGGAAGCTTACCATCTTAAGAGCGTATTTTGTTGATCAATTATCACTGGGGATTTCGTACTTGGGATTACTTATTGCAGGTGACGTGACACATCGTTTTTTTTGAAAAGGATTAGGACGCAAGATCTCTAATCGTCGGTATTTCTAGCCTTTTTGTCTGAAACTATAAAGCTTTTGAGTTCTTTTGTGTGCTTTGTCGGATGTACAATGCTTTAAGCCGCCGCCTAACTATTTGATTAGCTTTTAAAATATTATTACATTATACATATATCTCTATTCGTAGTGTAAGCTTTATTCTTCAATAAATAATTAAATAAAAACTGACAAATAAAATTGAAACAAAATTTCCTAACCTAAGCTATATATTCAATTTATTTTATGATTATGGCATAAACACCATACAATATGTATAAAATTTTGAAGAAACTTAGAAGAAAATATTGGGGGTTGAGTTTTTGCATAACCAGAATTCTCATCTTGATTTGACGAGAGTATATTACAATCGTTATGTCCAAGATACCTGCCCTACAAGTGTACTACATTATGATATCAAAATTTGTTTTTATTGAAAAGAGCTATTTATTTATTTATTTTAAAGGGTACAATAATGCAGAGTTGACCTTAAATTTAAAGAAAAATAATTAGATTAAATATTGAAAAATAGAACAAGGAAAAAATAGTTATGAACTAATCCGCTTCTTTAGCCCGGTAGGTGAACTTTTTAACGATATGCAACGACTCACATAAAAAATTGGCCAGAGACTAGTATTTACAGAAACCAAGTTGAAAAAAAGAAGTCAATTTAAAAAAAAAGCCACAAGAGCACTGTAGACCTCATAATAGGTAGGTCCCTCATAATACAGGATTGGTCAAGGATGCTCGAAGAGGCAAGTCAAGATGACGTAAGATGGAAGACGTGATAGAAGGTATAGATCATGCAAAAGAGAGGAAATTATAAAGGCTATTCTAATAAGAGCATAAGACTTGGATGGGATCATGCAGAACAAAATTGGATCTACAAAATTGTAGGGCTAATATAAACCATCCCTTGCTCAAAATTTGACTTATGCTAAAAAAATGCAAATCCCTTAGGCGTTTTTTGAAGAAGAGAAGTTGCTTACTTTTTAAAATATTTTTTTGTAAGGAAATTGCTGTCATATTAATTTGGAGAATTCCTCTCAGCTCCATTAAAAATATTACACTCACAAAAATAAGCCCATCTTAATTTTAGCTTGAATTGGCGCAGAATAATTATTGCACTCTACAATATATAGTATGCAATATAATTTTTCTTAAACTTTTCTTTTAAAATTTCAATTAAAATACTTTTACACTCAAATGTCGAAATGCTTCTAGAGAACAAGCAAGTCATCTTAAAATCATTGCAAACATTTTTAAATAAAGAATTTCGTGCATAGACGCTATCTTCAATGAATAACAATGTTCTCAAAATCATTCTCAAATTAACATTTAATTTCAATTAATTTTGACACCGCAAATTATTCTTTAAACGCTTCCTTTTGAGTGCGAAATTCTAAGTTTTTTTTTCTCAGTGTACGCAATCAAAATTCTTAGAAATTCACTTCGAAAGCTTTAATTTCTTATTCTATTTACATAGGAAAGGCACTTAACTTTATGTTTAATGACACTTTAATTATTTCAAATATTATTTAAATTTAGTCGTTCTTCGATTTACAAATCATCAGGCCATGCCCTTGGATTAATTTTTATATATTTATGTTTCATTTTAAAATGGGAAAAATTAAAAAATTTCCAAGCTATAAAGAATGCTTACTATCATACGGATCTGAAAGAAATTGAGTAATTTTTTAAAAGTTTTTCATCCAATTTTTTATTTATTTTTAAGTTCGATTTTTTATATAGCCTAAGCAGAAAAGGCTAAGCCCTTAACTCTTTTTTAAATGATAAGATCTCACGCATTAAAATACCCAATTAAAAAGAATAAAAATTGAATTAAATTCTAAGTTGATGTAACTATTACTAGCTGTAAGTTATTCGGTTCCTGAAGCCATCTCATTGCGTGAAATTCAGACTATTCGAATTCCCTTGTTAATTCGAATTTCCCTCAACACACGTTTCATTAAAAATACTTTGATAAACAGCTTTTAAGCAATCGAAATATTAATATAAAAAGTGAATTTGTTAAAATCGTGCAACTAAAATTTTCGTTTTCGCACACTTTGACTGCTGTCTATATGTAAGAACCAAGATTTTTTTAAATCTTACAAGTGATTCGTAAGTCTACCAAAATCGACCAAAAGTAAATCTCTTCAGCAATTCACCATTGCTATACAATTTCCTTTTGCTCTTGTTGCTTTATTTTTGTTCTCACTCCTTTTTTTGCGCTTCTTTTTTTTTTGTTATTGTAACTGTTACTGCTCTTGTTGTAGTTGTTTTTGTTGTGTTTTGTTGCTGTTGATGTTGCCTTTACCGTTACTGCCAGGCTGTTGTAACTGTTGTTAAAAATGTTTTTACATAGACCTTAGCTAGGAGTTTTCATATTTTTATGCTCTATAAAACACTTGTACGAGGTACATAGGTTAGACGAAAGACTTTTGAACCATTGCGGTTGCTAGAGTGTGTGTGGCAGGGAAGTTGAGGGATCGGGGAGAATGGGCTATAAGTTTATTGTCAGATTCAGTATGCTCTTGCAGTTCTATCTTGGCCCCAGTTTGCAGCGATATTTCTATTGGGATATCCGCAGGATGCGCCGATTTATTTCATGCCCAGTGCTCCGATCCCTTATGATCCGATATGGCAACACTAAAAGGAAGTAGCTTTTATAATACACGGAAGGGAGAAGGGGTTGATTTTTAAGGCGGTGTACACCATAGAAAAATAAAGTTTTCTACACGGATCTATCGAACGATCGAAACTTAATTAATTTCGATCTCAATTATTTTTTTAAAATCCAATTTTTTAACATAAGTAAACCGCTTAAAATCAATAAATAGTGCTAACCTGATGAACAAAATAAAAGCTTTTCATTTTTATTTTCGTTTAATTAGGGGCTTCGCCTCCTGCTTGCTTTGCTCGCCAACTCGTCTATATCGAGATATTCTACTTTCTCTCAGCAGCAAATCAAAATTAGTTTTTGTTTGCACCGCTCTCGTCTTCTCACCTTTACAATTTTATGGGCTGCTAAATTTTTTATTTCATTCCTTTCCGTTCCCTTTCTTTTTCAATTTCATCTTCGTTTTATAGTTTTGATCTCTTTTTTACACAGCAATACGGATTTTGCGCTCTTCATCAGAGAGATGAACATTGTGGCGAGAGACAGCAAAAGAAAAAGAAGGTAAAGTCATAAAATTGATGAAGACCAGAGTTGAGCAAAAAGAGAACGGCCAAAAAGTAAGAGTGTGTTAGTGAGCTATACACTGCGCAAATGAATTGTGTTGCAAAATGTTGGTTGCATTTTTTTTTCATATTTATCGATATTATTATTTGCATCTTACTATTATAGTTAGACTCAGTTTTTTAGTTATGGTAATTATATAGACTGTCAAAATAATTTTATTATTTTTTATTTTATTTATTTATTTCACGGTTTTAATTTATATATATATATAGTGAACGTGTTTTCTAATATACAAATTTAAGAGTTCAGGTTCTAAATCTAAGATCTTTTCTACTTAGTTATAATGTTGTGATAAAAAAAAAAAATTTTTAAAAAAAAAAATAAAAAAAAACCAACTGAAGATTTTCTTTTTAAATTTGAAGTGCAAAACATTGAATGAAATTTTTGGCCATTTTTTATATTATATTTAATTCACGCGTTGATTGCCAATATTTAAATATACATATATCATTGTGACAACTGGTCATAGCGACGCATTTAATCATTAATTTCTCTCAGTGCACACAACGTACAAAGTTGAACTGAGTAATAATTTTGCTCTCTGCTGTGCTCAAATTGACGACTTCGGCTTGTTTCGGCCTCGTGTCTGTGTAAATTTACGAAACAAAGTAGCCCACTTGGGCTATGGGCTGCCCAGCTCTGATGAAGACATATCAGTTTATTGGTCTCTCTCACTATCGCTCTCTGTTTACAACGTTTGGTCTGTCGCTCTATCATAAGTTATGATTCTTTGTCGCTGTACAGCTGCTCTTAGGGTAAACACACTCTCACACAAATTATATAATCTTAAGCTTCAATCCCAATAGTAAGAGCGCCTTATCATAGAAAACTTTTTTATAAAAATGTATAACCAACTTGTAGAGTATCTCACCGTCGGTATTTACCAACTTCGGCTGTTATTTGTTTTCTTAAGAATTTTGCACAGACCGCACACAAAAACACATACATAGACCAAGCAGGAGAGCCGCAATCCCGCTCAGTGCCCCCCATGACTAGAGCATGGGGCTCACCCGCGCACACTTTTTAAATTTTATTTTATTACTATAACAAGACATAAGTAGGCATAATGGAGCTCTATAAAATATTCAAAAGAAATTGGCATAGAAAGTTTTTCCATCGCCTACAGCTCTGCCTTGGTATGCGTTGGGTACGCTTCAGTGCTCCATTCATATGAGCCCCAGGGCCCTTTGGGTGCTTTTTGAATCTAATGGTGAGGCAGGGGGGGGGGGGAATGAGGGGGGCAGCGCTCCACCAAGGCATTCGCATGGAATTTCTCGTGTTAAGCGATTAACGGCATTTTTATTGAGCGCCTACCCTAAGGTTAATGCACTCCAAAACTTGAATGGACTAAAGACTTGAGTCAGTGTACGTTGAGTAAGTGCCTCAACTTGAGCAGCTCTTGCTTAAGTGCATCAATTTGGCAACATTTTAGACGCACACTCCAACCACACAAACTTTGCACTCTTTTACTTTTGTTGGCAGTTGGATTCTGGCTAATTTGTTGGCTGTTAGTGCAACCGCCCGCTACACTTGCCCCTGTGCACAGCCATCAATCATTTTTTTACAAACGATTTATCACAAAGCAGGCAGCAAAATAAAAAAATCCATACAATAAATAAGCAAATAAGCCGCGACATCTTGCCAGGATCAAATGAAATCCATACGCCTTATACACTGCCTTTTGCCAACTGTCTGCTCTACTCTCCCCCCGCGCTCGTGTCATTCGCATCTTTATCATTATGCTGAACTTTTTTTTTGTTGGATTTTACAACTTTTCATTTTCGCGCTTGAGCTGCTTTCACGACGACTGCGAAGCGGCATTAAATCCAAATTTGCTTACCAGCCAAAAGTTAAAGCCTAATCCCTGTCAGCTTAGTCCTAACGAGTGGCATTGCTCCACCCCTCCACCCTACGGCTCATATGTGCGCCCGCCTGCTGCCCCCAAACAAATGAGCGATTTTCAGCAAATTGCTTGGAAAATATGTTATTGCAGTTGTAAAAAAAAAAATAAAAATGAATGCGACTTTAAAGTTAGATGGAGGCGCTTGCGGGGCTATGATTTGTGCGCCAAACGCTTGTGCAGCACGCGTAGACGCGAATAGATTATGTCCCAGTCCAAATAGGCGCCCACCACACAACGCGAATTATGCGCACTATCATCGTATCCGCTGCGTCCATGCAGCAGTCGTATATTGTTAAAGCTCAGCACCTCACCCGGACGCAATTTGAAGGAATGTGCATTCTCACGGGCCAGACGCACAAAACGCGCATAGGACTCGTACCAGGGCAGCACCTGCTGCAGCGGCACATTAAAGTGACTATCACGTTGTGGCAGACTGTGATTTATGCGTGTATAGCGTCCCTGTGCATCCAGACTGGCAACATGGAAGTTATGAAAGTTAGCTTATGCTGCCAGTAGTTACCAGCTAATGCTTACCAAATAACCGGCGCACGCCAAATATTATGAAATTCACGTCCATCCTCGCTGCCTATATCATTCCAATCCACCTGGGTTTGACTAAGCCGCTCAAAGTGCGCGGGCTGCTCAGCGCGCAGCTGATCCGCTATATAGTGTCCGTCCACCAGCAAACTGCTGCCGCCCTTGGATTCCGACTGCACTAGACAATGCAGCAGATTCACACCAGGCTTATACTCGTAGTAGGGCAAATCCGTATGCAGCGGCAGCGGCGTGGATAGATAGGCAAAGTTTTTGGCACCCGGCTTGGCCTGCACCACAAACTCCTCGCCATAGGTGGTGCGTCGTATAAAGCCCACACGTTCGGCCAGCTGACGCACCACGCGCTGCTCCGCCGGCGCTTTGTCTATCAGTGCTACACCATAGATGGACAGCGCTAGCAGCCAAGCATGCAGCGTTGCCTCATCTTTCAATACGGCCGCATAGTCGAAACGTTGCACTATGTGCTCAAAATCCGCACCAGACCAGTGCCGCGTGCGTGGTCTATAGAAGCTATCCAGATAGGCAGCTTGGCGCTCTGGCACAAAGCTGCGCTGCTGCAGCCAGTCCAGCGTATAGCTGCTCTCATGCAAGTCGCTCCAGCGCACATGCAGCTGCTGGCTGGTCGGCTCTGTGCGCAGCTCCAGGGGATGCACGCTGACATCAAAGTGCTCCCAGTCCAGGTTACGTGACTGTGAGCTGGCATGAAAGCAGGCGCTGCAGCTGCAGTTATCACGCAGCCAGACGGCGGGAAATGTTAAGGCTTCCGAGTTGGCGCTGGGCTGCAGCACTATATAGGCCTTATCCAAGATGTGTGCGCTAAACCTCCTGCGGCATGTGGCGGCTTGTGTGGGCCAGCGGCTGAGACGACGTGCCAGCTGTGTCCACATGCTGCCACAAGTGCTAGGTTCAAGTTTTGAAATGATACTGATGATGAGCACTGGAGCTGCTGGCGAGGCAGATAAAGCTTGGACTTTGCTTCAAGCAGTGATAAGCAAATGTTAATGCTCTGACGACATAGCTGATAAGCTGCAGTATCGGAGGCATGCTGCGTGTGTAGCGCGCTACAATCAACCAATCAATCAATCAATTGAATCATTTAGCACATGAAGGTCGGGCTCAAATGCTACAGCGTTGACCATTTAAGGGCGTAAAACTGAGACCCAGAGCGCACAATTCTCCAGAACCCAATAAAAATTTCAAATACAACTATTGTGTGTGGAGGGAGCTATAGCAACAACAGCTTGCAACTCGCTGTTGCCCGTTTCCACTTTTGAATTATGCCAAATCGTAGTTGCAAGCTCGTTGCAGGCATCAAGCCAAAAGTGTCCAGGTTGTGACCATTTTGAGCGTTGAACAATAAATTCTTTAGGCGGCTTTTGAAATGTTTGCGCGAAAAATTCCCAAGCTGCAATAAAAATGCGACTCACATGTGACAACGATTTGTACTTTGGCTCCTTTTATGGCACTTGCTCTTGGTTGGTCTGCTCCCAAACAGCCGCTCACCCTCCCTCGTTCGCTGTACTCACTGAACTCGGCCTGCGCCTGGCGATGGATGCATTTACAGCGATACACACAAAAAACAAAACAAAACAAGTGGAACTGTTAAAGCCCAAACAGAACGACTTTAGGATGCCCTTAAGTTTAGTGAAAATTATGAATCTATAATACATCAGAAGGGTATAAAATGGGAGAGTTGAGATTTCCAAAAAATAATTAATTACACAAAAAAAAAAAAAAAATTCGGGTTTGGATGCGTACAAGGTGTCGCAAAGAAGCACGCGAGTCGGCTACACAGAAAAGTGGTTCAATTTTTGTATGGTAGCTATACGAAATAGTGAACCAATTTTGATGAAACTTCACAAAAATGTTAAGCCTAAAACAAAATACAAATGACATAAATTTGGTCGCGATATTAAAAAAAAAAACTTGTTCAACTTTTGTATGGTAGCTATATGAAATAGTGAATCAATTTTGATGAAACTTCACAAAAATGTAAAGCCTAAAACAAAATACAACTGACATAAATTTGGTCGCGATATTAAAAAAAAAAAAAACTGGTTCAACTTTTGTATGGTAGCTATATGAAATAGTGAACCAATTTTGATCAAACTTTACAAAAATGTTAAGCCTGAAACAAAATACAACTGACATAAATTTGGTCAGGATATTTAAAAAAAATTAAAAAACACAAAAATCAAACCTCTCTATTTAAGAGAGACATGAATAGCGAACCTGCGCTTTGCGTAACCTACTAATTGTTGAATCATAATGTTAACCTAAAGTCTTTTAGATCGCTGAATTCAAATACAGGGTTCAAAAAATCACAGAGATCTTTAAAAAACCTTTTTAAAGGGTCTGTAGGGTTTTTTGAGATTATATCAGAGCACTGATGCTGGGATTTTTCGAGCTTGGATTCGAATTCAGCGACTCCAAAACCATCTAGTAAACATGGGCTGACCTATAAACCTGAAAATCATTTTTTTCTTTTATGTGGCTGTGTTATCTTTGGCGTCGAAAACAAGCTTTTGGGAAACTTATGTGAGCTATAAATAAACGAACAAAAATTGAGATAATTGCAAAAAATTTCTAAAGTTTTGAAATTCTTTTTGAAGATTAATTTGAGTTATGTAGGTCTTTCAAAAAATGATGTTATCGGTTTGCGAAATAGCTTAATTTCGAATTTTTTTTAAGGAATTTTTATGTGTCACACAGTGGTGGATCCAAGTGGGGGTTTGGAAAAACGGGTTGAATGTCTTTTGCGAACTCTGATATATACACTTCGAAGTGAAGAACCTCACCCAAGAATAAATCCTAGATCCGCACCTGGTGTCACATATATAGCTTTTAAGTAGTTAGTATCCCCAAATAAAAGCATTTAATCTCCTAATACTATATCAAATCAAATTTTGTATAACGTAGGTAATTTTGTTTTTTAAAGTAAAGTTTCTAGGGGAAAGCGGTTCAAATTTTGGATATTTTTGGTATATAACTCCCAAAGTTCATTTACGACGATCCATAGACAGTTAAATGTAAGATGCCCAAAGATAAGCGGTATATTAAGTTTGTTCACAGTTTCTAAAGGCACCAACAATATGTTCAGGAGCGCAAAAGCATTAATCTGGACATCTACGACCGACTCCCACACAATCGGCCAGACTGAGAGTCTGACTTTTCAACACTTTCTGGTATATAGTACCCCATCCGATTCCTGCTGTATATTACGCACAACATCTTCGTAAACAAACGTAACAAAACCCTTATCTTTTTGGGTTAAAGGGTATTTAAAAGGAAAGATGAAAATAAATGCTGCGCGGCCTTCCGCGGTTGTTCTTGTTGTTTTTGTTGCCTTTGTTGTTGTCAGTCTCGTTTTGTACGTGTCCACGAGCAGAGCTGCTTCTGCGGCTCCTGGAGCAGATCTGCTGTTGTTGCTGTTTTTTTTGTTGTTGCAGTTGTTGCACGCTTTACAAATCGCAAAATCGCATCAGATTATACAAGCAGCCAGCCTGGCTCTGCCCAGCTCAGCTCTTTGTTGCAGTTGTTGCATTTGTTGCTGTTGCTCCTGGGGTATACATATATATATATATGCTTTTTTTGGGCACGTCAACGAACCATTTTGAGCTTATGCCGCCTGTTTGCCTTTGTGGGTCACTGTCGTTGTCAACAATTTTGGCCATCATTCTCCTCCGTTAATACACTTTTAATGAACATATTCATTTGGAGGGACTGTAGGTTGCGGCCTGAAGATGCTTGGTAGAATCCACAAGTTTCCCAAGAGGCACCAAATAGAAATTTAAAGGGAGGCAGTAAGAAGCAGTGATAGACATCGAAGCACTTCACACAACCATACCAAATGCATGCATTTCTTTAAATTTTTTAGCACGTTCTGTGAATAAGATTTGTGTGCTCAAAATCTTTGGCCACACTTATTTCCTAGCAATTGTCTACTCTGTCTTTCTTTGAAAAAATCAAAGTCTTATCTTCATTCAAATTTGTAGACCCTTAAAGATGTTGACGACGGGGGTACCCTAAAGTTACCTAAAGTATGATGAGGGTGTCTACAGTAATCGATATAGACAAGCCTGTCTATATGTCTTTCCGTTCGTATGAAGATATTTCATATATGTTAAGAGCTAGAGAAGCCTTACGAGTAAGATACCTTAACATGTTCAACAGCTAAATCATAATCAAACAAGTAGGCTATACTCGAACAACTAAAACTTACACAAAGTGTATCGCTCGTCATTTTGACTACGCTTACTTTTTAATTACAAAAAAAAACTGTAAATGAAAATCGAGCGTCGTCGTTTTGACGAACGATAACGCTGCCGTGTTAAAAACATTTATACAAAGTGTTTTTTCAATTTAAGAGGTATTTGAGCTTCGTTGTTTCTTTATTTGCTGCTTTTTCTTGAAGATTTTTATTGCTGCTGCAGTTGTACGAATATTTTAGAATATTTTTTTATGGTCTTAATGCAAGTTTTTTTTTGTTAAATATATATTTTGCCAAGTTGCTGCTGTCTTTTTCTTTGGCAGCAGTCAAGACGCAAATTTATGCTTAGCTGCACTTGCCACACAACTACCAAAACACACTTACCACAAACACACACACACACACACACACATACACTGTTAAGCAATTGGGTCAATTAAGTGTGGCAGGAGCACAAAGACATCGGCAGTGGCATGTTATGTGCAGGTTGTGTGGCAAATTGTTCTTGCCGCCTTTATGACATGGTCCTAAGACACGCGCCAGCGTTTAAGCATTCGCTTTGATTCACTTTGCGACAAGTCGTCACCAAGTCGAACAATTTGAACAGGCGGCTCCTGTTCCGGCCTGATGATTATCATGTCACATACTACTACTACTATCACTCAATGGTTTTTATGATGCCCCATAACAATGGCCAAGCACTTACGTAAACGAGCGACACGCACAGCAACCCAATCCGTTTGACACAAACTCAATCCCAAGCCCAAGTCCAAGCCCAATTCCAAAGCAATCCCTGCTTGATGTCTGCTTTAGACGAGCGTCCGTCGTCGAAATGTTAACAATTTTCGTTTCATGTAATTAAGTGTTGCTGATCCACTACTTTTTATCTTTAAGATACTTTGGACACACAGACACACACGCACACAGTGAAAGCATTTTGCTAGCCTTGCTTAGAAAGCGAAATAAAAGCAAATCGATTAGGTTGCCACAGTGGCGTAGGGCGTGAGGCGTGAGGCGTTGGCTGTTGCAGTGGTTGGGGCGGGGGCCTTAAAAGGGGTCTGAGTGGCTATGGGTGTTATTGTGTTTGCAAACTGTCTGGTTGACTTTGTCTGTGTCGTACGGCAACGTACGTGCAGGGGCGCTGACTGGCTACCAGCTCTGTGCCAGTCCCCACTGTCTCCACGTATGCCATGTCTCGGGTCCAGCAGCATGTCCGCTTCCTACTGCTGATTGCACTTGGCCAGCAAGAGAGTAGCAAGCAGTGGGGTGAGCAGAGAGCGCTAAAATGTGTTAAGAGTCTAAACACGAACGTGCCGCTCAAAGGCCACTCGTTAGAAGCGTCTCACAATGGACACGACGTTGAGTCAGCATTCCGCTTAGATATTGGTAAATATTTTTACTATTTTCGACAGCCAACGAAAGCGTAGATGCAGCAAAATAAAAAATAAATATATAAAAATAAAAGCAAACAATACAAACAAAAAAAAAAAAAAAAAAGGAGTAGGCTAAAGGAAACTGCAATATCTAGATGCACCCACCATCTTCAACACGTGGCAGTCTACTTGGGGCTTCTTGGGTAGCTGCCTCTAAAAGCTAATGCTTGTTGAACATCTTTAGCTTGTTGTTGTTGTTGTTGCTTGTTGGGGCAACTTATTTTCTTGCTTTTTTATTGCCTCTTTTGCCGGGTAGACAGTTGACAAACAAACAAACAAATAGACACAACAACTCACACATAGATAGATACATTTGTATCTATGAGATACAATAAAAATGGCAGCACATCCTGTAGCACCTTACAGGTACACCTGCAGCTGCAGCTGTAGCTGCAATAAAACCTTGGTCTTCATTACCGCATTCGTAGGGGCTGTTGGCCCACAAAACGACAAGAATAGTAATCCCTTTCGGAGTAGTTACAAATTTTTACGAGTACAGGACGCTAAACAAAAACGAACTGATTAGCTGCAATTGGAAGATTTCAAGATGATGAAACTGAAATGAAAAGAATAGTAAATCCTTTCGGAGTAGTTACAAATTTTTACGACTACAGGACGCTAAACAAAAACGAACTGATTAGCTGCAGTTGGAAGATTTCAAGATGATGAAACATTGCAAAAGTTAAAGTTAGTTTAAAATCTGCATGAAATCTAAAATGAAACTAAATTTAAAATTAAAATATTAAGTTAACTTTCTTTTTAATAAAATCTCAGATTAAATAGCCTTCAATATTTTATATAGACTGTACCTAAAGGTAAAAAGTGTCAATTAAGTTTATGTCGAAAATGTAAGTCAGGGAGAGTAGGTGACTTCGGAAACCCCCAGAAGTCATCTTAAATATAAACAGCGTGACTAGAGAATTCAAAATAGACAAGTTCTTCTGTCGGTCTATCTCTCCCTCCGTAAAAGAACCTAGGTCTTAAAGATGATGTGAGCTCGTGCAACCAAACTTTAATTTAAATCACCGTAAAATAAAGTCACGGGAAAAGCGTTGAATTTTTTTTTTTGATATCGGTTCCTATAGGTTCTATTTTTAGGGATCTAAACCGAAAATTTGATGGCTCTATCTCTTACTATCTCAGAGATCTAGATGTTCATACGAACGAACAGACAGACCTGTCTTCATCGACTTCTTTAATCGCGTTTTTGCTTTCTCCGACGTCTTCTTCTCTAATTTCAATGAATCTTGATGTGAGTTCAACTCGTTTTTTTTTTAATAAATTGCACAGCTACACCAAAAAATTAATTTTGGTGTTCCTGTACAACGAGATATTTTGAAGGTTATGGCAGAACACTGATGTGCTGGAATTCTTTTTTGGTCATTGGATTTGGATTCAGCGATGCGAAGAACACATACCGGAACACCCTTGAGTTTTGTCGGAATTTTGCCCAAACGATGGAGATCTTACCTGCAAACTTGAAAATCAATATTTTTTGTGTTGAAAAATGTGATGTCTGCTGGTTTGAACATTCATCTAAAACACTTTTTTCATCTCGATATTTGTCCACCCAATAACTCTTATTTGCGATTGCTAATTCATATTGCATAAGTTATTGTTAGATATCTTAAATAAAAAAAATTCTAATCTTAGTTAATACAAAAAGTTGCAATTATCTTAATAAAACGTGAGAAGATTTGTGAGTCTCTTCTATCAGTTGAAGCACTTTTCGTCTGTGAATACCTAATTCTAGACTAAAGTTAGATAGTTTGAGATAGTTATGTATTCACAGAGTTTCCGCATTGTCATAAATATTTTTATTTCAAAGAAAATTTTTGCTTTTATTAAAATTAAATTTAATTTTTCAAAGATAATTAACAGCATTTCGTTAGTTGCTGAACTTAAAGTTAGTAAGTTAGTAATTCTTCACAGAAGAGTAAGCCCATGAAGTAGCTTCATAATCTTCATTAAATTGAGATAAAGTTTTCAAACGAAGATGACACAGTTTTTATCTAATTTTGACGGGCTACGCGTAGCGACGGAAGATTCTTGCAAAACGATATACATAAGAATAGTTTTGAAGTAAAGACAGTGGGTTCAAATTTTAAATCCATAAAAAAAGAAAATCAGTCCATTTAATTTACCGGAGAGAGCGACCCTATACTGTGGTCTACAAAGTCTAGTTCTGTATTAACCCAATGCTAGAATACCCCTCACCCTAAGGGTAAAAGTAGTTTTTTACCAAAATTAAGAATTAAGTAATAGAACCTAGGTTTAAAAATTCACTCACTAAAAAAAAAAAAAAATTGAAATTTTCTCTGTCGCAGCGATGCGTCACCCCATTGTCGTTGCTAAGCAGCAGACACGAAGTTGATAGTGCGTGGCTTCGGCTCTTGTTGTCGCAGCTTTACTGCCGCTCCATCGTGTCTGTTGCTTAGCTACGACTACGTGGTGACGCGTCGCTGCGGCAGAGAAAATTGCAGTACAAAACACAGACACTAATGCATGTGTTTTGTGTAACATACTGTGCGTGTGTTGACGTCGCTGTATACACGAGATAGGGCCGTGTCGACCACTGGTTAAAATATCTAAATACCCAAGCTTAAGTTACACCAAGCTGTAGAATTTTCTAAAACACAACGTCATCTTTGCAAATAATCTGATAAAATTGTTAGCTGCTTACATTTGGCGAGTCTTCACTGTACCATGCGCACAAAGACTGCATTTTTAGACTGTCTACTTTTGGTAGAAGCTTTTGGTAAGCCGCGTCCAAATATTCTTGCAATTTTTACAACTCATTCCAAGCGACACTAGAGATGTTTGCGCATTGTTTACAGCTTTACTTGTCTGCCACGAACACACACACACACACACACACACAGATACTCGCATACATACAAAGAGCAGAGATTGTCAGATGAAAACTAAGAAATAGAGATAACTATAGACAAAGTGACAAGCAGGAGCAGGTCGCTCGATGATGCAGAGGGAACCAGTGCAATTGCTGGGCTTCCTCTGACTGCTTTTAATGCAGTCGCCGTGTCGAGTGCAGCCAGTGGCAAGTGGCAGGAATACAAATCAAATTAACCTTTTAGAGCTTTCACACTTTGCCGGCACTTGAATAGGATACGTAATTAGGTTCAAATTTTGGGTGGTTCAGGGTGGTCCTGGTGGTATCGAGTACTTCTGCTTTGTTGCTGCTTTTAGTTAAAGGCTGCCGCAATTTTTTGCAGAGTGCCTCAAAAGAAATTGCAACTTAATTTACAATTTGCAGCCTGCACTTTTAATGGACCCACCAGGCCGGAGCCTGCCGCCACCCATGTTGTCTGAATCATGAGCATTTAAGGCCTCGCACCCAATTAGACGTAGCAAGCGGCGGGTACGGATCTGTGCTCTGTGATTTTTCAGCGGAAACTATTTCCACTGTAGCTGTGAATTTTACTTGTATTCACTTTTTTTCTCCTTATTTTTCCTTTTTTATTTTTTTTTTTTTTGGAAGAAGAAATAACAAACACACTGTTGAGAGAGCGAGAGTGAGAGAGTGAGGCATGTGCGGAGGGGAGTGAGAGAAAACGTGCTGCGGCATATATTAATTTTTATTTTCAACGCGGCGGCTACAGTGCCGCTAAAAATTAACGCACCACTTTTATTCTTTTTGCTGCTTGCTGTTGCTTTTGTTTGTTTAGCAACTGAATGATGGATCACACATGCACACACACACACGCATACACACGAAAGAGTTTAGTTGCATATGTATATATGTACCTATAAGTATATTTTCAAAATGACTTTCCAGGGATTTTCATTGTTAGATTTGTTTTTATTTTTTGGTGGCTGCGCACTGTGGGCCAAATTGTCAATATGGCTTGATTTAAATTATTTACGAAAGGTTTAGTGCTTTACGTAGAGAACAATTAGGAGGAACAATGTGGTTTGATTTAATAAATTATTTATGAAATATTTAATGCTCTACAAAGAAAAAAATAAAAAAAAGAGAACAATAAAGATCATTTTTTTTAATATAAAAATTTATTATTAGGTATTATTTTTTTTAATTTAAATTTATTATAAAGTAAAATTTGTCTCTTTTACAAATGAAACGTATTTAAAAATGTAAAAATTCGCGCTTTTGAACAAAAAAAAATTGTAGTCTGGGACTACACTTATTTTGAAATTTTAAAAATAATTCGAAAAAAAATTAACAGCTTGTATACTTAGAATATAATAGCTGCTTATATGTTTGATCACAAACAGTTTGGATATAACTATCGCCTTTTTTGTAATTTAGTAAGAAAATGTAACATTTTACTTTTATTACTAAAAATTTTTTATTAATAATAGTGGTCACTATACGATTCTCCACTGCAAAAAAATACTACGAGGCATTATAACTCTCTTCCATATTGAATAAAGAGCACACTGATTAAAACTTTTTTTTTTTAAAGATGGCAAAAAGTAACTACACTAGTAAAAAAAAATTGCCTGAATTTAAGATTTTTGTTGTTTGCTGATAAAATCGTGATCGTATGGGCACGAAGGTTGCGCCAGCTTTTTTTTTTGGTTCTGCTCTCGACTTAAGACTTTTTAAAACAAACCCTAAAATCTTAATTTAAGAGTTAATTGCTATAATTTGACAACGAAAAATACATCTTTAAATAAGAGTCTTCAAACTTCAAAAAAGTTGGAAAAAAATAATAATCTTGAAATAGGTTTAACTTCTAGCTCATTTGAAGAGCAAATTATTTATTATATAACTAGAATCTAGAATGAAAGGACTGCTTTAAGGCCACAGAATCTTAAAGATAAAAATGTTCAGTTTTATAAATAGCTTGAAAATAGTCTAACATTATGAACAAAATATTATTTGCGGATTCTAAGCCAAAAATTGGTATGACTTAATTAAAAAAAAATATATATCAAATCAATTTAAAAATCAATTCAATGCAAAACCTAAGATTTTTTTAAAAAGTTAAAATTTAAGATGTTGAAAATAGTGTTAAAAAAAAATTAATTTTGGTTTTGTGTTAATAATATTAAGTCTTGTTGTAAGTTTAAAAATTATTTCAAAGCTTTTAAAGCTATAATATTTTTTTAGCATTGTTGGTCTTGCTACGAGTGTAAGAGTTTGTAGTCTTGTCCTACATTAAACATTTTTTTTTTATTTAAGACTTTTAAAATTATTTAAAAAATTTGCTGGTTTTTGTCTTAAATATTTTTGGTCTCATTAAGTAATAAAATCAAGAATGCCGAAAATGTTCATTTAAGATTTTATTTCTTTTTTCAGTGTAAAAATAAATAGCTTATAAAAATTTATATTAATAAAAGAATTCAAAAAAAGCGAATTTTTTTGAGATTTTTTCATTTACTTTTCCTATTAATTTTTAAACATTTTTATTTTAATTTAATTTAAAGTGATCAAAATTAAGATAATATTTGTTCTTTCTAATAACTATGAACTAAGTTACAGAGCATAACACTTAAAGGTGTACGAACAAATTTTGCGCCCACTGTATGTTGCTTTAGAGAGCTCATAGCTGCTCAACTATCGAACAATCGATTATAAGTAATACCAACTCCGATTACTTTTGGCAAAAAAATAATTTTTTCTAACTAAAATGCTCATTTCGACCACTGTGCAGCAGACACAACTTGGGGCACGGCTTTTTTGTATTTAGTTTACCAGCTCATTATTTTCACACGTAGCTTGGCACGTTGCCTCTGCCGCAGCTACCTTCTGTTTATATTTTAAGGTAATTCCTGGTTCTATTAGTACGCCTCATTGTACAATCATCACATATACAATGCATTGCAACAACAGCAACAACAACAACACCACTTGCAACAGTAGCATGCCACAAAAAAAGCCTGAAAAAAAAAACACAACCTTAAAAACAGTGAACACTGTTGCGCTCCAATGTCTGTCCGTCTTCAACTGTCGGAGCGTCTGGAAGTCCCTATGTCTGTGCAAGAGGTCAATGATACTTAAAGTTTGAACAACTATGTTCTGCCTAGATACTTAGTTGGTGACTGCTCTTGACTGGCTTTGCCTGGTGACTGGTGACTGGTGACTGGGATCTGAGTGCTGAATGGCACTATGGATAAGTGTTCAAGTGCTTGAGGGGCAAATTGAAAAACTAAGAAGCAGCAGCAAAAAGTTGCATTCAAGTATCTTGGCCAGCTTGTGGCAAGGCTTGGAATTGTATATTTTTTTGGGAAAACTTAGGGGTTGCTGCAGCAATCCGAGCACATTTTGTACGTAAATGTGGTCAAGCTGCGTAAAATTGAAATGACCAAAACCATAAACTTGGCCATTTGTATTGGCGCTTATGATAGCAATAGTAAGTATACGCCATACGTTGAAGGTGTACCATTTAAAGGGATGCTCCATGAAAAGTTTTTTAATGTTTCAGATAGCTTGCTCTAATGCAATGATATTGCTGTGTACTTCTTTATACAGTAAAGGTAGAAATTTACAGAAGCAGATTTGAATAGTTTAAGAATTCATGAACCCGCCAAGGAGACTGGCTGTGCTCGGGATGGGCTCTAATAAGCAATGCACAGGCGTTCCAAGCAACTTAAAGCAAATAACAAGCATCCTGGAACTATGTTCTATACATAAGGATACTTAATTAAATAAAACGTATAACATGCGTAATCTCATAATTCAAAATCTGAAAAAACGGGAAAAACTTTTTCCGACAAGCCTAATATATGATACATAAATATTACAAATAAATAGAAAACCTCGATTCGAGACCTATATAATACGTAACTAACTCTTTTGCCAGTTTTTCAAAACAAAAGACTGGGAAGGGTTCCGCACTCCTATACGGGCCTACATTTTTAAGAACTTGAGATGCTATAGTCGTATCAGCGTGACTCTAAAATCCCTTTACCAGCGCAGTCCTTCAAGCATATTCTCTGCAGAATGGCTTAAATATAGTAATTTTATCAATAAATCAATTCTCAACTCATCAGATTCCCCACTCTTCAATCTGTTATCTATAATCGCCAAATCGAAGGGAGCTTTAAAGCAAGAGAATGCTCTTTACACCAGGCACTACTACCATCGCATTCGCTTCTACTACCCACCACACCCCCCAAATTTCACAAGCACATTCACCCTACTTGGACCGTCAATCCCCTCCTAATAAACAACTCTTTATGCAATAGACCCAAAGAACATACTCCTAACTCAACTTATAAAACAGAATTCCTAGCTTTTCAATACTCTATTCCCTCTAACCAATTTATCTTCACGAACGGCTCCAAATCCCAATCAGGTTGTTCATTCAGCATAACCACCTCTAGTTTAATCATTTATCAGGCCATTCTTCCACACCACACTTCAATATTTTCAGCAGAAACTATAGCTATCCAGCAAGCAATAGCTCTACTTAAAAATTCACATACAAATTACTGAATTTGCTCCGACTCTCTCTCAGCCCTTGATGCCATTAAAAACCCTTCTAACCTATCACACTACTCCACAATCATCCGCCAGAAACTTATTCAACACTCAAACCGAATAATGCTAGCCTTGAACCTGGTCACTCAAATATCGTAGATAACGACCTAGCAGACTCCAAAAATACCCACAACTTTAATAACACACCCCAACAATAAATGCTAAGACATTAACAAATATATTAAACAACACTACACCAAACTTTCTAGTACAAAAATTTACAATCAAGCCAACAATCACTACAGACTCACAAACATCCTTTAAAACAGCTTACTCGATCTACACGGAACCTGGGATTCTTCACCCGGCTCACTCTCCCGAACAGACATCACATAACTTCTCCGCCTCCGATTAGGACACTGCCATCTCACACATAATTTCTTATTTAATAAAACAGCAGAACCACTATGCAACTTCTGCAAGACAAACTCCATCTTATCCATTTATCACATCCTTAGTCGAGCTCAGTGGACTTGTAGGAAATTCTTCGGCGGCACATGGGACTTCAGCCCTAATATTATAGAATGGATATACCGTATGATGGTACGGCATATCGTCATATATGCAGCCCTTGTGTGGTGGCCCAAGACGCAGCAAAATGTGGCCATTAAGAAGTGCAGCAAGCTGCAAAGATTAGTATACCTGTCTCTCGCTGAAGCTATGCGTGGAGTCAGTCCTTGGACTGCACATTTTCATTAAAAATTCAGTCCTGTAGAGTCTACTACGTATCCAGATCACATCTGGACTCTTAGCAAGTGACACTGGAATGCCGCACTTATAAATTCCCTTTCTAACGTATCGATCAGCTCTAGATCAGATCTTATGATCCCGGAATTATCTCACAACAAGAATATAGATATCTTTCCCAAAGTCGGGAGACTTGGGCTGAAGGCAGCCCCTGTGGAAACCTCCAGTGGCAACAATGGTTCAGGGATGGGTCCAAAACTGAACAGGGTGTAGGTGTTGAAGTCGCTGAACCTAACATCAGAATCTCTATTGCAATGGGTACTTGGCCCAGCGTCTTTCCAGCAGAAATTCATGCCATAGAGTAGCCTTCACAAGGGAACTAGGGGAGCAAACATTTGCATTTATTCAGATAGCCAAGCTGCTATCAGGGCACTATCATCATGGAGCATATCTTCCAGAATGGTTAAAGAATGCCATAATTACCTCCAACTCCTGTCTTCCCGAAACAGAGTCGCATCTCCTCCAGAATGGTTAAAGAATGTCATAATTACCTCCAACTCCTGTCTTCCCTAAACAGAGTCGTGCTTTGTTGGGTACCTAGACGCTCAGGAGTGGATGGAAACGCGAACGCTGATGATCTAGCACGATATGGTGCCTCAATCCTGACTATATATCCTGCGCCTTTCTGTGGAATTGGTTGGCGCACAATTAAGACCATGGTAAGCCAATGTGCTGTAGGAGAACATATGAGATACTGACTCTCCTAACCAATGCTGCGACAAGCAAAAGCGCTTGTCAAACCTCTGGATATGATCAAGACAAAAGGTCTTGCCAGAGCGGACCTAAAACTCCTGGTAGCATACCTATCTGGGCACTACACTGTAAGATACCATCTACAGAAAATGGGCCTATCGGATTCTTTAGAGTGCAGACTCTGTCTGGAAGACGATGAAACCACCAGACATATTCTCTGTGACTGCCCAGCGCTGGTGTGGACAGAGCCTGTCACATGGGAAAGGAACGGATCAGTCCTTTCCAGATGGAAATAGGTCAATACCAACAAAACACCTACTGCTATTCAAAGCGGAAAGTCTTTTGCATTAATTTATGGGTATGGTACAAAAGATCTTTTGTTCGCAGTGCCCCACCTCTTTGTAAGGCGAAGGAAAAAAAAAGAAAATGTGTTACATGAGTCTACATAAGTACAAATTTTGGTGCTTGTAGCTTCTTTGTAACTCGACTCTAGTTCTAGTTTTCATCCGAGCTTAAACATTTCGTATTCGGATTCGTTCCCAAAAATATAATATGGTAAACATGGCCCGAGCTCCGAAAATCAGCACTAAGTACTAAAAATATTTTTTTCTTTACTACTTAGTAACAAGCAACTGTTTGCTTCACTTTTAAATTCTGTTCTCTTATGCAAAAGAGTATCATTAATTAAAAAAAAAAGTATTAAAAAAAATGCATTTTTTTTTTCTTTTGCACAATTAATATTCCCAAACAAGTTGTGCAAAAAATATTAACCCATAATTACCTACGATTAAAATTGATTTATGGAAGCATGAAAAGACCGTTAAATGTGCAGAATTCAATTAAACGACATGAAATCATGGCGGGCTCCCAGCAGAGAGAGGACCAAGTGACGGCACGAGAGAGGGAGCGACCGTCGGACGTGAACAATGGCCAATCAATTAAATATATTACTTATAGGATATGTGTTTAAGGTAAACAAAATGGCGGCAAGTGCAAATATGGGCCAAGATACCGTTGCAGACAATGGCGGCGTCCAACGGCAAAGTCATGATGTGCTCCCGTTATGCAATTACGGAGTGTAACTAACAAGGATGGCAACACACACACACACACACGTATGCGCTTAAACACGTGCACATAATTAACGCACGCACAGACTCACATACACACAAAAACACACACATGTATAAAACAGTGGACAAGAAGGACAAATACGTTTATTTAACAAATTAATTGGCGCAAATACATACAGTCAGCTCAATAATTATTCGTACACACTTTGACAATTAAAATTTGCTTCTTATTTTTTAATTATAAAAGAAATGTTTTTTCATAAGTATAAATCTATTTAGCGTCATTCAAAAAATATATTTTTTTAAATTTATTTGGGTACCCTACACAAAAAATAGCATAATGTAGATAATTTTTGAAGGTTTTTTTTTTTGTATGCAATCGATGCTTCTAACTTAACTTTAAAGAGATACAGCATTTGAACTTTTTGATATAGATTGCTGTTCGTTTAAAACCTTGAAGTGCGGTTTTTCAAAAAATAGTTTTTAAATAGCTGGCAGAACTTAAAAAAAAAATAATTGACATATAAAAGACATATAAATTGTGAGATTTAATATACATAAAATAAAGAGTTCAGGCTGCTAGCCTTTCCTTCTTAGATATTATTAGCATTTTTATAAAATTATGTCAAAACAAAAATTGATAAAGTATTTTTAGAGGCAGCGTTTATTTTGAACAACTTCTGAAGAAATTTAAATAGGGGACTTCGCGCACCATGTTACAGGGTATAAAAATGCCTTTAAAAAAAGATAAGAATTGTTAATCTTATTTTTGGTATTTTTTAAGTAATTTTGGTCTTATTAAAAATGTTAAATTAAGGAATGTAGAAAATTTAAAAAGTTCAGGGGACTCCGCCTCCTGTGTGCTTTATTAGCCAATTTCCGTAGGGCCTTTTATATGCAATTCGAGAAATCCGGACCATAGTATGCTCTACACTTTTCTGAATTTCTACGGTGACAGAGATTCTTTTTTTCAGACTGTTATAAATTAAAAAGTGGTCTGATATGAATTCTTACGCTCGTTACGTTAATTGCACAAAATTATTATACTTCGGTACAGAGTATAAAAATGGCTTAAATAAAAAGAAAATAATTTGTAATTTTTTTAAGAAATTCGGGTCTTATTTAAAATGGAAATTTTTAGAAATTTTGAAAATTGTTATTTAAGAAAAAAATATTGTTAAAGACATTTTTACCTATTTTAAGATTTGTTCTTTAATTGAATTTGAGTATTTTTGGGCTTAAGTTAAATAGATTTTAGTTTAGTTCGCAATTCTGTTGCAATAAGAATCTATTATATATTTAACAAATAAGAGTTTTTGGTCTTGAAATAAAATTGAAGAATGCAAAAAAATATGTTTGATAATGTTTTGAGATTTTTTGACCTTATACATATAAAGAATTTTTGTTTGTATTGTAGCTTGAAATTTTATTACGGAAGAAAACTTAATTTAAGAAATTTTTTATCTTAACTCAAGACTTGAAGAAAAACAAAGTTTTATTGGACTTAATTTGAGCAATTTTGGTGATGATATCAGAATTTTTATCTGGTTTAAAATTTCATAATTTATTTTTTTTAATTTTCATAATTTTTTTTTAAAAAATCAAGAATTTTTAATTTTTTTTTTCTTATTTTAATTTTAGTATTTAGTACTAAACCTTATGCTGATTTAACGAGTACTAGCTACTGGGCCTTTCGACTTACTTAATTTAAATTCATTTTGTCTTATTTTAGTGTCCCATCAAGAATGCAAAAACGTAGCGTAAGATTTAATTTTGTATCGGTGTATTTTTAATCATATTTTTTTTTTGTAATACAATAAACCTAATAAATAAGGTTTTTACATTTTGCTTTGCAATATTAAAAATTATTTCTCCAGCTAAACAGGCTGGATTGGCGATCGATCATAAAATAAGAATTCTGCAATTTAAAAAATATATGAAAATGTAAAAAAAAAAAATGTAAAAAAAAAAAATTATTTAGTGGAGCTTAATGTTCATCAACAAAATAAAAATAAAGAGAACAATATGTTTCAGACAATAACTCATATAAGCATGCGAGTCAGGACACCAGTATTGATTCCAATATTTTTTAATTATTTTAAGTCAAAAGGATTTTAGTTATAAAATTTATATTAATTTGTTTAGTTTAATATAGCTGTTAATTTAGTAAACAAAAATGTTTTAATAAAACCAAAAAATTATTTTTTAAAGCTCTCCAGATGGCAGATCTACTCCAAGCATAATATTCTGACAGAGTAAAAAACTATTAAATTAGCATTTCGTAGGGGAAAAAAAAATTCTTCTTGTTTTTTGGCCAACCAGTCTGCTCGAAAATTTGCCAATGTTTACATATCTGAAATAAACTGTGAACAAATTGTTTTACAAATTTGGCGAAGAAAACGATTTTTCAAAATAAAATGTGCCTTATTTCGTCTACATTACTATGTAACTGACAGTCAGGCACATTAAAATGTCAACCGTAGAATACCCAAAAAAATATCAGACAACCCACCAAACAAGTTAGAAGAATAGCAGATAATAGAAGTTCAAAGCCGAAGTAATTATTTTATTTCTTTTTTGTGTTCGCTCTTTGATTACAGGAAATAAGAAATTTATTTTATAATTACAAAAAACTTAACAGACAACAGAATGCACAAAAAGTGTGCGAATAACATTTGTTCTGACTGTACAGTAGCGGCGAGTGAGAAGAGGGCAGCGAAAAACTGTACTTAAATTGTCGCTACATATGTGTGTGTGTGTGTGTCCACGTGTGTGTGCGTGTGTGTTGGGGGAGTGCAAAGGGCGGAGCAGGACACGGCTATTGCGCTGTTTGAGTGTGTGTAAATTACTTACACATTGTTGAACTTTTCGGAAAACTTTTGCCCGGAACGTTCAAATGGCCAACAATGGATGCCTGAATGTAATTAATAAACGCATTAAACGCATGTAAGTGAAGAAGGTAAAACAGACAGACAGGCTGGCAGACAGGCCGGCGGGCAGACAGGTGGGGTAGAGCAGCGCATAGCAGAGGTAAGCCGATTGGAAGGAAGTCAGATGTTTTCGTAGGGGGAGGGGGGGAATGAGCTTAAACACTACCCAATTAATCAGCTGTTGAACAGCTCTGGCAAAATGGCCAACGGTCTATGAAATGATCACAAGCACACACACATGTACACAAAGCAGGAGTGAGACATCCCCGCAGGCAATCAATTTCTCACGCTCCAAACAAATCTTTTTTTTTTTGCAGAGAATGCTGCCATTTTATAATTTTTAATACTTGTTGTGCCCATGGAGTGTATGAGTATATTCTGTATGAGTATATTCAGTATGCCTTAATCAGTGGCGGAACCACGGGGGGTTTTCGGGTCCGGACCCCCCTCCCAAAAAGTTGGAAAAATGGGTTGAAAGTCTTTTGCGAGCTTTGATATACATACACTTCGAAGTGAAGAACCCCCAAGACCAAATCCAAGATCCGCACCTGGCCTTCATGTATGTAACAAGGAGCTGAAGCTCATGTCCAACCAGCTTGAAGAGCCAAGTTGATAAAGATTCTTTAATTGTTTGTCTGTATGAACGCAAAGTTCTGAGTGATAACAAAAACCTACGAGCCATTCTATTTTTTGAAAACCTATGTAGAGCGTGAATTCGGAAGTTAGGTGAATCCGGAAACGCACCCTAACGGATTTCTGAGTTGACATTTGACTAAGACACCAATTATCAAATAAATGTCATGACCGACGCTAGTTTTTGATACTACTCCGACTCGAGTACACCTGTTTTTATGTGCAGTATAATTTTCTAAAAAAAATTGCTACCTTGTAAGTTTTATTTTAAGTTTTTGTGTGTCGCTAAAATTTCAACATTTTCTCGAGTAAAATCAAATATAAGTATATCCATAATATTATTTCGACTCTATACCTAAAATATGCTAAAGGGTTCGTTTCGATTTTTGTAAGCCACCAGAATGACGCTACTCCGTTTCGAAAAAGTCAATCCGGAAGTGTCGAAATGAGCCAAATAATTATTTTGAATATAATTTCAGCACAGATGTCAAATGTTTTTGTGTCAAAATGCCGAGAACTTAAAAAAAAAGCGAAACAGATTCCCGTAAACCAGTTTCAAGTTCTGCTGTTTTGTTGGAAATGCTGAAGGCAGTGAAAATCGACAAAAGGAGTGCTCTTTCAAACGATTTCCCTCTTTTTTTAAAAAAACATTTTTTCATGCCATTTCACTAGGCAACAATTACTTTTTTTCCACATTCATTCATTTTAATATATTATTCAATTTTATGAAATTTTATGGCGGTTTTTATCATTTTTGGACACTTCCGGATTCACCCCAAAAAAATCGAAAATCACGAATTTTGCATTTTTTTTGCTAGGAGATCATTCAACCAGACAAAAAATCTTCGTATCGATCTGAAATTTTGACACAATGTAGCTTATTCAATGCACTGAACGACACAACTTTCAATTCTGAAAAAAAAATCTACGAAAAAATTCTTCCGAATTCACCCCACTTGCCGCTATCCATCCCACTGTCAAGCCACATCTCAACTTACGGGTATATCGAAGCTTGGCACGCCCAACTCTAATGTACGCCATATTTCTATTCTTTTTTAAGATGATCCAGATTTGAAGCGCCATAATTGATGAACAGTTATATTTCAGCCTGCGGTTCGTAGAAATTATATACATTTTTTTTTTGTTTTCTTTTTTTAAGCACCTGTGGGCGGGCATAGAGCTCATACATAGATATGTACACAAGTATGGGTAGATAAAGATACAGATACTTATTTACGAGAACGCATCAAAGTGACAAATCACTGCCATGCCCAGCAGCCCGCCAGACAGCGTCACAGTCACAGTTCCAGTCATTGCCAGGTACGTATAATGTAATCACATTTATTTGCAACACTCTAAAACAGTGACGCTACAATTATGGTGGCATCCACCAAGCCATGCCACCCTTCAAACCAACCCCAAACACGCCTCCAAAAAAAAAAAAAAACCACACCAAATTCATACAAATCGCTGGCAGTTGAGCTCAGCTTCCATGTTATGTTATGCCTTAGATGAGTGTTCTACCTGGTAGCTTCGCTGTCTCTCCGTCTGTCTCTCTGTCTGTCTATCTGTCTGTCTGTCTGTCTGTCTGCCTGCCTGTCTATCTGTACGCTGATATCTTCTGGCAGCTCTTGCGGCAACTCCAGCCGGTTACTTGCAACTCCAGCTCCAGCTACGTCTCCAACTCCAACTCCGACTACGAAAACGACTGACTGCCGGCATTTTCGCTTTATCATTTTTGCTTTTTATATTTTATTTCTCTGTGATAATTCACATTTATAAATTGTTTATGTATTACATTTACCGTTTGCCGCATTGCGTTACATAGCAGAAATTTTGCTACTTAGCTGTCCCAGGATTCGAATACACAAATACAGCAAGGAACATAGGATGTAAGGCGGATGTAAAATACCAAAAATGCTGACTCTGTTGTTTGCGCTACTACGGATGAATAAAAAATTCAAATATTACACGGAAAACTGCCACAAAACTTTCTCGAAAGGTCAACGGCAACGTCTCTGTCGCTGTCTTCTTCACTCATTTTCCCACACTCTCTCTCTCTCTTTCTCTCTCTCTTTCTCTCTGTGTCTCTTACTTGGGTTTCCATATCCCTGTGTCAGTGTCAATTTTAAATGCACAAAAAATGAAATCGAAATGAAATTACATGCATGTCAGAAAGTATACAAACATACATACATATATTTACTATATACAGTCAGTGCGAAAAATGTACGTACAGCTTAAAGTCGAATACTCTAGAACATACATTTATGTATTTTGCAGTACTATATGATGTATATAAGAAATATTTCAAAATACTTATTTATATGCAAAACAAGGGGGCTCCGCTGGCTGCGTGCTTTGAGGCATCCCACAGTAGTGCTAATGAAGTTTCTAGCGCCGCAAAAGTCAATTTTGAAACTTGCTAATTAAGCCGATATTTTTTACTTTTTCGATAGCTAATACTATATCAGATTTTTTGGTATTTTTATACCCTGTACCGTATGGTACAAAGGGTATATTGTGTTTGTGCAAGCCGAAAATGTATGTAACGTACAGAAGGAGAAGTCGGAGACCCCCCAAAGTTAGCTAAAGTATGATCAGAGTGTCTAGAGAAGTCGATATACCCATGTCCGTCTGTCCG
This sequence comes from Chymomyza fuscimana, assembly GCA_949987675.1. Lineage (NCBI taxonomy): Eukaryota > Metazoa > Arthropoda > Insecta > Diptera > Drosophilidae > Chymomyza > Chymomyza fuscimana. The sequence goes on along the minus strand of OX465090.1, from coordinate 17,161,273 downwards.
TCTGTCCTTATGAACGCCTAGATCTCAGAGATGATAAGAGCTAGAGCAACCAAACTTTCAGATAAGATCCCTTATTAATCCATAGGAGACATGATTATTTTATTTTTTTGATATCGGGACTACATTATATAGCTCCCATAGGGGTGTTTCAGAGGACCTCGAAAAAAAGCAAAAGTTTTAGATGGATAATTCGTTTGCTTATGAAGATAAATCGTAAGTTTTTTAGAAACCCCCAGCACTGTACCAAATTTTATCAAAATCGGTTGACTATATCATATAGGTCCCATAGGATTGATCGGTCGAAAATTTGTTTTTTGTACAAAATTCGTTGTGTTTCGTTTGTTTGTGAAGTTATTGTAACCAAACTTGGCATTAAGAAGTTTTTTAGAGTTCCCAAGCACTATACCAAATTTGATCAAAATCGGTTGACTATATCATATAGCTCCCATAGGACCAATCGGTCAAAAAATCGTGTTTTCTACTAAATTCGTTGTGTTTCGTTTGTTTGTAAAGATATTGTAACCAAATTTGGCATTCAGAAGTTTTTTAGAGTACCCAAGCACTGCAGCAAATTCGATCAAAATCGGTTAACTATACCTATACCTATTCCTATATAGGAACGATCGGTCAAAAAAACATTTTTGGTTAAAAATTCGTCTGTTTTGGTTGTTTAGGAAGGTATCGTAATCTAATTACGAATCGAATGTCTTTTGGTGTTCTTAAGCAATTTACTGGATTTTATTGCAAGCAGTGGTACAGGGTATCCCAAAGTCGTCCGCGCCCGACTTTAACGTACGCCATCTTTTTTTTTGGGCTGACTCTTCAAATTAACGCAGTTGTGAGCTGCCAAAGATTGCATTCGTAGTAACATTTGCGAGAATTTGTTTTAGAAATTTCGAATAGTAAGCTTTAGTTTTAAAAATAAGGTGAAATTTTCGAATATCGTCTAATCTTTTGTCTGTGAGCTGTGCTTATGTGTGTGATAATTACTAGTTTAAAAACGCTGTTCCATATACTGTATTTTATCATATGCTATAAACTTCTTTAGAGTAAAAGTAAAATAAGGCCGGCTATGTTCGGCTTGATTCTTGGTTTTTAGTATAAAAAAAAATTAAAAAAAAAATTTTTAAAATTAACTGTTTTGTATTACTATACAAAAAAATTTAGGCAGCCGACCAAAGTGCCATACTTTTCAAGTTATTATTATTATTTCACTGTGCATCCCGACTATAATATCATCATTTCCAGTATCCTCCACTGCACTGTGGGCCCAGATTTTCATATTTTGGACAAAACCCTGTCATTTCCATAATAATTTTTTTAGAGTGATGAAATCTTACATACGTGTTCCTTAAGGATTGTAATATTTTTCTGGGAAGTTTGAGCCTCCTCAGATTCTTTTAAGATATAAATAATCTAGACCAAAATCGGAATTTTTTTTTTAAAAACAAAAAAAAAATTTTAACTTAATTAAAAAAAAAATTGTTTATTGGAATTGGACCATATTTCATACAGATAGATAGATATGAGCTCCACATAAATTGAAAAAATATAGCCTATACCCAAAATATTGAATGGCCTTGGAGTTATAGCCCCAAGCAGTTTCAGCTTTCCAAGCCAATTACAAAAAGACGACACCACCCATCAATCTGGTTTTTAAAAGTTATAATTTTTTGGGCTTACTCTTTTAATTTTCGAAAAAAAATTTCATAAATCCATATTTAAATTTTTACGTTTCGTAGCTACATGTATCATGGTAATTGCAGTTTTTTTTTCTGTAAATTATCGCGAAAGCTCATAAAATACAAAATGTCAACTTTGATTGCCAATAACATAAAAACCACTAATTATAATTGAATAATTTTTTTTTTCCCAGGATACCTTAATATGTGTAAAATCATATTAAATTGTAATTTTGCTCAAATTTTTACTTTCTTCTGGAAGACCTTTGGCCAAAATCTGGTTACGCTGGCCCAATGCGCACTGAAGCACTGGACTATAATATAACCTTTTTCTTCGTTACCACGTCGCTCGAATTCGCTTCTAAAACTGAGTGACATAAGTAAAAAGATTTTTTATATTTTTAGTCTACATGAGTCCAACTACTGATTTTAGTGTCTTAGAAAACTTTTTTTTTTTAATTTTTAAGGATAAGCAGCGAAAACATGATGATAATGCAGATCGTTTCAAAGGCCAACAAAAAATTTGTTTGTTCTCATTAGGGTTCCTTAAAAGAAAGTTTCTTTTTTTAAAACTAACACATTTTCGTAAAAAAAAATTTTTAAACATAATTAAAATGTTGCTTTGTAATACGCAGAAAAAATAAAATTCTTAATATGAAAAGCTGAAACCAATTATTTAAAAATTTAACTGAAAAGTAAATGTGGTTAGCATAATATTTGCGCTGACTGTATAAACTGTATCTTTGTGTATACTCGTATGTATATGGCATGGCATTGGTATTCGTAAAGGTATTTGCTGCACACAGACAGCATACTATGTATGACATATGGCATTCGAGTGTCAATTCATACTATTGCTTGTTTTATATACTTTATACATAAACATATATAAATATTGCAAATGTTAGTATAATATTTTGATGTATTTTATGTACTTTGGAGACAGACGAATATTTGTTGCTTAGAATATCAACGTTCAAGTTTCTAGAAGGATGTCAGCTTACTAGATTGAAGTGGTTAAAACCAGAAGGGAGCTATAAATTCATTTTTACATGCATATATATATTTATATCTATTTATATCCTGTAGCCATTGGGTTAAGGCTTAAATTGTTGAGTGTAGATAAAAGCTAGAAGGGGGCGTGGAAAAATATAAGCATAAGTTCCTTTTGCAATATTGTTCGAAATCGATTGGGTTATATCGTATACCTATATTATATAGACGAGTCCATCTGTCTGTATAAAAGCCTAGATCTTGAAGTGCATAATGGTCATATTCATCTTCTTCTTGTGCTATCCTTGATTCCCAGTGGCCATAGCGGCCATATATAGTGGCATATTTATTATAGATGTTTAATCAGAAATAAAACGTATAGATAAGATTCATCCATTACGCGTGTGGCGCTGAAAAAGAAGATGGGTAACCACATCCAGCGTCTCCTGGTCTCTACGGCTAATACTACACAAGTTCAAGAATCAGCTGAATCTGTCTTCTTCGAAAGCAAAATTGCAGGGCCCCTCTAAAACTGCTAACTCTATAATTTCAGATTCAATAAAAATTAGTGTTCACACCTATTTATAAAAAAATTATTACACTTATTAGTTCAGATAGCTCAAGTACTATATCTATTAAGAAAGGTATTTAAAAAAAATGGAAATAAATTCTTTAAAAGTATCTTAATCAGAGGAAGATGCCTGCAAGTAAGGCCTAGCCTTCTTTTGGCGCTCCGACATTTTCCGCTCATCATTTATTGTATAAATACCAAGCTCATGGAAACAGATTACTTAATCTTCTAACAACTTGGCACAAAAGCTTCTGGTGACTGCTATTAGATATAATTTGAAAATTTAATAGCAAAATTTAAATAAAACTTTTTCATAGATCATCAATCGACACCGAGAACATCAAAGACGTGCATTGTATAATCAAAAATTGATACCGAAAACACAAAACAAATTGTATCCAACTGCAAAGTGGTGAAAATTAGGCTAAAGAGCTCGACGCCAATGATAAACAAGAGTACAATATGAAATACCATGTGCGAGGGCAGGCTGAAATGTTATGGACACACCATATGGGAACACAAATTTCATAAGTACGTAGCTTTTTATTTCTCAACAAACATTTCTTATATTTTTTACCTGTATGTCTGGGTACTGAAAATAGGCACTGATTTCTTAGATGAGCATATCACTCGCAGGAAATCTTTTTTCTAAAAGCCATTTTCTTAAGTAACAAAAATGAAAATAGTCATTGGAGGTAATTTCTTTTATTTATTTTTTATTTTTATTCTTTCTTCTTTTTTGCACTACACTCAGAAAAAAAGGGTCTATCTTAATTTAAGTTTGATGGTGTCACTCTATAAGTTCTAGAGGAATCTTTCGGCTTTATTTACCTTAAATCTCAATCTCAGCATTTCGGCTAAACATTTTTACAATGAGTACGATATGCTCCTGAAACAAAAATTGTACTCTCAATAATAGAAAAATTGCTCTTAACGTTATTTGGCAACGAAAATTTCGTTTCAAAATTCACAGCTGTAAAGGAATTGCAAATTAATTACTGCTGTAATGAACAGTGTGTGCATATAAACGCAAACTTATATTTTTTGTAAGATTCTAGTTTTTTTTTCGGGGTATTCATTGAAATTTTGTTACGGCAGTTTGGGTTGAGGTGCAAACGGCCACAATAGAATCGGCTACTTTTTGCTTCAAGGCCGGTATGCAATTCCAAAATTTACTACCGTAAATTTTTGCAAATTATTACAGCCGTAACGACCAGTGTATGCAAAGTGGTATTTTTTGAAGTATTCTGTTTTTTTTTGTGGTATTGAGTTAAGGTGCAAATGGTCACACTACAATCAGCTGCTTTTTGATTCAGTTAGGAACTGTAGGCGTATGCTAAATTAATTTTAATTCAATTCATGATTTATTGACTTAATCTTTAGCACTACAAAATTTACGTGGAGTACAATGTTCTGAAAATAAAGAGTTCAAGCTTAATTAAAACTTTTTTAACTGAGATATTATATTGTAATTATTATCTATTATTATAATTTCTAACTCTTGCATTAACTTTTATAATCAACGCGACATTAGTTACATGAAATTTCTATGAAAATATGAGCCAAATTATGAACATATTCATATGACGGCAAAAATGAATTAATTTAATACTTTGTTTGGATTGTTAGAGCGTCATTTGATTCATAGACAGCTCACAACAAAAAATAAATAGCAAACAGCTATGGAAAAATGTTTCACAATTATTTTTTCTTCCAGTCACAAAACAGAACAGCTATTGTTACTGCTGGCGCCATCTAATGGACTTGCGCATCTTGCCGCATCTTACGTAAAGCATCAGTAAAATTATTGGACAACACTGTTTGTTTGATTTAAAATTTCGCGACTATATTTTTTTTTTGTGAGTTGGAAAGAAATGTATTTTTTTGCAATGTATTCTGTCTATTTAATAGGTCTTTTAATAATATTCCTGTTTATTATACTGGCTTCGCCATTCTTTTTAGACCTGTAGGTCTTCTTCGTTGTGGACGCTTCAGAATAACGTTTTCGACGGTACCTTAGTCTTTACTCAATTTCGACAAATACTTCTTTCAAATAGTTACCTGTTCGCGATTGTTGTCAACTTTAATTGCAGCTGGTTGCCATCAGACAGCTCCTTCATTTCCAAATATTGGTGCAATATTAATTTTCACTCATTAGAGTGGCATGGCCGCAACCTCAATGAAAAATACGTGAAGTATTTCTGGGTTGGTGGTGTCGCTGATATGGTCGGGAACACGTCCTATAAAGGTCGCTCTATTCGTTTGATGATAAGTTTAACATTTATTTCCTATTTTAAAAACTGATCTTCAATATGGTGAGGACATAATTAGTTTTAACAATCTTAGTCAGTAGTAGACTAATTACTTTTCAGCCTACCCTCGCATGCAGCATTCATATGCAAAAGCGCAGTGCTACAGATATAAATCATCATACATAAGTATGCAGTGTAGTAGCAGGGAAACGGCAAATGGAGGGGCTACAGCGATTGTTGATGACGCAGCTTGCAGCTTGCAGCAAGTAGCAGAACCAGCGCTCAGAGTCGCATCCAAAAGTTTGTCGAAGTTCGCAAACACACACTGACTGCGCATATCCGCAGCAAATTAAAATTTTATTAAAAGCAACAAAACGGATGCATGATTTGTAGATACAGATACACACACGCACACACACACTAAAAGTCTTTTTGTGTGGGTGTGCAGAGTACGGAAGCAGAGAGCTATTCGTAGACAATAGACAATATAATAGGCACTGGTGGCTGGTGGCACCGTAGGTTCTCGGGAAGTCGACCATGTTAAGAGGGCGGTGCAACTGTCACAAAGCCATGGCTAGTTTTACACTTTGTAGGAAACGGGCAAAACTTTGAAGTGACTTTTAAGATGCTTGTGCGGCATGCCCCGGGCTGCCCCATTGTGGGGCCATTTAAGCCGCTTAAACAGGTTAACATGATTAAGTAATAGTTGTTGCCTATGACTCACTCCGTACTCTGTGTGCACTTCGAGTAGCAACAACAATGGCAGCTCTGTCGAGGATAATGGCGACAACGTGCTTAAATTGTTATATTTAACGCACGACTACTGCGAATGGCCAAAGACGTCTTGGAGACGTCGTTATAATAATATATCAAGTTACCATTAAAAAATAATTTCAAAGCGTATTTAAAAAAATTTAAAGTGTTCTATAAACATTACTTGAATTTTAATGTGTTGTAAAAAAAAACAAAAGAGTTTGTTGACTCCAGTAGGATAAGTTCATACTCTTAAAAGGATACAATTGTGCGTAGGCTCTTCCAGAATAAGTCGACCATTTTGTGATTTTTTTTTAACATTTCTGCAGCGACCATCATTTTGTTCCATATTGGCGTTTTTTTTTTCGTAATTTCGTATTCCATATTACTTCGAACTACCGTAGTTTGATTACTTCACCTTATTAATTTTTTTTCGAACATTTTTCAACACTAGTATAATAGTATTACTAAACCTGGGTGGGCTCTCATGCTTAAAATTATCAATCGGTGAAATGCCCCACAATGAATTAGCGTGGCTAAATTGTGGCTAAAGGTAAAATTGTTTTCTTTATTGGGCTCACATAAATTGAACGCTTCAAATTTAATGGCTCTAGAAAACATTTACAAAAAATCAATGTCTGAATGAATTTTCTTGCAGCTTAGCGAAAAAAAACTCTATAATTAATTAGAATTTTTTTTTTTTTTTTTTTGTTTTAAGGCCCATACGCAGTTTGAAAAATGCGGTACAGTTGAGGCGGTGCCCGACAGTGGAATACCCTGTACCTTTTGTGTCGAAAAAATGTTTCCTGCATATTCCTTCTAAGAACTTTCCAATTGGAAATTTTTTTTTTGGTGAAATTCGATATTTATACCTATAAGTTCCCTAAATTATTACCGATTTTGATGAAACTCAAATATTACGTTACAGAATTTATTTATAGTATATGGGGTAAGTTTCAAGTTGTATGTAGAGGGGTGTGGGAGAAAACACGGTAAATCGATTACGGGGGGTGGGGGGACCACATCGATCAAATTTGGATGTGGATTTGTTTATTAGAGCCACATGAATCAGCTTACCAAAAATTGTGATTCTACGTCACTTGTAACCATAATTACGAGGAGTCAAATATTGACGCAGTTTATAGGCAAGGTTGGTGAAATTTGTACATTTCTGACTATAAATTTTGTTGTATTTGTCGGATTTTTTACACACAGATGCATGGAACCACAATGCATCGCATGCATTTCAGATGAAAATATTAAACGGTGTGGATAAAAACCGCGAAACTCTACTGCGGGGGAACTTGAGAAGATATTGACATGATTCAACAAACTTCATCTTTCCAGGAAATATGCGCACCTGCTGGTAAAGTTTCGTGTCTCTAGCTCTTATAATCTCCGAGATCTAGGCGTTCATACGGACGGACAGACGGACGGACGGACGGACGGACGGATGGACGGACGGACGGACATGGCTCAATCGCTAACCGAGGTTATGATAAGCACTTTGGTATAAAGAACTTGGGGTCTGCCACGTCTCCTTCTGTCCGTTACATACATTTCACAAATCTAGTATACCCTTTGTACCTATAGGTACAGGGTATAAAAATGTCGCACGGAATGACAAAACTTCATAAAAAAAATGGGATATCCCAAATGGGATTGAACCTCTTCAAGATGTCATGTTTGAAGTTACAGCAATAACCAACGCCAAAGCAGCACGAAAATGGGACAATGCGTCCGGTTGTCATGTCTTCTGAGCATTTTCGTCAAGGTGCACTTCCTGAGGTTTAACTAGAATAAGACCAGGATGTCGATAGGAGTTAAAAAAGGGTGCACTGACCCATTGGCCTAATGGCCAAGATGATGCAGTTGTCCCACCCTGACTTCTATCGTAAGCTGCACCGATGAGAAGCAGATAAAAGGCATCCGCCTTGCAAAACTCACCAAATATCTGAGAAAGCCTTTCTTCGAAGACCCGTCTGTCTGTCAGAGATGCTCCTAGCAGAGCTGGCTCTTTTTATCGAATCCTCTAAGCGGTTTAGTAAGAAGAGTCATGAAGCCCTTATTGCGAGCTCCCACCAGCTATCCCAACCAACTTCATTAACCAAACTTGCCTTAACAAGCTTGCCCAAGAAGAATTTATCAAATTCACCGTGAAGAAACTTAATATCTTCATCTCGAATTTTAACGTCAACATTTAATAGCTTACAAAAGTATGTAAAATATATTAGCTAGCTTGTTTAACAGCCATTTTGTGTGTGTGTCAGCTCTGACAATAGATTATATTAACTAAGCTACTTATTACAAAGAACATTTGAGTCTTCTATGCAAATTTTTACACATACTCAAAACAACAGCTTTTTGGAGTCTGCTTTTCTAACTATTCAAGATCTTCTGTAAAACTATCCATAAAGTACACTAAGCAAGTCTTTGTGTTATAGTTAGGTTTTAGTATTTTCAAACACTGCATATGCCGCACACTCGTTTACAAACACTCACACTCAAAAGCTTAGTGCTAGTAACCATGTATGTTATCTAGGTGTTTGTGTGTGTGAGCGTGTGTTTAAGTGTGTGTGAGCTTTGTTGTGAAAACATACCTAATTAGTGTCAACTATTAACATAAAGAGTGCACTTCACATAAGAACTTGAGACGATAACAACGACAGTATACCAACACTGGCAACAACAACAGTAACAACAACAACAGTAACTACAACACAACAATAGCCGAGATGATGATGATGACGATAAGGATGATGAGTTAGAGATGAAGATGACTATGATGTCGTTTTCGCTTGGCCATAACTTGCTCTCAACTTGAAGTTGACTAAGCACAGCACAATGAAAACGCAAGAGCAGAGTTAAGCACACCAAATTGTCCTTAATATTATACAGTAAAAATAAAAGTAAAAAAGATATATAAATAAAATGTGTTACAGTCGAGACGACGCGTCGAGCAGACAGTGAGATACACTCTACATTGAATTGCTTCATAGAAACTTTAGTACTGACGCCTAGGTTCTTATTTCGTAAATCTAAACTGCTTGTAGACAGCACCCCACAAGCAGTGTTTTAAAATTATTTTTGTCATATAGCTGAAAACGAGCAGATACTGATCTTTTGGTTGAATTTTGTATCTCTAGCTTTTCTGGTCCTCAAAATCCTGGTGTTCATAAAGACGAGCACATACATGGTGCAATCGGCAGCCAAGGTGACGCCAAGTATTTTGATATAAACAAACTATAGTCAGTCACGCCTTTTTCTGCCTAGCATATGCACTGCGTAAATCTTTAACACACTAGATCCTATGACTGCAGGGTATGCATACAATAGGGTTGCCCTAGTTGGTGACGTAGTTGATGTTGGATGCAGTTTGTTGCCTGTGTGAAAGTAAAAAGCAACATAATACGCGTTGCATTATCTGTGCGCTCTTCAAAGTCAAATGAAGTGAAGTGAAGCTTGTGTGTTTTTGCGTGTGTGGCACAACCTGAGTGTGTCGGTTGCTTTGCCAATCTGTGTGTGTACTGCTTTTGCTAACGTCAAGTATCATTGCGGCAATAATGATGCTGCAACTACAACAACAATCTACTACCTACTACCTACTATACAAACATTTTAATGTAGCTGTAAAACAATAATAACAACAAGAACAACAGCAGCAACCAGGAGCCATCAGTGTTGCACAACAACCAACAGGCAGCCAGAGTAACCAACAACAACAAACCACACATGCAACACTTTGGACAGCCGGCCATTAAGGTCTGAGCGTGCGTGCGTGCGTCACCAAACTCAACTATTTCCTGATACACATCCTGCAACAGGAAATCAGCAACATGCACATGCCACAAGCGGCAAACAGTTATACACACACATGCACTCACACACTCACAGGGGGGCTGGTAGGGAACTGACTGTACATTGGCCGAGAATAAAGCTTAAAACAACATTTAAATAGTTGCACACTAAAAACACTTACGTCCAACAGATAGCAAGGGTACACTACACTGAAAAAAAATGAACATGCCAATTTCATGAAAATAGGTTTTCTTAATAAGCAGTACCGCCCAATAAGTCACAACTAAGGTGATGTAGCTCGAGAATTTGGTTGCTCTAAGCGCTTACTATCTCCACGATATAGGCGTTCAGACAGACGTACGAACATGTCTTGATCAATTTCTTTTGTGCTCCTGACCATATGGTAGGTAACTTTAAGAGGTATACGATGTCTCTTTTGATGCCTATGTTACATTTATTTGCACAAGCTTAATATTCTCGTAATTCGTAGCTTTGGTAGAGGGTATAAAAAATTTAAAATTTGTGTCTATAAAGATGATCCTCGAGAATTTCGTACACATTTTGTTCTTCGTTTGTTCTTCGAGGGGGAAATCTCCCATTAATGGACCAAAAAATTGCATTGGCGATTCCCATTTTAAAATCGAATTAAAAACTAAAAGTAAACTCTTTCTCGTATTGATTGGTGACCTCATTTATTTTAGACAAACCATCATTATTATTAGTATTATCTTTTATACAAATAGGCTATGAAATCAAAAAATTAGCCAGAGATGCCTTCTTTCTACATCTTAAGAGAAGATACACAAACTATTTTTTTATGGTTACTTTTTCTATATTTTTTAGAAATTTTTTAATAAGTTGACCCAACATAATTGACTCTATTTACTTGATGCAAACAACTATTATATTAAAGTTAGGTATTAATAGCTTTGGTAACAATAAGCTACAAAAACGAAAAACTAAGCCACAGATGACTACTTTCTTCATTTTAGGAAACAAATAAAATAAAAATATTTTTTTATGGCTTCATTCTTAATTCTCTATATTTTTTTTATAATTTTTTATTAAAATGATTCAATATATTTAAACATATAAACAATTCAAAATATCTTTGACAGCTTCGATACCAACAGAGTATAAAAAGAAAAATTAGGCAGAGATGCCTACTTGCTTTGCTTAAGAGAGAAAATAAAATTTTTTTCTTGATTTATTGTTTGCAATTTTTCATATTTTTTAAAAATTTTTGAATAAGTTGGTCCAACATTCTTATTATATTATTAGAATAGATAAAAAAGGCTACCAAAAAAAAAAAATTAACCAGAGCTGTATTCTTTCTTAATCTTAAAGAAAAATAAATAAATTAATTTTTTAAATTTTATATATTTTTTTTAAATTTTGAAATAAGTTGATTTTATATATTTGACAATATTTATTTTATACAAATAATTGTTCAAAATATCCTTAACAGCTTTGATAACCATAGGCTAAAAAATTAGCCAGGGTTGCCTTCTTCACTTAAAAAAAAAAAAAATTATTTGTACTTATATTAAATCGCGATCCATCCCAACTTGGCATTAATGTTCGTTTTGACATTTTAAGATCACTTTCAAAAGTAAGAATGAATGTCATGACGCCCTCTCCAGATATTTTAAGTCAAAGGTCACAAAAGTCGGTTTTTTTTCAATTAACATTTTACCCGTGCTTTTACATTTTTTCAAATGTTCTAAAAAGTTTTAGATCGTAAAATTCTCTACAAAATCGGTATACAACATAAACTTCTACAGATAATCTTTCTTAAGATAGAGCTTGCGTCTTTTGATGTTGCAATCTTATCTCGTGATAGGTCAGTTGTATGAAATATTCTTGTATAACGATGATCTTTAAATTTCAAAATGAACAATAATGTCAAGTTTGAACTTATTAACTTTCAATTCCGGGGAGTTATGCTTATTTGTAATTTTTCGAGGTACTGTTTATTATGGCATCATTCGTCATGATGATTCGGAGAATATATTTTAAATAAAACTTAGAAAAGCGATTTTTGAGACAGCCCTTGTTATTGCTGAAAGTTTTCCCTCTAAATTTAATTTATTAATTAAAATTAAAAAATAAAATTAATATTTAATTCATTAAAAAAAAATAAAATTTAAATTTAATTCATTTATCAAACTTATTTAGCTAATTTAATTTTGCAATTTTACTTTTTATAGCAGGCTTACTTTTAAAACTCTACTTTTTCGCTCAGTGTAGCAGGCACCAACAATGGACCTCCCCTCGGCTTAGCTGCTTTAATATGTTGCTGGCCAACACAAAGACTCCAGCCCTCAGTTCTGGTTCGGTTCGGAGTCGGATTCAGGCTCCCCAAACAAGTAAAAGTTTTGAATGTTAGGTGCAGCACAAATATGCAACATACCAGAGCCTTGACAGCGGCGGCAACAACTCCAAATGGTTGCAATGCCGCTCGACAGGAGCAGCTGCGGCTTTGCCACATAGACACACACACAGTTGTATGAGTTCATGTAGTGTCTTTGATGAGATTAAGCAAACGCAGAGAAAGATTTTGTATTTTTGCAACAAAAAGTTGTATGCAACTTTCGTTTAAGCGTAAAGATATTTCTGAATATGCTCACAACTTAATAGGTCGGCCGTATCTTTGGCCAATTCCCGTCACTGTGCCTAACGTTTAAATCAAATCAGCTTTTGGGCTCGGGAACTGTCAGAAAGTTGCTAGTCTGGCAGCTTTTGGCGCCGAATCCTGGTTGTGCTGGGGAACAAGCTTTAATATAGTAATAAATTTCTGCTCTGGCAAGATGCTGTCAGAAGTGGCCAAATACACACACACACACATACAACCATTTACAACCGTGTGTGTATGTGTGTGTGTGTGTGTAAGACACAACTATTTAAGAGCCATAAAAGCTGTAAGCTGTTGCCAAACGGATGTAGCACCCGGATGCAGTTGATAGGCATGAGTTACAGTTCAGGCTTCCACCCATACACACACACACAGACACACACACACAGATACCAACCCAGACCAACTGAAAACGCTTTCCGGCACATTTGGGTAACACAAAGGCCCAGTGCAAACAATGTCTATGCCCGGGATCAGGCTGGCATACAGGCGACAACATGGAATGCCATGAGTGCAACCGAGGGGCAGAGTCAAAAGTGTTGCAAAGCTACAAGAGATTTGCAGTTTGTACTAATTGCAACGCATGTAAATCGACAAGCATACACATGCACATCCACAACCACACATCCACATCCATACTATAAAGTCATAATGACAACGCAGAGCGACAACAACTAAAAGCAAAGTCACTCCATAGTGTATCCTCGGGAAAATTCTATGGAAAACTTCAAGTAGTCCTTAATAGTTAGTTAAGTCGAGTTGAATGCGTTTTTCGTAGCTGCATACCAAAGCAGCCCCCCTAATGTAAGAGCAAGCGAGATAGCTAGACTGCCATGAAAAAAAGAGATAGAACGAGTCAGAAGCGGCTTCCCTTGAATATTGAGTGAAATATAGTTTTATTTTTTTTTTTTTTTGGGGGGGGGGGGGGGGGGCATGGCTGCTGCTGGCTTGTCCTTACTTGGTGTCGCTTGTAATTTATTTACATTGCAATTAGTTCCCAGCAACATAAAGGATTATAAACTTTAGCGGGTTGGAGTAGACGGCAAGCAAGATAGTGTGATAAAGTAGGAGGCTAGAGAGAGAAATGGTTAAAACGAAAACAAAACGAAAGATATAAGGCTACGTATATGCGAAGCGAACAATACTTTTACAGAGACTTTAAAATATTATGCATTATACTGAACATAGTTTGAAACGAGGGGCTGGCTTAGAAAAAAAAGTCAAAACATTTTTTGCTATTAAGCTCTCATAACTTAGTAGCTCTAGCTTATGTATGAGAGTGGTTTAGAGAAGTTGCTCTAAGCTCAAACGAGGGCTGCCTTTAAAATATATCCGGGCGAATGCAATAATTTATTATTGGAACTGGCTTTATGATGCTAAACTTTAGCCACTCAGCAGTGGATATTTGGAAGATCGGTTTTTCAAAGGTTGCAACAGCCTCTTTTGGTACCAATAGAAGTCATTTGCTCATAATAGGTCATAAGTCAGGGCTGTAAGGCAGATGACCCTCATTTCGATGTTTTGAGTTATCAAAAACGGTTTTAAGTGAATCGACGAGTAAGAGCATTGTCCCCTCTGGGGAATTCTCCAAAAACTATTGCCGAAAAAAAAAATTGTTGTGTACTATTCAGAATTGACCGTTTCAGTAAATCAATGGTTGCGGTCGCCTTATGACACCTAGCGCCATCCTGTTGAAACCAGAACTCTTCGACATCGATGTCACGTAAATTTGGAAACAAATATTCGTTGATCATCGCTCTGTATCGATCACCATTGACCATTCTGATATCGTGGAATGTCAAATGAGTTCGGTCCATAAATTGTACGAAGAGCTCTATAAGTTTTTACAAGAGAACACAGATTTTGATTAAAAATATAAAAGATTTGAGGGCGTTGTTGTGGTGTAAATCTTTCCCTGATGAATTGTTAGGCCTTACTGAATAAAATGATGCTTGTCAAAAATGACAACTAGTTTCAGAGATATCCCTTTTAGAAATCCGGACCCTATTTAAAAAACACCGTTTAGATATGTCCGCCTTTCCGTCTATTAGTCTGTTTGAACATCTTTGAAATTATAAGAGCTGGGAAGACCAAACTTAAGATTATTATATCATTATATGTGTCCTCAAACCAGGTTATATTTTTTTTTTTGCAATACCTCCTTCCACCATGTTCACTTCATAGCGACAGCCTCAGCTTGTACGAATAAAATGGCTGATCTATACCAAAACTCATTAGAATCAAAAATAGTATTTTATAGGCCAGAGTTCGAATCCCCTCATTAACAAAAGCAGAGATATGGGTAGCTGAGTTTGAAGAGTCTTGAGCTCACAGCTTAAAGTCGGCTTGAGTGCCTATTCTATTCCCAGTCGAAAATAATTTTTAAAGAATAGTTTTTTTTATTTCCAGTGTTGTGCTGGGTTGAACAAGCTATATTAATAGAGTATATATGCAGATATGAAGTTACCCTATAATAAGTTGATACAGGGAATCTTAAAGTCGGCACGCCCAACTTTAACGTTCGCTTGCTTTTTAAACTATCAAAAGGCTTTTTCAATAAAAAATGTGTGAATTTTACTTGTGATGGCGCTCTCATATGGATTTTGAGCGCTGAATCGGCATCAAAACCTCTAACCTCAACCCCGAACAACGCCTGATATTAATCAGGTATTTTAGAGGCTTCTCGTGCTGAGATTTTTTTATCTTTGGATTCGGATTCAGCAACACATGAAAAACATATGAAAAACAAAGTCGAACAATCGATCCAGAAAAAATCATTTTTTTGTTTCGGAGGCTAGACCTTGTTAACTATATATTTTTGGCGTACTTGAATCCGAGTCCGAGGTCTAAAAACCGCGTCATGTCAGCATTCTGACAAAAATTCAAAAAAAGGCATCTCAAACACATACTTGCAAGGAGTTTTTGCGCCTGGGATTCAAATTCATCGATCCCAAAAATTTATAGAAAGATGGCGTACGTGAAAGTCGGGCGCGGAAGACTTTAGGATACCCTTCACGACCATATTGCAATTAGATCCGATACACTGCTTAAGACTTTCGAGTGCCAAATTTGATTACGATATCTTCACAAGCAAACGAAACACAACGAATTTTGTGTAAAAAACGTTTTTTTGACCGATCTGTCCTATGGGAGCAAATGATATAGGCAACCGATTTTGATCAAACTTGGTACATTGATTGGGAACTATGTAATCAATACAAAAGTATCCATGACAATTTCATGAGACACCATTGCATCCAAAATAAATAAAAAAAACTTTTCCTCACCAACTGATTAATATTTTCATATTTCTTTCGAAATGAAGAAAAGAAGAAGAGATATAGAAGGAGCTATATGTATACACATCATCAATAGTTTGTGGTTTCTCATGAATATATTGAAACGTCATTTTGGTGATAATGTTAATTCACGAAATGGTCCTCTTCGTTTTTTTTTTTTTTTTTTTTTTTTGTGTTTATTTTTTTTTATTTAGTGTTTTCTCGAGTATACTTCAATATTTATAATTATTATCTAATGAAAGGAATCTGATAATTATAATAACATAATATAATGTATAAATATATTGACATTCGCATGAAAAAATTTACAAAAACATGAGTCTAATATTTGTTATTTCTTCGTTGGCTCCCTAGATTGTACGATTTAACGTCTTTTGATTGTTTACTTTAACGTACATTAAGTCCTGACAAACCAAAAAAATCTTAAAAAATTGGAGATCAAGAATTAATTAATTATCAAATAATAAAATTTCCAAAGAAAGTGATAAACAATTCGAATTTTAATAGTTAGTGCTGCTGTTCATTAATCAGACTACATATTTCAAAACATAAATGCCAAGGAATTTTACTTTTAACAAAACAAAGCTTTCATTTAATATATTAATTTTTCATCGTTTTATTTTAAACAACACCCTTTAAAAAACCCCTTAAAAAACACCCTTTACATTAAAAGCTTAGCCCCCACCACCCCTGACATCGGATATGCTGCTAACAAATCCAAATTGCATTCATATTGCAAGTTTTGGTGCTCAGAGTAAGAGAGGCCGAGAGCAGCACTTAAAAACTGTTGTCAGTTTGGCGCTCACTTTTTGCACTCTTTTACTCTCGCAATCTCATTTTTTTATTTTTATTGTTTTTCTTTACATGCTTTCCTTTTTCTTTTTTTGTTTTCGGCTAACCAATGCGCATCTGGCAGTCGCAGCGGAAACGGAAGTGCCACGTCTTGAGCAGGAACAGCAGAGCAGCAGCCAAAAGACTCACTCTGGATGGGATGACTGATTGACTGGCCAGGCTCTCTCTGCACCTCTCCACCACTGCTCTCTCGACGCGCTATTGCTCTTTTTGTTTGTCGTTTTCTTCTTGTTCGTTTTTCATTTGGTTTGGCACTTTACTTTACTTTACTTAAAACTTGATTTCTTTACGCTGGCCGCACTTAATGAAGTCGTTAAGCATGGGGCGTAGAGCCGCGGGGGGCGTGTTGGCATTGGCAGAGGCGTTGGTCCAAGCTGAGCAGTCGGGAGACAGAGGCGTGCGGCGCTTTTAATAGCTTTTGGGTTGCCAAAGAAAGACTTATTACTTAATGGCGCCTCATTTGATGATGATGCGGCCAAAAAGTCAGCGCAGCGCATTTCTTGCCGCTTCATTAGTTGCGCATAAAACAGTCGCTTGATTTCTGGGCCCCCGTATTTTTGTGGCAATGAATTTGTGGCAAATGAGTATTTTTGGAGGGGCACAAAACGCTTAATTGAGACAACTTTAAAGTCGCCAGTGCAGTGTGTTCTGGTTCTGGTACTGGCTATCATGACGCAGTAAGTAAACAAGTTGCCTGACTCACTGACTGACTGACTGACTGACTTTCTGCATAATCTCCATCAGCGTCAATTACCCAAACCAAACGTGCAAAGACCAAAAGAATCACACAAAATTGGCATTTAAAAAGCGCCTGCATTTGTGGCACGGCAACGTTGGTGGGTGGTGGTGCTGCGAGGGCGCTGCTGCAGGGTGTGCGTCATG
Organism: Chymomyza fuscimana; assembly: GCA_949987675.1. NCBI lineage: Eukaryota > Metazoa > Arthropoda > Insecta > Diptera > Drosophilidae > Chymomyza > Chymomyza fuscimana. Next base: position 17,143,556 of record OX465090.1, on the reverse strand, counting down.
TAAGCGGCTTAAAACAGTTTTGGGTTTTGGTTTTTGGCCAAAACGTTAGGAAAAGTCAAAAACAAAACAACAAAATCAACAAAACATGTTGCACGTAGCAACAAAAAAAAATATATATATGTATATATGTGTGTGCTGACATGGGCGATGGCCGACAGTGGTATACCCTGTACTAGGGGTGCAAGCGGTTGCTGGGTTACCAAAAAGCGACGGGTTGGGAGGAGGTTGTAGGGAATTCACAGCGTGTGGATTCATCGGCACTTTTTCATTAACTCGAAATTGTCGAAAAAGCTGCCGCATTCCGAAAATATTGCCCACAAGACAAAAAAAAAAACACATCGAAAAAATATATGTTGAGCGGACTAAAGCTTAAAATTACCGGGATAGCTTTTTACATTAAGGAGCGTGCAAGCATTGAGTTACTCTCTCGTTTCAAAAAAAGAAAAATTCTGAAAAATGAAAACGAAACAAATTCCAAGTTTGCATTTTGCTATTATGTTACACTTATGTGAATTATAATCCTTTTGAGACGCCTCATTACAACATAGGCAAAAAATCCATACGGCAAGCAGTGTCAAAATAAAAGCAGTTTTCTTACCTTTTGATTATTAGGGTCACATTAGGTTAAATACCAAATTTGATAATGAATAACTGACATATTTAATGCAATGTTTTTATATAATTTTTTTTTTTTTCATTACAATCTATATTTTTTCTTTAACTATATGCTTTATACATGATCAATATAGTTTTAATATACTATTAATTTTAAAAACGTAAATTTTATATGCCAAAGTTTGAGTACCCATCGGGGTCAGTGCTTTAAATAATAAATTTTGTGACTAATGTTTATAATAGTAATCAAATAACACTTCATTTTAGAGAATCAACATCTTTAAAAAAAAAAAAAATATAAAAAAAAAAAAAAATTTTTTGATCAAATACTCAAAATAAAATTTATTGCTCTAAAAAGTCACGTGTGGGAATTGGGTAAAACTTTTTTTTTCAAAAATTATTCTACTTTATAACGTGACGCCAGTTTTTAAGAACTTTTTCATTTGAGCGCCGTCGACTTTATTCTTTTACAACAATTTTTTTTTCATATAAACACTATGTATTCCTTGCATTATAAAAAATAGATTACGCTTTTTTCATATTATATAATTAAAAAAGAAATATTAAGCAAATTTTTATTTTTTTTTAATATTCTTACACCTTATCAATTTTATACACACTTACAATGCTTAAAAAAAATGATGCATAACATCAATAAAATTTTCTTTATTTAGTAAAAAATATATTTTCTAAAATTTTTTTATCTTAATTTTTATTTTCTAAAAAAAAATTTGTATTTAAATTTTTTTTAGAAGAGCCTTTTGCTAAAAAAAAATTGGTTTTAAAGGACTTTATTTCCAAAATAGACTAAAAAAATACTGTCAAAACTAAATAAAGAGTTAAACATTTTTTTTTTTAAATTAAAGCGGTAAAGCTTAAAATTCTTTTTTAAATTAAAAAAGATCTGCCTAACTACTTTTTAAAAATCATTGGGAGCAGATTTTTGCTCCTTGTCTTATTGGAACCTTTAAGCCATTTTTATTTTTATTTTATATAAAATTCGTAAAAATCGTATTTTTGAATGGGAGATTCCATTAATTTTTTTGTTAAAGATGGTCTAAGAAAACTTTTCTGTGCTTACGAATATAATTAAGGTACCCGAATATCAGAATATTTTACTTCTGCATATATAGGTGTATGAATGTAAATTTTGTATATATATTTAGTGGCTTATAGGCGAAGTGGTTAAACCAAATGGGTATAACCAGCATAGCATAGCTCTGACAGGTTTCAGTGTTGCAAAACTCGGCAGAGTATGAAGATATGAACTTAATTCAACAATTTATTATATTAATTTTTGTCTTTAACTATCGTGGGTTTCGAAATATGGCTGTTCCATATGGAGCTACAGACGGGGTACTACAAATTTGAATCTCTGAAAGCTTATGGGAACAAATCTTGCAATTTTTAAACTTAATTTAACTTACTTAAGCTTCATTTTACTTAATTAAATTAAAATTTTTTTTTTTTGGTATGTAGTTCTTTTGAGTTGCGTATACTGAACTGATAAAAAAATCGTCACGTAACAGTGTGGGTTATGCTTTGTATGCATGTGTGAGTGTATTGGCCTCAAAACTTTTATAGTCGGATCTAGTTCCAAGTTCGACTCACAGTTGAACGACATTTTTTAAGTTTTGTTTAAAGTTCGGTTCTTCACTTCACAGTGTATATATATATCAAAGCTTGCAAAAGACTTTCAACCCATTTTTCAACTTTTTGGGAGGGTCCGAACCCGAAAACCCCCCGTGGATCCGCCACTGCACTCAGGGATAAGATTATATCACCGGATATCCAAATTGGCTTTCTCAAAGATGATTTCGACCATGATTTAGTGACACAAATATGCTTTGAACATAATATGAGAGAATCATTAGAAGTTAGGTAGGGATGTACCAGGAGCTTACCAAGAAGTGAATGGCAACCTAGAAAAAGATAAACTGCAAAAGTTTTTGTTCAATTTCAGACTGCCCGAAAATTTTGAAACGTGTCGATAACGTGGGCTCTACAAAAAATTTTGATATTCGAGAAATAGTGGAAAATTAAGACGCAGTTTGAGAAAAAAATATTTTATCGAATAACAAATAATTTTTTTTCTTGCAAGCATTTAATTTTAGTTTTTTTTTCAATCTAAAAACTTATTTTTTCTTAGCTTTTGGCAACACTGGGCAGAGATAGACTACTGACTATTACACAACTATAAAGCCCTTGACTCATTTGTATAGGGTATAAAAATAACAGCAGGAGGATAAAAATGCGGCTATACTAAAATACAAAAATACTAAATCGCTTAAATGCTAGTTGAGTGTGTATCTGTGTGGGGCTGTATCTGTGTGCGTGTGTGTGTGTGTGTGGCACCACTGAAAAGCTTTGTCCACATGCGCGCCAATTGGCCCAAAAGGTGTGCAAGCCACAGCAGACAAGAGCAAACAGACGTTTGGCGTCAAATGTATGTCTGTATGTATTGTGTGTATCTGTCTTGCCGTCTGTATCTGTGTGCACATATTTAAAATGCGAAACACGTCTAATCCTTTGAGAGCTGTCATAGTAAATGCGGCGGCCATGTGCAGCGCGCCCCATACTGTGGCGCCAACGCCAACGCCAGCGCCCCAGCAGCGCATTATGCAAAGGAGTGGCGGCAGCTACGGTTAAGCAAGACAGAGGGACGTAGTACATGCCGGCTGTCTTCCGGATTGACCAGTCCCAACATTTATGAAAAATTATTATAAATGCACAAAGCAGTGCTGCCGTGTTGCTTGTGTGGGGCACAGGGAGTCATTTGTAAGCTCTTTGTGCGAATTTTGTGTAGACCGAGCGCACAAAAGTATGCTATGAAAAAAATGGCAAATAATTAAACATTTTGACCATTGAGTGAGTGGAGAGTACAAATGCAACTTAGTAGCAGGCTTATGCCTGCCAATTGGCCAACACGCAGAGAGAGAGAGAGAGAGAGAGAGAGAGCAGCGCCATAGACAGGTAAGGTGCAGCTGTGGCAGATGGACACGAATTCGGTTAAGGCAATTGCAAACGTTGCTAATGAGTGGCTGGCAAGAGCGGCAGCGAGGGGTGGCACATAAATGGCCAACAACTTGCAACAACTGGCGCTGGCAGAGAACGTCACACTAATTGAAATGACAGCAGCAAAAACAAAAACAACAAATGCTGCAAGTGCAACAGCAACAGCAGCAACAACAATGTGCGGCAGTCAAACAATGAGCAGCACCTGAGAGCAAAGTGCTGGCCATTTGATGAGCTCACAAAGCTGCAGCAACAACAACAACAACGAGAGCTGCAACACTAACGTTGCAGCAGCTGCTGCACGCAAAAGTGTTTACCAACACTGACGTGGCAACAAAATGGCCCTACACACACTCACACTCACTAACGAGGGCAGGCTGATAGTAAATCGAGAAAGTCTTAGCAGTTAAAAAGCTAACACTTATATTTTGACAAGCCCAGCGGAAATCACTTTTCATCAAATTTCACCAAAAATAAGCGAATTTGCTCAAAAAAACTTAGTTTTTCAAACTAGTACTACTTAGAAGAATTATTCTTTCTCAATTTTGCTTAAATTAGCAATAAAAAAAATTTTAATCTTAGCATTAAGACTTAACATTCATTAAAAAATTCTCAAATTAGCAATATCTTTGTAAGCATTCTCAAATTAAAAATTTCTGCCAAAAAAAAAAAAAAAAAAAACGATCCTGAAAGATTCCTAATGTTACTTGCAATAATAGAAAAAGCGCTCTTTTGACTCTACAAGTCCTTATTGCAATAACACATAACCAAAAACTCTCTTTACGATCATTTTTGTTATCGATAACTAGCCCCATCGCACACTTTCACTCATTAATTACACTCGTTAACAAATTTTTGGGCCATCCAATGTACCTTGAAAATGAAGATTTTTTTTGAGTAATTTTTGATTGAGTAACACGAAAATTATATTCATCGAGATTTTTTTGAAAAACATGTTTTTGGGTACTGTTTTCAGTTATTCGTGAATATCTCGTGATATGTACGAATGTTCAAATTTTCACTCAATCACATTTTTCACTCAAAGTTTTTCGTTTGCGTTCAGTTACGTCTTCACGAATTTGCAACCAGCAGTAGTCGTGATTTTTCGAAAATGGTTCCATAGCATCTACAGTTCTCAACCGATTTTTAAGATCTTAGGCTCGAAATGTTCGTTAAAGAACATTCTCTTTCAGATCAAAGCTAAAAAAAATTGTTTAAACATTTTTCTTGTATATAAAAAGCAAACTGAAAATTTGTATTTTGGAAAACGCTCAAAAATATTTTTTTTTTTTCGATTTCGGTTGCTTATAACTTCAATAATTTTGAGTCAATCTTCACATATCGTATATCATCGTAAAAGCCACATCAATACCTTTCGATCTAATGGTAAAACTGGAATATCTGAAAACAGTTCCCAAAAACATGTCTTTCGAAAATATCTTAAAAATGGTTCTTAAGAAAAAAAATGAATTCCATTTTCGTGTTTCTCGACCCAAAATTACCCAAAAAAAAAACACTTTTATATGATGGTTCATTTTTCGTAGACCATATCGTCTATTCTATCGATTATTTCTACGCCCCGGAATTAGCGGTCCTAACATTCTAGTGTTGGTAAATCTTCGAAAAAAAAATAAAAAGGTACCTCATTTGGAAAGCTTAAGCTCAAAGTTTGGTGCTATTAAAATAATTGTTTTTGGCCGCTGTTACTAGAGAACGCTCTTAGCAAAATTTGTCAATTATTTATACATACTAGTGTTGGTAAATGCTCGAAAAAATTAAAATTAAAGCCGAGCTGGATTCTACACTAAGGAAATACTGCTCCTTCGCTTACGTTCGACCATATTGTGTATTCTATCAATTATTTCTACGAGAGCCGCCCCAGAATTAGCCGTCCTAACATTCTAGTGTTGGTAAATCTTCGAAAACAAATTTAAAAGGTAGCTTATTTGGAAAGCTCAAGCTCAAAGTTTGTTGTGATCTCATTGGTTTGTTTGCTATCACTAGAGAACGTTCTCAGTGAATTTGTCAACATTGAAAAAATTGTCATCGTTATGTGATACAGTCTTTCCATTTGAAAGTTCTTGGTCCAACCAATATTAAAGCCGAGCTGGATTCTATTCTATTCGCTTACAATAGTAAAATATTGAATATTGTATGATGTTGACTTCTCTTTCCAGGTCTAGACGTTCTCTTTCGCGCCCAAACTTAGCTCTACAATATTAAATGGCTGATATCGGCAGTGCAGAGTCGCAACAAATAAAATTTTGTATTTTCTTGCAGCACATTATCTGACCGATTACTTTTGTAGCTGCCCTCGCATCTAACGCTGATGCGCTGCTGAAAGCTAAATGACTTTAAGTGCAGCAAATGCAGCAGATTATGCCAAGACTGCCAAGTTTGCAATAAGTTCCTTAGGGATACGTTATTGGCAAAATGGAGAGCAGGAGAGTGGCGATGACAGCAGTGGAAATCTCGACTGTTGCGTAAACCAAATATTTGGTTACCTTGGCTTGTAAGCTGCTGACATACGAGTATATTATATACTAGCTAAAAGCAGCTTTAAACATGTTTAATATACAAACCTCATTTCATTCATATAAGTTTAACTTAGGAGTTACTTTAATTGACAAGTTAAACGCTAAGAAACACATTAATAGTGCAATTTAAAAATTAAAGATAGATTTTAATCCAAGCTCTTTAATCTCTATAAATAAGCGCTTACAGGACAGTATTACGAGTAGTAACAAAAAAAGGAAATTAGATTATTTAGCTTCACTTAAAAAAACTGCAAGTTAGCTAAAACAAAATTTTTAAAGTTATATAGGGTGGGACAGCTGTTGGCTTGGTTGTTAAACCATCTTAATTCGGAACGCATTCAAATACGTAACTACTCAATTTTAGTCTTGAAACATTTAACAACTGAACAACGCTAAAAAGTGGCATACTATGAAATTGGTCGTTCTGTGAAAAAAAAAACAAAGTTGAGGCCCCAATGTCGACGAGTCGCCGGGAACATCGACGCGCCATGGTTCCCAAGAATTACACTTTGCATTTACATGTTCAATGGATGGGAGAACAGTGAGAAGTGTTTTCGTCAAAAAAAAAGTCATCGAAAATAACAATGTTCGCTTACGGGCCTGTAGAGACAGCCGCGGCGGCCATTTGGGCGATATTATTTTTCATACATAAATGAGTAGTTTCAAACTTTCTTCTGGTATATACATTTGCCCAATTTTGTTGAAAAATAGACGAATAAAATGCAAATAAGAAACAAACAGTTGGCCCACCCTATACTAACATAGGATTCTAATTCTCTCTTTGGCCAGAACTGCAATTCTCGATAGGCAATAGGCTCATATTTACTCGAGATTTGTTAAAATTCAACCAAAAAACAAATTTTAATCAAACAAATTGTTACTTATTTAAAGATGTTATTTAATTTCGGAGTTATCTGTATCTCTACAATTTAATATATGAATTGCCTTAAATCATGATTTAAATTTTTTAAATCTCTCTGAGATTTTATCTCAAGCAAAATATGTCAAAATGCAAAACTAACCGAACTAAGGAGTTGCCAGCTAGTTTTTAGTTCTATTTCAGAGTTTTCATTTGATATTTTAATTTATGTTTTTGGTGTCCATTTAATTTAATTAATTGAAGTTGACTTAGCTAACAAGCCTGCTAAAGGCATATTATTTTTTTTAAAATGAAAACAAATATATTTTGCCAATCAGAGTGCTGCTGACAGCTGATGACAAGTGTCAACTAGTAGGGTTGTCATACAAACTCATTTATTCAAATTTATTTTGCAGAAATTGCAGACAAAAAGTTGCAAAATATGCCGTAAATTATGGCCCAATACAGCAATAAATAAATTTTCTTTAAACACTGTTAAAAATAATAATATTTTAATAGACTAAAATTATTTTTGAACAGTAGCAAGCCTTTGCTGCCATTCTCGTAAAAGCGCAAACATTCACAAACAATAGTATGAAAAATAAAATCTCTTACAATTATAAATATTTACTAAGAAGCCGCAGTCGAAATCTGTAGAGATTTTTTTTTCGGCTCCAAGGATTGTGAATTGCAGGAACCCATAGGCTAAAAAGTTGCACAGTCTCGTTCTATGGCGGACTAAGATATGTATAGGCAAATGTTCTTTCGGATTGAGAGGTTTTCTTTGATACAAATAGATTTCCAAATAGGGAGAAGTTCAAGTGTTACTATTTATTTTTTTTTATTTGTTTATTATAGTGAAAAGTGTGGTGAATTCGGAAGTGGGGTGAATCCGGAAACGCACCCAAAAGGATTTCTGAGTTGACATTTGACTAAGACACCAATTTTCAAATAAATTTCATGACCGACGCTACTTTTTGATACTACTCCGACTCGAGTACACCTGTTTTTATGTTCAGTATAATTTTTCTAAAAAAATTGCCACCTTGAAAGTTTTATTTTAAGTTTTTGTGTCGCCAAAATTTCAACATTTTCTCGAGCAAAATCAAATATAAGTATATCCATAGAATTATTTAGACTCTATACCTAAAATATGCTAAAGGGTTCGTTTCAATTTTTGTAAGCCACCAGAATGACGCTACTCCGTTTCGAAAAAGTCGATTTGGGGTGAATCCGTAAGCTCGATTTAGGATGAACCCGGAAGTGTATTTATTTACTTTTTTTTATTATTTATTTTAAGTTCAACAGCTGATTAATTAAAAAAAGATTAATTTAAAAAGGATAATACAAAAAGAAACTTATAAGCAAATTTTTATAATATATAATATAATATAATTAATATTAGGCAGTTTGCCACTGACCCGTTGGGGGAATTTTATTTGCTATGCCTCTACCCACAGCCAATTGTGGTCAGTAGCAAACAAGTTGATCCAGCAATCCAGAAAATAATCGGACTCCGACCCGCTGGCAGAATTTTTAACTGGAGCCAAGGTGGTTCAAGACAGTTCTCATCAAACTGGAAGGCCAAGTCATTAAAATTTGAACATAAATCTCTAAACGGCTCATGTAAAGCATAATTTGTAGTGCATCTCTTAAGAGATAAGGGTACCAAATTTCTAGAGAAGCGTCTAGGAATGTTAAGCGAAAGCTGCCGAAGTAGGAAAGGGGAATCAATGGAACCAGTTATGAGTTTATGCAAAAAAATAGCATTAAGGGCAATCCTACGATTTTTCAAAGAAGGTAGATCAATTAGAAGAAGTCTACTGGCATAAGGAGGCAATGGGATAATTAATAATTATTTAAATATAATTTCAACACGGAATTCAACTGTTTTTTGTGTCAAAATGCCGAGAACTTACAAAAAAAAAAAGCGAAACAAATTCCCGAAATGCTGAAAGCAGTGAAAATCGACAAAAGTAGTGCAAAAGTCAGACGATTTCCCTCTTTTTTAAAAAAAAAAAAACATTTTTTCATGCCATTTCACTAGATAACAATTATTTTTTTTTCCACATTCATTCATTTTAATGTATTATTCAACATTTTTTTTAGCAAAAATAAAGGAATAAAATGTTTGCGATGAAATTTTATGGCGGTTTTTATCATTTTTGAAAACTTACGGATTCACCCCAAAAAAATCGAAAATCACGAATTTGGCATTTTTTGCTCGTAGATCAATCTACCTGAGAAAATATTCATATCGAACTGAAATTTTGACACAATGTAGCTTATTCAATTCCCTGAACGACACAACTTTCAATTTTGAAAAAAAATACATTTTTTTGTCACCTCAAAAAATCTATGAAAAAATTCTTTCGAATTTAACGCACTTGCCTCTACAGTAAACCAAGGCCCAAAAAAGACATCTGCTGGAAAAAAATACTTAATGAAACTTTCAGGAATCGTATGGGAGCTTATTCTAAGTCTTAAAACGAGTTTTCGTATTTGTGGATAGTGGGCGTGCCAACGCCGCCTGGCAATATATGTTGGTACGGTTTTTGCATGATATCTTTTCTTCTATGAAACCTAGAGTCATAATCTAAAGGTCGAAGTTGTTGCCAATAAAATTGTCTGTCAAACAAGACTCAGTTTGATTGGTTCAAGCATAATGCATGTATAAATTTAAAAGTTGGAAATCGTTTTTGGTGTTTTTCGAATAATTCGCAAATATCTCAAAACCGGTAGGTTTTTTCGGAAATTTTAGCCATAATATATATCGTTCTGTACCAAATAAATACAGAAATTCCAATTGGAAAGTTCTTAGAAGGAATAAAATTGTTTCGAGAAAAAAGGTACTGGCTATTATACGCTGTCGGGCATTTTAATAATTTTTTTTTTTAAAGAAAAGATTTCACAATTCTATAGTACCCTAACCATAGGGGCGTTAAGAAGTATAAACAGGATGAATAAACCTGACCGATTGAGAGTTGAAGTATTCGGTCATGTATCAAGGTAGTACCATAAATATATAATTTTAAGTAAAAAATTACTGCGATATTTCGATTTACAAAAAGTTGCCTGTTAATTTTAGAAAAGTGCGTATCTTGAGCTTTTAAGATAAAAAATCCAAAACCCCCTAACTATAGAAACTTTAAGCTATGCTAATTTTGAGTGCTTTGCTGTTTGCCCTTAATAGTTCTTCTTTGCTCTTATTTTCGCTTGACCAAGGACGAATACGGTATCCGGGTCTAACGGTTGTTTCGCTCAACGTTCCCATGTTTGTTGTTGTTGCTGTTGTTGACGAGTTGCTGTCCATTTTAGCATAAATAATTTATCATGCACAAATTAGCGTGAGGATTTTGGATTTATGCCGCTCGTATATGGGCACCCACACAAGCCCACTCTCCCCAGCCCCGCCCCCATACAAACACTTGACAGATGAGCAAGTTGTTGTTGCTGTTGACATGTAAAGCCAAAAAAAAAAAAAGAAAGTGTAGAGCAGCTCTCAAAACGTTGACAAAGTTTTGAGGTTGGGTTTTGTTTTTTTTTTTTGTCTCATTGTTGCCATACATAAAAAAATTATTCTGGTCAACCGCAACAATTTTTGGGCGCACATGCCAAAAGGACAACAAGCTAGAGCGGAAGCAAGAAAGAGCAAGTAAGGAAGTGTGAACACAAAAAAAAAAAGGTATAAATTATGAATAAAAACAGAAACAACAACAGCAGCGCATAGAAGTTTGTCAGGCATGACAACAACGTTAGAAAATATTTGAAAACATTTCGCCTCGTCAGACTGACGCTTAGTTTCCGACCACGACCCCGACCCCGACCCCGACCACGACAATGCCAACATCATCCCAACCCCGCGTTATTGGACACTTCTAATGTAATCAACATCTTCCAGTTTTAATTGCATTAAAAGCGAGCGAGCTGGCAACGCCTAATTCGATTGTAATGGTCAGCTACATAACAGCCAGCCAGCCAACCATCCATCCATTCATCCATCCATTCATCCAGCCATCCATCTACCGGTTGCAGCGCTACCCTTTGCCAAGGACCTGACCCAACAACTTAACTGTAGCTCGAGTAGCTCTAGCTGAGCGGCAGGCAAGGGGTCAACTTGAGTTGAAACTTAATGAGTCTTGAAGGTAATTGGCTGGTTTTTACGGCCACAAGTAGAATTGACTTGCTTCCTTTCGTTTAAGAGCCTGAAGCTGACACAGCTAATTATAAAATCAATGTAACTGGGCAAAACTTGCTCGCACAGATCCTAGTTGGACATATGCAAGTGCAAGTTCCAACTGCGAGTACGGCAGGGATCTTAAAATAGACAAAAGTTAAACAGGTCATAAGTCATGTGCCATATGGTATATGGGGCAAGACAGTGGGCCCGCCTGGTAGACCCAACTGGTTGACATCGAGCTTCTAAGCATATTCCAGCAGTTCTCAGAGTCCGTGATGGATTTCCCATCTGGAAATTTCCTTCCTTCATTGTCAAAATTCTGTTTTCCAACTGCTTTGTTCTCGGATCAGCTGCTGATCAGTGTTGCAAAAGATACTTCCTACTGCATATTACATACATTGCACAAATCTGTCAATATCCTTGACCCTACGGGGGCAGAGCACAGTGCGTTAAGACAAATGAACCAACCAAGAAACAAGCAAACATAAAAAAAAAGCGCAAAACAACAAACAAACGATAGACGATAGACGGACGATAGATACTCAAAAACTTTTTCAATATGTGCAACGAGCGAAACGGAGGTGAAAGGCGGTTTGAGGTCGTTTGTGGACACTTATTTATTTTCTTGTTCCATTTAAAAACTTTATTTATTGATGCTGATAGGAATCTAGTCATCTGCTAGTAGTATCTGCACATTTCTCAGTTCCAGCTCGGTTTGCATGCGCCTTGTGTGTGTGTGTGAGAGTATCTATGTGAGAGCATTAGCTCCCTTTGGTTGAATTTTAAACACACTTGAGCCTTTAGCAAGCAATAAAATCAAGATACAGTCTTTTAGCCTGGTTGAAGCTGGCACTGCGGCTGGGGCTGGGGCTCTTGGCCATCATGCGCTTTGTCACTAGACAAAAGACAAACAAAATGCTTAGATAAATATTGGCCAAAACATGGCGAAAAATAAGCAAGTAATTTGCAATACCCTGTAGCGACATGTGCATACACTTGCGACTAAGAACTTAAGTATGCAAATAGAATAAGTTTAAGACAGCTCTAAAAAAGACCCAACAATATGATGCGTGTAAAAAGCTGATTGTTGTGAGCACATTGTTAGACATACAGCAACGAGTAAAAAAGCAAGCAGTGCTTACAGTTTCGTTACTTTTTATACTCGTTGGTTGGGCACTTTTGCCCTTGGGCATTTATGCCCTACAAAGTCAAACAAATGATGATACAGGGTCTCTGAAAGTCGGCGCGCTAAATTTTAACTTTCACCATTTTATTTTTGTTGCATAAATATATGGAAGTTAGTACGCAAAAATGTTTTTCATCATAAAAACATATGAAAACGCGTAAAATACCCGTGCACTTTCTATTTCTTCCAACGCAGTAGGCAAAGCGGTTCAAATTGGGTCATTTTTGCCTGAAACTTTCGAAGTTTCTATCGCATTTTCATAAAACTTGCATCCACGAATGGGTAATGGAGAAAGGAAGGTATATTGTTTAAAAATGTTCACAGTTTAAAAAACAGGGACCGCAGAATCGTATGCTCTACAATTTTCTGAACTATTGTAAAAATTATGAAATTTTTATTTGCAGTAACGATTTTGGATAATTCCGCCCTCAAATGATTTTTTGCATTAAATCGACATACAACGTGATAAATGGGCTCTTCTTGGGAATTAATGAAAAGACTAGATAACGCCGAAAATAAGAGTAGGAAGCTATGGTATTTTATTATAAATACTGTCGTTTTAAAGCTCAGTTTGTATATATAGGGTAAGGTGGGGCAAGTCCGACCTAGTAATTGGTATTATAAAATGCTGATTTGACATCGGATCAACTCGTCCGATATACCAAATTAAAGCTATCGCTAATATGGGGTTTATCAAAAAGTCACATCCACCGTGTAAAGCTAGGTGGCCATGGTTATTTTTGATCATATGGAATGTTAACTTGGGATATAATCGCTATGTTCAAAGAAAACTCTTTTAATGTTTTGGGTAATTCGCCAATCAAAAGTCGGTTAAATTGAAGAAAAAAAAAATTATTAAAAATTTTTTTTTTTACAAATGAATAAAAGAAAAAACTTTGTTTTTAAAAAATATACATTTTTTAAAAAAAAAAAATCTTTTTTTTAAATAAATAAATAAAAAAAATTTCAATTTAAAAAAAAAAAAATAAAAACTTTTTAAAAAAATCAGCTTTTTTAAACAAAAAGTTTAACTTTTCACTAAAAGCTTTTTTTTCAAATATGTATCTTAATTCGCTTTCGAGACATGGCTTATCAAAAAAAAATCTATCTATTAAGTTATTGATTTAAAAGTGGCTCTCGGCTCTACTCTTTTTCAAATCTTCGAATACATAAAAAAGATATTGGCAAAAAAAAATTAGTAAAACTCTTTTCTTGGTATATCCTTGCTTTAAATTGTCTGAGAGATTCAGAGTGCCAATGTACATGAAATGTATTTAAATCATTATTCGCTTAAAACTAGCGCATACCAATAGCTGCACTAGGGATGGGCGATAGTGTATCGATATATCGGAATATCGATATTCTTTCTTTGGAAGTCGACTATTTTGTATCGATATCCATGTTCGACGATATATCCGAAATCGATATTTTCATCCGATACTGACGATATTTACGAATTCGGTGCCAAAACTAAGCGTGCAAGGTGGAATGGCCACTTTGGGCATAGAAATAGATTTGACTGCATCGGAGAAAAAATTGGAGACGTCGGGAAACAACATTCTGACTAAGTCGCTGCACATTACAATTTCATCAGAAAAATTATTTTGGAAAAAGCACATTGTTGCCGTGAGCAATCCTGTATTGCATTTAGATACGGAAGATCCAAAAAGTATTGCGAGAACGGAGATGAAAGTTTTTTTTTCCGCCAACAGTCTCCGCTGGAGTCCAATCCACTAACCATATGGGAGCCCCTGTCGACACAATTCTTGAATCTTTACAAACTAGCAAGGATATTGGTTCCGGCTGTTTCGACGTCTGTTACCTCGGAGCGACCATTTTCCCTTGCAGGGAGAATAATGACCGACGAACGGAACCGGCCTTTGGCTTGTGTCGACGATTCTTTGTAGCCTTTCTAATTTAAACTAAAAACCAGCCTTTAGGTATAATTGTAAGAAATCCAAATAAACTGACTATTTGTATGTGTCTGAATTTATGTATGACTTATTATTTTAAATCTGATATTATTCATACAAATTTTTGGGCGACATATCGAGATATCGATATTGTTTGGTCGATATATCGATATTCCACATCGGTTTCATCCGATACACATCGATCCAGAATATCGATATTCGAGTACGCGATGCCCATCCCTAAGCTGCACGCACTTTCTTAAGTATTTTCATTATTAAATGTATAAAATTGAGTAGCTTTCTTTCTGGTAGAAGTTCTACGAAAAATTATTATTTTGTCACCAAGATTAGGGTTCTCCCAAGTTTCATACAGACTATTTTTATTGATTTTAAGAAGCTCAAATCGTGAGTCAAGTCGGCATGTCTCATCTTTTTCGATGTTGTACACTCTTAGAAAGAGTATCGCGGTCCGTTGACCAACTATGGCTTGAGTAGAGGGTTTTGCCCATATTGCAATGATTACAGCAACAATAAAAGCAACAAAGACAAGAGCAATATTTATTGATGTCGCCAATACAGTAAAGAGAGCAGCCACAAAGAGTTTGGTAAGCGATGTTAGCCAGGAGAGTGTGGTGGCTCAGAAAGAGAGAAGACAATAATAAATAAATATAAGCTGCAAGAGAACATGGCAAATGTTTGCCAGGTTTTTATTTTGGGTTTGCTTCTTGGGCCATCTCTCAAACCCACACACTCTGGCATGCATGTACAGTCCGACAAAAAGTTATTCGTACACCCTTTCGGTATCATGGTTTTATACCCTGTACCTGTAAGTTGCAAACGGTCTATTAAGTCAAAAATGTACATAATATAAATTAGGAGACGTAGGAGATCCTCCAAAGTTACCTTATGTATGATAATGAAGTTATGATCGGTGACGCCTTTTTAATCTTTTTTAAATCTTTCATCATCACTCATCTCCGGTTTATTAAAATAAAGATTGAGGAATCTTAGTTATTTTAAAATTTCTTTCGTTAAAATCATGATTTTTCGGGCTTTTTAAAAAAACAATCTAAATTCAAGAAGGTCATGCTTCAAGTAACCACGGAAGCTCACTTATTCCTAATTTTATGACCAAAAATCTTAAATTCGGACACTTTTTTATAAATCTAAGAGAAGAAGAAAGAAGAAGTTGGAAGTTGGCTGTTTGGAACCCTTTTTGTACCAACTCAATCATGTTCTGATAAAGACGGTACGAGCTACTAAGGGGTCCAAATGCAGGAGCACTATTAACAAAAAAAAGGGTATACAAACTGCCACAAATAGCACAGCCCGAAGAAACTGAAGAGTGTCCGAATAATTTTTAGTCCGACTGTAGAGCCGTGTGTGAATTGCATGGCTAGCGTTATAATCTAGAAATCTTGCCGCCGGCTAGACAAACAAACATAGAGCACTCACAAAGAGCTCGCTTTGGTCTTTACGCCTTGGACAAAAGCCTGAAAAAATGGCAACAAACAACAACAACAACAAACAAACAAACAACAACAACAACAATGCACTTTTCATTACGCACTCCAATATTAACGCAAAACTTTTGGCAAGAGCACAAATGTTGTTGTTGGTTTTTTTTGTTCCTCTTTTTGTTTTTGTTGTTTTACCAACACTGGTTGACAAAAAGGTAATAAAGCAAAAGTTTCCCATAGACAGATTGCGTTACGAGAAGAGACACAGAGAGAGAGAGAGAGAGAGAGGAGAGAGTGGAGCGAGAAATCCCAAAATGGGTAGCTTTTTGATGCCTTTAGCATTGTCTGCTATTTTCGCTTGACAAAACGGAAGCGGAAATGAGTTGTGGGCGTGATTGCATATGTGTGTGTGGGTTCTGTAATATAAGCTGTCAATTGCCCATGTACTTATTATATGCACATATAATTACAAATAGATATGATAGTCAATTAAAATTGAGTTTAAATGCTGCAAAAAGATATCGATAATTGTGTATATCTATATTTAGATATTATATTTAAATATTTTTATATTGAAAATATCTCAAAACGTTTTACATAAAACATAGACAGAAATTTTGTACATAGTTAAGACCTCCGCTCCCTGCATTCTTCGCACGCTACATATTATAATCCATCCTCGATTCCTCATATTCAGTTACTTAGAGATGAGAGGACCACAGAGTACCAATTTGAATGGCAGTTTAAATCTTTTATGAATAACAAAAATATTTGAATCACACTAGAGGCGATAAGTCCTATGGAAAGACACAACATTGTAAAGAATGCTGATATATTTTTGACTAATGGGAACACCGAGATGGAAGTCGAGGGGCCAAGAACGCGTCTGTCCGAATCTCTGGGCATACACAATGGCATACTTCAAGCAGAAGTATTTGCTTCTTGCAGAGTATGCCGCTCTAGCCGGAAAAACTATATAACTCTTTAGCGGGCAGAGAATATCGATGCATGATGTCACCAGGGCCGCAGAGAGAAAATCTGGGACCGGGGGGAAAATGTACCGGCCCCTCTATTACACCTATTTTATTACGACAGAAATTACATCGGGACCCTGTGAAACTCCGTGCCCGGGGAAACCCCCATTCCCCCAAACCCGCCTCTCGTCAGGCCTGGATGTCACCCGACTAGACCCAGCCCAAATAATAAAGTTTGCCTTGGATATTGCGCTACTTGAGTAAGTAGCTCTAGGGCAAGGGGGAGGAAAATAGATCCTTAAGATCGCAGCATAGCATTCCCAACAATAATATTATTCCCCTTAGTGACTGTTCTTCCGGCTTACACTTTAGGCTTGTCTATAGCATGAAATATAAGTATAGCCCCATATGACCATTAATACCGACTTTTGACTGCCGAATTAGAGCATTAGAAAGTGTTATCCTTGAACACATTGTAGAGAAAATATCCCAAATTTCAATTCCATATGATAAAAAAATAACCAAGGCCACCTAGCTTTACACGATGGATGTGACTTTTTGATAAGCCCCATATGCTTCTTCTTGCTATCCTCTTCTCCCAGTGGAGCATAGGGCCTCAACCCCATATTAGTGTTAGCTTTAATTTGGTATATCGGACGAGTTTATCCAATTTCTAATACTAGGTCGGATTTGCCCCATTTTACCCTATATATGCAAACCGAGTTTTAAAGCGATAGTATAATAAAATTCCATAGCTTCCTATTCTAATTGATGGCACTATCCAGTCTTTTCAGTAATTCCCAAAAAGTGTCACCTTGTAAGTTGATTTGATGCAAAAAAAAATCTCCCCATACAAACTTCGAACGGTTTTCCCAATCACTTGAGCGCGCAGCTATCTAAAATTCTGCTCCAACTACGCCATACAGAGAAACTCCATGCAAATATCAGCCAGTCTGGTCGAACAGAGCTATATATAGATCATAGCTTTATAAAATGTACATCAACTATACTATGTACCACACCAAGGCCCCTCCCGAAGAATTTCAAAGTTTAATGCTTCTTTCGAATCTACAGGCACTTTAGAAAACTGCGAGCAAGGGAAGAGTCCCTCAACCAGTCGTTCATTTTTATACCCTGTACCTAAAGCAACAAAGGGCATACAGAGGGTACATACAAAATAGATCGCAGAGACCCCCAAAAAATTACCTTACTCCGAGGTGACTAGAGAAATCGATATATCCATGTTCGTCTGTCCGTACGTATGAACGCCTAGATCGCAAAGATGGTAAGAACTAGAGCTAGTACCATGTCATAGGAACACATGTGTATTTTATTTTGTATTTTATTATTATGTAACATAGAGAAGGAGACAACGGAGACCTCGAAACGTTACCTCCAAAATGATCAGGATGACAAAAAAAATTGACCCGTTCTGTGTATCGGAACGCCTAGATCTTGGAAATAATAAGTGCTGGAGCTGCCGAACTTTCGAGATACATTTCCTTTTATGTCATGGAAAATAGGTGTATTTAGTATTTACGATATAGGCATTATATTATATTGCTACCATAGGGGTATTTCAGAGCAGTTTGAAAAAAATGAAAGTACTTTATGAAAGTAGCGCAGGCAGCAATTAAATCTGAACAACATACGGAATTTGTAGAGTATGGGTACAGGGTATCTCAAAGTCGATTTTAACCTATGAAATGTTTCCATAGCTTTCCGAAAGCGATTACAAAATTTTGCTTCTCTTAAAAAATTAACGTTTAATTGATTTTAATCAATTGACACAAAATTTTAAGAAAACAGGGTTGATAATAAAATAAAATACTAGAATAAGAAACTAATTAGTTGATAATGAGCCAGTTCCTAAAGCAAAAAGAATTTGTAAAGACTTTTAAAGGTAGAATCCTTTAAAGGGGGGTTGCCATCTATTTTTAATAATTTAAAATGCAGTTGAGCTTTTGTTTGAAAAAAGTTGAAATATGAAAAATTATTATTCCAAAAAATTATTTGTTTTTCCTTGTAGCATAAAATCTCTTGAAAACCCCTTTGCGCATTATCGAAAGCCTTTGAATGCTTATTCCTAACTAACCAGAATCTGGTTTTTGTGCCAGTTGCTTTTAATATCTGAGAATTTAAGGATAATGCTTATTATATCGATGCTCATATATTTAATAAGTACTAAAATGAGGTATAAATATTTAATAAAATGAATCAAAAGAAAGAAATCTGTAAAGTAGATAATTAAACAAAAAAAAAAAAAGCAAACAAAAGGCAGGCGCTTGAAAGTGAAAAGCGCAAAAGAGAAAAGACAAAAATCAAAGATAAACAAGTATGAGAAACAAAAAAAAAAATAAAAATAATATTTGCCTATCATAAAAAAAAAACAAAAAAAAAAAAACACGAGAACTTGCAGATGCCAGGGCTTTGGAGTTTTCGACTTTAATGAAGACATCGCATAATTACGCGCCTACCAAAATTGATGATTTTCATTAACGACAACTTAATAACTTGGAGGCAATCCAATGAAGACGCGCCCTCTGCGAGACGGTCCAGACACACAGCCCATTGGAGCTGCCTCTGGATGTGGTACGTATTGTTGTTGTTGTTGTTGTTGTGGAGTTTGGCGCTGTAAACTTGATTATCGATAGGAATCATCGTTATGAAAAGTAAACAAGCCAAGTTATGGGCACGGCTGTTGGCTAGTGCTTTAGCTGATGCTGCATGTTGCATGTTGCATGTTGCAGCTACTCCCCCAACAACTCCCGCTGTTGTCCGGCATTGTGTGGTCTGCTGCGAGACTCAGTGTCTTAGTTAGGACTAGGGGTGTTGGCGGATTTGTTCCAGCTAGAAAGTAAATGAAAATAACGATGATCTCAGATCTCTCACACCAAAAATAAATTAGTTAGCACGAAAGATTGAGTTAGCTTGGGTGCTTAAGTCTATGGAACACCCAAAGTTAGTTACATAAAATACTTGGTTCTTGAACGATGAAGTAAATCATAAAATACCTTTCAAATGCTTCATATCTTATAAATCATCAATATCATTCTTTTCCCATTCAATCTTCGTGTCAACAAAGTATTCAAAAGTAATTAAAAATTGTAAATTTTATCAAGGCATATCATTCAAAAATATTTATATTGAATAAAATTAAAGCTTAGATATTCTGTTGGCTAGAACTTAAAAAAAAACTATTAGCTACCATTCTCTTCTTAATGACATAATCTACTGTAACATCAATAATAATGAATATAAATAAATTTTAATTTCTTTGAAATATTTATTGCTTCAATAAATATTATGTGCTTTGGCATACAGTAGCAGGTGAGAGACAGGTTAACTTAAAAAAATAAATCCATCTAATAATCTCCAGTCTGCGGCAGCTACTCCGCTCCTATCTCAACCTATTACTGTATATCATAAAATAATTTTTTTGTTTTATATCTTTTATTATTAGAAATAATTTCATACGTAGTTTTAGTGTTCAGCCTACGTTGCTCTGGCTACAAATCTTTAATAATTTAGAATTAACGTCTAGTTTATAATTAGTTAAGTAAATAAAATAAATAAAGAATTTTTGGTATTAAGTCTTTTAAATCGCAACCATAACAAGCCTATTTTATATTATAAAATATTAAGTCATTATATCCCTAATAAAAAAAAGGAGTCATTATTTGTGAGGAAATATGAAAATGAAAAAGTCAAATTAGTTTCGTTTATTAGGTTGACATACGAAAGTTTGTGTCTCTAAGTCATATATGTATTACCACAGAAAGTACCTAGGAACCTAGTCTTAAGTAATTAAATGTGAAACAATAATTTATACCCGTATTTATAAACCAACAGCATACGCCTTTCGACGCGAACTTTAACAAAATATTTATAAATATACCAAGCAGCAGATGCTTTAAATTAAATTAAAATTGATTAGCTCAACTTACTATGCTTAATCTTAAATCATGGCTAAAACCTATCTACGTCACTGTATGCCTGCGAGAGCAACATCAACAAAAAATAAACAAAATTACTGCAACACTAAGCAAGCGTATTGTGGCAAGTGCAAGCAGTGCAACAAATTGTTGCGGCCACAACAACAACAAGAAATACCTGCAAAGCAACAAAATGTTGCAAAGCGAATACTGCGCAACTCGTGTTGCCAACAGCGTCAGTCAACAGCGTGGTAAAGAGAGAGTGAGCGAATGCAAGCTGGTGAGTTCAGAGAGCAGAGCGTGGTGAGTATAGCGCACAAGAGCAGCAAAATGTTTGTGGATGCTGTGCTGGCAACATGTTGACTGCAACATATGAAGCCAGAAATGAAGACATGAAGCGAAGCATACGAACAATCAGCAGCAACAACAGCAACAACAACAATAACAACTCTGCACGATCAAGGCTCACACACACACACACACACATGCACGCACAACTACACGGTCAGCTGACTCGCTCGCTTGGCTCGTTCGCCTGCCACGATTAATATTATTGCTCATTCACTCACCTTCGTTACTGGCGCTCGGTTGTCGTTCGTCGCTCGCCGCACATTGGTTGGCCCGAATCTGCTGCAATCAACAAATCGAGACGAGTCGTCTGTCAACAAGCAGCCCGACTTGACGTAACGAAGTGAACGACGCTTCCTCGCGAAACTCATTCGCCGCGCGCGCGTTTTAAAACTGTTTGTGTTGGGGCAACTCTTAGCAAAAATAAGTCCAAGAATCTAACGCCGGCAACGCCTGCGCGCACTACTTACAGCTCCAGCTCCAGCTCCCTACAAAGCGAGCAACGTTTTTTTTTTTTTTGTTTCATGCAAATCTTAAAAAAAACCAAATCTTTTAACTGTGCAGTGCTATATATTCGTGCGTGTGTTTGTGTGTGTTTTTTTTTTTTTCGAGTGGTTTAATAAACTCTAACTATTATGTGCTCCCGGCAAACGCAGCTTATGCTGCTGCTATTGGCCTTGTTTAAGGCAGAAGCCATACCCAATGATGTGTACTTGAAAATGTTTGCCATGCCGCCTGCCGAGGATCCCTGCTATGACTATGACAAGCCGCGCAGCTGCATACCGGATTTCGTCAATGCCGCCTATGATGCGCCCGTGCTGGCCAGCAGCACTTGTGGCCAGGAGCAGCCGCAGCGCTATTGCGAGTATCAGGATCAGCGTACGGGCAGCGAGCTTGTCTGCCACAGCTGTGATGCCAGCAGCGCGCAGCGCAGTTTTCCGGCACGCGCACTAACCGATCTGAACAACTCCAATAATGTAACCTGTTGGCGCTCGGCGCCGCTACTCAGCGGCAGCAATGATAATGTTACCTTAACGCTGTCGCTGGGCAAGAAGTACGAGCTGACCTATGTTAGTCTGCAGTTTTGTCCCAAGGCGCCCAAACCGGACTCCATAGCCATATACAAGAGCTCCGACTACGGGCAGAGCTGGCAGCCGTTTCAGTACTATAGCTCTCAGTGCCGGCGTGTGTTTGGACGCGCTAATCGTGTAACCATAACCAAGCATAATGAGCAGGAGGCACGCTGCAGTGATGCACATCGTCATAGCAGTGAAATGGTGGGCGGTGGAGCAGCACGCATAGCCTTTAGCACGCTGGAAGGACGTCCGTCGGCACGTGACTTGGACTCGTCGCCGGTGCTGCAGGATTGGGTTACTGCCACGGACATAAAAGTGGTATTTCATCGTCTGCAACAGCCTGATACACATGCGCTGAAGGCGCTCGATACAGCAGATGTCAAAAGCGGCAAATACAGCGTGCAACTGGCGGGCAACAATATTGAGTTGCAGCAACAGCAGCAAGCGGCAAACGCTGCAACAACTCAGTCGGAACAGTCTTTAACGCCTGCAGCGCTGCTGGGGCAGCACTATGCCGTCTCGGACTTTTCCGTGGGCGGACGTTGCAAGTGCAATGGTCATGCCTCCAAATGCTCGCCGGATGCCAATGGCCAGCTGGCCTGTGAGTGTAGTCACAATACGGATGGCAGGGATTGCGAACGCTGCAAACCCTTCTATTTCGATCGACCCTGGGGACGTGCAACGGCACGCGACGCCAATGAATGCAAAAGTGAGTAGAAAAAAAAACAACAACATTTTGGTACCCTTCTAAGTAGCTGCGAGTCGAAGATTTTTGGAACACGCGCGCGTATGTTTAGTTTTCGTCTTAAATTGTGCTGCAGTGGAAGTGGAAGAAAATTATTTCAAGAATGCTATTCAGAGTTCTAGGGGTTGCAGTTTACCTTGGGGGTGGGTTTGGCTAGCTGCTCTTTTCGACTTTTTTTTTTTTTTATGTAATAATGTTTGTGCTGCGGATTTGGCTTAGCCATAATTGAACAACTTTGGACACGTGTAGAGAGCTCTACGCATGTACCTATGGTATATTGGCTGAACCCCGCTATAGCATTAGAGTCAGTTGACGTAAATGAAACCGTTTTCAATCAATTTGCAATTCTTAAGCTAGTGCCGAATTCCACCCACAGTGGCACGAGACGCAGTGGCCCAGAGGCATGCCGCATTGCTTGGAAAAACTTTTGCCAGGGTCTTTGTCATATGAAATTGAAACTTTTCGTTCTCATTTTCATTTATTTGCTCAACTTTACCTTTGCGCTGCATCAAACGCAACGCACATACAAACAAACAAACAAATCTACAAATATACATATGCCAGTGTGTGCACACCCTTGGCAATTAACCCCCGGGTAAAAACGTCTGTGCCTCAATTGAGGGTTATGCGCAATCAGTCCAATAATAATGTGCGAATTTAAGCGAAATTAATTTGATAAACATTTTTCTATAATCGCAAATTACAACAACTACGAAAAATAATAGAAATAAAAACCCCTACGAGGGATGAACGAGAACCTGACAATTGAGTGCAAAATAAGGGTTTCTCGAACATCTACTATAGAAACCGCGCTCAAGTGTGTTTACGATATGTTTATAGCAGATTACTTCAATATGCCGCAGATACCCTCAATTAGTTGATCAGTTTCCACATGTCAAAAAGTCGCAAAACATAAGTTAAGATATTTACTGCATAAATCCAGGGAACAGCTCAATGTTACGTCTAAATTAGAATTTTCTAAACTTTATTTCTCAAATCTTAGAAAGCTTAATATAAGGAGTTTCTTGTTGTAGTCATACTTTCTGCCTGATCGTATAGATCCTAAGCAGAAAATAAACTTGTTCAAAGAAATCTAAGCCGATTACTCCTAAGTACCTTATATTTCGTGTTTTACAAAAATGATCTAATGAATAGGTTTTTACTATGACGTAGTTGCGTGCAACTTAAATTTTTGACCTAGCAGCTACGGTTTTGGGCTAACCTTTAAAAAAAGGTAATTTTAAGCAAAATTCCTACGCCTCTGAAAATCCCAAAACAGCCATTTTGTTTATATTAGGGCAATTTTTAAGATTTTGGAATTTTTACAAAAATACCCAACACTCTGACTCTAAAATCGAAGCAAATCGAAATACGGATTCTCAAAGCGAGACAAGAACAGACGAATATAAAGAAAACTAGAATTATATGTTTATACCCTGTACCTATAGGTACAAAGGGTATACTAGATTTGTGCAATGTATGTAACGGACAGAAGGAGGCGTGGCAGACCCCAAGTCCTTTATACCAAAATGCTTATCATAACCTCGGGTAGCGATTGAGCCATGTCCGTCCGTCCGTCCGTCCGTCCGTATGAACGCCTAGATCTCGGAGACTATAAGAGCTAGAGACACGAAACTTTACCTGCTGGTGCGCATATTTCCTAAGCAGATGAAGTTTGTTGAATCATGTCAATATCTTTCCCCGTTCCCCCGCTGTAGATTTTCGCGGTTTTTAGCCACACCGTTTAACATTTTCATTTGAAATTTAACAGAGCGATGCGTTGTAGTTACATGCATCTATGTGTAAAAAATGAACAAAATCGGACAAATACAGAAAAAGTTATAGTCAAAAATGTACAAATTTCACTGCCCCTTGCCCATAAAGTGCATCAATATTTGACTCCTCGTAATTATGGCTACAAGTGACCTAGAATCACAATTTTTGGTAAGCTGATTCATGTGGCTCTAATGAACAAATCCACATCCAAATTTGATCGATGCGGTCCCACCACCCCCCGCAATCGATTTACCGTGTTTTCTCCCACACCCCTCAACATACCAACTTGAAACTTACCCCATATACTTTAAATAACTTCTTTGACGTAACATTCGAGTTTCATCAAAATCGGTAAAAATTTAGGGAACTTATAGGTATAAATATCGAATTTCACCAAACAAAAAAAAATTCCAATTGGAAAGTTCGTAGAAGGAATATGCAGGAAAAATTGTTTGGGAGACAAAAGGTACAGGGTATTCCACTGTCGGGCACCGCCTCGACTGTACCACATTTTTTTAATTTATGGTACTCGTAGATTTTTGGCTTTTATTTAATTTTATTTATTTTTTATTTATTAGCTTAAATATATTATACAATAATATACTTAAAATTAGAGTACTTTATTTAATTTATAATGTTTTTTTAATCGAAAAACTTAAATTTTATAGTAAATAATGAATGAAAAAAAAAATCTATAATTAAAAATTTCCCAGATTAGCTTTTATAAAATGCGCCACCTAATATTAATGAACCAAAAAAATTAAAATAACTAAAATTGATGGATTTTTTTTTTTTTTAATGCAGTTTTAAAATCCTTGTTTCGAGAGAGATTAAAGAGGAAAGTAATTTAAAATAAAGTACTAAGTATAACTTTAAAAAAACTTTAAAATTATCCAAATTGGCTTTTTAAAAAATGCGACACCTAATATTAATGAGCCAACAAATTTTAAATGAAAAAAATATCAAAATTTTTGGAGTTTTTTTTACAGAATGAGGAAAGAGGAAAATAATTTAAAATAAAGCAGCAAGTATAAATTTCTTTAAGATAAACGACCTGATTGCGGACGGGAATTAATCATTAGTTAACATTTTTTAATTTAATTATACCGTCCTATTACGATTATCACCTAAACCGAAATTCAGTGTGCAAAATGTTTGTTTTAAACTTAAAAATTTATTGAAAAAATAATACAAATAATTTTTAATAATATTTTTTAATGCATTATAAACGTAAATGCATCATTGATTTTAGTTAGAAATACTTATATTTTTGGATTCCTAGAAAAGTAGAAAGAGGTTTTTTGTATTTTTGAGATCGCAAGTTCCTACACAAACTGGGATTTGATAGGAAAAATAGAAACTGCATTCGTGATTCCAAACTTGCGTAAGAAAAAATTTCCTTTCACCAAATTCCAATTGCAAATAATCATATTATTGGCATCTCCTATTTTGTCTGTTTTGGTCTGTAAAAAAAAGAAGCAGAAGACAAACGAATTCTTCTATTAATTCCAAAGAAAAAAATTATCTTTATGTCTTTTTTCAACATAAAAAAGTTCCAGAAGATAAGCGAATTCTTCTTATGTCATCTCATATTTTGTCTGTTTTCTATTTAAAAAATAAGCAGAAGCAAAGCCAATTCTTCGATTTTTATCGTTTAAAGATTTTACTTATTTAATTATTCGCATTGGACTTAGTATCCAATACTGAATATAAAAATATAAATGCAAGCAACAAAATTATCATTGGAAAAGTTTTCAATTCTCTCAAGTATTATTTGTTTCGCTTGAAAGTCCATAAATGTCAAAAAATCGAAAATTTCGAGCATAACATCGTTAAAAGATGATTATAGCATTATTATAATATCTCATGGTGTTATCGCATAAACATTTTCAAATGCACAAGGTTCAAAAATTTCGAAAATAACTTTGTTTAAATACCATAAAAGCATTATGGTAAAAAAATCTTTAAATGCCAAACGTTTGAAAATTTCGAAAATAATTTCATTTAAAGACGATGAAGCTTCATTATATTATTTCATGGTATAAAAATATTTTAATGCCAAAAGTTTGAAAATAACTTTGTTTAAAGACGATAATCTCATAGTATTTTCGCATAAAAATCTTTAAATGCCAAAAATTTGAAAACTTCGCCCAAAGACGATCAATATTAACTGAAACTCTCAGCATAAATAGTAAAGCAGCATATAAAGTAAGATATTTTTTTCAAAGCTACTGCTTAGCAAGCTTTTTTTCTTTTAGCAATTTTTAATTTAATAGAAAAATCGAAAAAATAAAATTAAATTGTAAAAGTAAAGGGCAAAATTTGTTTAAATATCTTTAAAAAAAATTTCAGAGTCTCGTTTTGCAAATTTTTAGCCATTTTTAATTTGAGTATGTCCCAACAGAACCCGGAGCCAACAGACAGTGATATATTGATCACTGTGAATGCCCTATCTGAGCCATCAATGCAGCTGCTGTTTGGGCCAAATACAAATTTTCCGCGTTTTTCTGAGGAGTGTTTTCCCAGCGGAACGCAAAAATTCCTTACCCAAAAGCAGCTGGCCCGGGCTAAAGTTGTGGATGTGGCAGCAGTTGGTGTCAAAGGAGCCAAGCACTTTTTTGAAGCCAAAATTCAGGAAATGATGAAAGAAACGAATTTTAAAAAAACCAGTTTAGAAGACGCTTCATCTAATAGCCATGGGAGCAAATCACTGCGATGACATTTTATATTGTATTAAAGTTAGGTTAGTTTTGGCGATATTCCTATTTGCTTTTATTACTGGCATTTTTAAGGCAATTCGATAAAAAATTATATTTGACAATTTGTTCAAGCTGGAGTTGAAGATATTTCTGAAACTCTAATGATTAAATCCAATTTAGCTGTAGGTTAAAACGATACGAATTTGTTTATTTCTGGTCTTTAATGCGCGAAGTTCCCAAACGATTTTAAAATTGTCAACCATGGATGTGTAGTGAAAGGTCTTAGTCATCTCCAGAGACTCAGCTTGTTGCAAGACTTCTTGTTCTTGGTCTTTTAGAAATGTGGCTAAATCCATTTACTACTATTCAAGATTATTTATTACTTCAAGATGTTCAATACAAATTTTTATTTACCCTTTGTGTACAGGATATGAAAAACAAAAAAAAAAAAATTGGGTCTAAGATTTCTTTTAATCAAATGACTTCTGAAAACATTTTTCAAGCCTCGATTATTTGACGAAAATTACTTTCTTATACGGCCTAAGATCGGCTATGGCTTGACTGGCATACATATGTGGATTAATAAATGCTTAAAAGCTGGGGGATTATCTTTATAAAGGCTATATATATGTATCAAGGCACAAGATCTTACAGGAACACACAAAAAATATTTAATGGCTCATATTTTTGGAAAACTGGAGTTTAAAACCGAGTATAGAAAAATTTCACTTCAGGTCAATATGAAGATGATGTGATCTTAAACATCTCTTCCATGCTCTCTTCTAGTCTAGTATGTTGGTAATACGTGTGCAAATCTGGGTATCTATTTATCCATAATGGTAACAAAATGCAAAGGCTAAAGATCTTGCCCGAAACTGTAGCTTAAAAAGAACAGATTTTGGGGAAAAAAAATTGATTAAGATCTATAAGTAATTCTAAAAAGAGAGTATGGTATTCTTTGCAGTTGGCATTTTTCATAATTTCCGTCAATGAATTTGATAGAAAATGCCTCAACCCAATACGATTCATCTACTGCAAAATGAAGCGAGAGTTTAAGTGTGACCATATTATTGCGGAAAAGAATTGAGTTCCATTAGTAATTCCTAAAAGACAATACGACATTCTTTGCAGTTTGCATTTTTCCGAATTTCTAACAACCAAACAAGTTAGTGCTTAATAAATCTGTTAGAGAATTCCTGAATCCAAGGCTTTGCGTTTATCTACTTTCGAGTTTAAGTGTGACCATGCCGTTGCAGAAAATAATTCTTTGCAGCTTGCATTGTTTCGAATTTCTATTAACCAAACAAATTTTCAGGGATTCATAAATCTGTATCAATGTATTCAATAGAAAATTTCCGAGTTCCATTCCTTGCGATTATCTACTGTTAAATGTTCGAGTTTAAGTGTGACCATATTGTTGCAGAAAATAAGTAAGATCTAATAATAAATCTTAATACAGATTCTAAGTAGTTTTAATTTTTCCAAATTTTGATGGATAATTCTTGAAACCAATCCCTTGCGATTATCTATTATAAAATGTTTGAACTTAAGTGTGACCATATTGTTTCAGAAAACAAATGAGATCTATTAGTAAGTCTTAGTAGACAGTCTAAGTAGTTTTCATTTTCGCGAATTTTGATAGAAAATTTCTGGATCCAATCTATTGCGATTATCTGTTGTAAAATGTTCGAGCTTAAGTGTGACCATGTTGTTGCAGAACAGAATTTCTTGCACATTTTTATCAATCTAACATTTTTTCAGAGCTTTACAAATCTGTATCAATGAAATTGATGGATAATTCCTGAATCCAATTCATGCGATTATCTATTACAAAATGTTGGAGTTTAAGTGTGGCCATAATGTTGCAAAAAATAAGTAGGATCTATAAGTAAATCTTAGTAGACAGTCTAAGTAGTTTTAATTTTTCCGAATTTTGATGGAAAATTTCTGAATCCAATCTATTGTAAAATGTTCGAGCTTAAGTGTGACCATGTTGTTGCAGAAAAGAAATTCTTGCAGCTGTATTTTTCCATATTTTTATAAATCTAACAAATTTTCAGAGCTTTACAAATCTGTATCAATGAAATTGATGGAAAATTCCTGAATCCAATTGCTTGCGATTGTCCACCGTAAAATGTAGCGAGAGTTTAAGTGTGACCATACTGTTGTTGCAGTAGTTCTTGTTGTTGTTATTGTTACGCATAATGATGGGCTCGCGAGTGTGGCGAAGCACTTGAATAAAAGTGCCTCATCAGAAGCCAAACATGCCGCAAGAGCCATGGTTGCAACAACAGCAGAGAGAGAGAGAATGCATTTTTTTTTTGGCAATGCATTTTCATTTTGACACAAACGGTATTCATTTCCTCAGCAACAACTACTTGCAACAACAACAACAAGAGGCACATTGTTTAGTGCATAAATCACAGTCACACAGATACACTCGCACACACTCAGATACTTTATAGTCAAAGGACATGCCGCTGTTATCAGCAGCAACAGCCGCCGCATTCATGGCCAAAAAGAGAGGTGTAGATTGAGTGAGCGCGGGGTGCAACGGGACGTGTGTGGCACGTGTGCGACTCCGAAACAGTATTCTCGAGTGAGTCCGCCGAGTTCGTGCCGTCCTTTGCGCTTTATTAGGGTTGCAAATGCAATCGCATTCACATTTTCGTACCCGCCGCGCCTCTGTACACGCGCCCACGTACCAGCCCCTGGCCTTGCCGCTGCCCTTGCCACTTGGTCGTTGCTGCACACACACACACACACACTCTCACATATGTTGCATGTTTATGGACAAACGAAATTAACGTGCCTTTGCTTTTGATGGCTGCAACAGCAACAACAACCACAGCAATTAAACAAAAAAAAAACAACAAGCTGGGAAAAACAGCCAAATATTTCCGCAGCGAAAAACCACGGAAAATTGGAAAATGTTTGCCTCATGCATATGAACCCTAACATAATTTTCACATAATAAGCATATGTGTCTATATGCATATCACTTTATTGGATGTGTGCCTGTGTATGAGTGTGTGTTGCTTGGATATGCCCACGCCAGATTGCGATTATGTCTATATACATACATATGTATCTGCAGCTATATACACACATACCTACATATGTGCATAATTGCTATTAGCTACAACTAACGCCTCGTTGTAATAACATTTACTTTGCCCTTTCTTTGGCCAACTCATTTTCACGCTTGAACTTTGGCCAGAAATTCCAGAAAGCGAAAACATTTTGTTTCCACCAACTGTGCCTTTTGTATCTGTGTGTGTGTGTATTTGGTGGTGTATCTGTGTGTAATGACAGTATTAGTATTAGTGCGCGTAAAAGTTTGTATTCTACATATGCTTGTTAACTTAAAACTGACCAAATTGTTCTGGATTTTAAGAGGTTTTTATAAAAAGTGAAAAAAGTCAAAAGAGAGGTTAATTAAAATATGCGGAGCTATTCCGATATAATTATGTGAGTGTTGCTCACTAACTTAACATCTTTTTTTAATTATCGATTTTTATTAATCGATCTGGGAGATTCTGTTTTCAATTTTTATCTTCAAACTCATTTTGTTAAAATTTGTGACCAAAAAAATTCGACTCCTTTTTAAGGCAAATATTATCAAAGAACTTATGAAAAAGGAAGTCGTAGATCTTTGAGATTGTAGTTGTAGATCTTTGAGATTAAATTTCCATTATTCATCTTGAAACTCATTTTGTTAAAATTGGTGCAAAAAAAATTGTTTCCGAGAAGGAAATGAGTAAGTCCCATGTAGCATATTTCAAAACGAAAGCAAAGACAAAAGAAATTGATCATGCCACATTGCTCTGTCTAAAGCAGCAGAAGGTAGAAATTTTGTCAGAAGACGCATTTTAGGCTCACCTTAACCTCAAATGGAGAAATTTTAACATCATCATTTAAAAAAACAAGTGGTATAAAGCCGGTAAATCCGAGATCCAAAAAACCACTACACTCAAGGGTTTTGAAAAATCCACCAAAATACCTTGAAATAGCTAGTACCTGAGATAACTTCCAAAAACTAGCTATTATGCTATTTTTATTATGCCATTAAAAAAAAACGGTTTTTGGATTCGGAGCTTAGAACATGCTTACCGCATTTTTTTGCAGTCATTGAATCCGATTCCGAGCTAAAAAAAAACCATAGTACTTCACGCTTTTGAGATAACTTCTATAAAACGAGGTATCTCAGAACACTAACTTCATTTTTTAGACATCGTTTTCGAACTCATCAACCCCAAAAACATACGAAAAATATTGTCAATTTTTTTGTGCGGTTTTTTGAAAAAAAATCGCTTTTCGTGTTCGGAGGCGACCATTTTTATTCTACGTTTTTGAGTTCGCTCAGTCCGAATACGAGTTCCCAGCACATCAGAGTACTGACATTACCTCAAAAATGAGATATTTTGGAGATTATCTCAGAATCCTGGGGTGCTGAGACCTCGGATTCGGACTGAGCGACCTGAAATAAATCTATAAAAAGGTTGTATGAGGTTTTTTGAGGTTATCTCAAAACCCGTGCTTGTAGGAGTTTTTTAGACCTAAAAAAAAAAAATTTATCGAAAAAAGTGTTGTATGATGTGATTTGAGACTATCTTACAACCCGTGATTGTAGGGATTATTGAAACCTTGGATTCGGAGTCAACGGCTAAAAATCTTTTTGGATAGCACTGTTTTTTTGGGCGCCTGTATAATCCAAATGAGCTTTTAACTAATCTTGTGAACTTCAATATAAAATCCTGATGGTATATGATTCAATCCACAATCTTTAAATTAAGGTCAATGCAAAAAAAAAGGAAATCTGTGAATATTACCAACTACGAAGAAAAAAGTATATTCCAGAAAGTTTCTGTCGAAATTATAAGAACGACAAAAACAATCGATCAGGCCATATTCGAGCATAAGATGGCTTTTCCCCTCCCTTAGATAAGTACGTCGAAATTTGAACACCTTAACCCAAGTCTGTTTGCAAGCTCATGTAAACTTTAATATAAAGTCTCGATGAAATAGTCCAGATTTGGATATAAGCATATGAATGTGAATATTTGTGGATGATGAATCTATCCAAGTGGAAAATTAAAGCGATGAACTGATTAAATTTTAAGAGAAGATAAATGTATGTTCGGAATAAAAGTATCCAAATACTGAAATAACTGAAATTTGTTTCAAATAGTGAAATTATTAGAAAAAAATGTTTATTTACAGAAAAATTCAAGATGCTTTTAAGGCCCAGATGCTGTCAGAGCAAATCTTAAGTAAAATATAATTTTTTGGTCTATGTTGCATAAAGATAGACGACGATGTTGATGACAATAATTGCAACGGAAGATCTTGATGAAAGATCTTTTTGCATGTTAAAATGTTTCTGAAACGTATTCCGAAATACGATTCTTAGTAAAAAAAATGGTCAATGTTGTTGTTAGTTCGCTAGATTTAATTCTGGTACTAACTGGTTCCTAAAACGAAATGGAACAGGTAGAGAATATAGTAAGCCCAATTGTTAAGCTCGCCTCGGAGTCGTAAAATAAGCTTGCACTTGGTTACTTAAACAGCATAAATCTAATATTTTCAGGTATCATTAAAAACGAAGACTTCGGAATTTTGACCGATTCAATACTAAGCTAGCTGTCATTAATTTTTTTTTACCAAACTTCTTATAGCAGGATATGTTAAAAGAGCTATGAACAACTAGCGAAACTAAAATTCCAAGAAGCTGTCTAGAAATCTAGTAAATTACTATTAGGATGCTCACTTAAAGAGGCAGAAATGCCTAAAAGCGAGCAACCCTAACTACAAGGCATGAAGGCAAAAGTGCCCGACCAAGGAGTATGAAAAGTTACCAATGCTTACACTTTAGCATATTGTTTGCTTTAGTTTTGTTAAGGAAATGTTTTTGTAAGAAAAATTATATTTGAGAGCATAAAAAAATGTTTGTATAATAAATGTTTTATGATCTTCTACTGCAAAGAAATAGCAACTTTAATTATGTTTAAAAAGAAACATAACTAATACCTACTTAATAATATTTACAAAAAATCTATACCCATGACGTTTGCTTACAGACAACTTCTTATTTTTTTAAGACACTAGAAGTGCTAAACAATACCATAATCACAAACCTATGGTCACACTCGTAGATATTGGCGCTTTTTACAACACTCTTTTGGGCAAGAATGCCCTTTTTTTGCGTAGTCAAGCGTTTAGGTCGGGTATAAATGCCCAATATTTTTAGTGCCAATTGTTCTTGAACACTTTGCGCTATTACCATTTTGCATTTATGCCAGACAAAGTAAAGACCTCATATATATTTTGAAAGTTCATGTTTAGCAAAATTGCTAAACTTTTTATTTTATCAATTACTTTTAAACTGTGACATGTTTATCTTTCAATCCATAGCTATAATTATCTCTGAAATCAACAATCAGTAACTCTTACAGCTGTCATTACAACAGTTCCATCTAATCTATGAACTAATCACAAAAATAATCCTTCAACTTATCCATACTCAAAGCACATTAAGGGGCCACTTAATCATGCAACATCACTCAAGCTGTGGCAATCTATGGCAGCCACAAAATGAGTCTAACTACATATACGAGTTTATATTGTACATATTTACTATAGAATGGAAAAAGCACATTAAGATATATAAGTATTCTGTCTTCGCCGGCGCCCACATTTCAAATCTTCTGGCGCCGGTTGCTGTACAACAAAAATATGCAGATAGTGCCGAAGTTTATATGCTCTTTAAATTTAAATTAAAGGAACTTGAATTTTAAAATCGAATACAAAATTTTTTTTTTCCTTATTTTTTAAGTTTTTGTCCGTACTTTGGATTCGGATTCAGCGTACTCAATAGTCAATTTATGATTTCTTCTATCAAATTATAATATTTTTAATGAAATTTTCATCTTGAACTTTTTTGTTCACTTTACATTTTCATAATAAATTCTTCCTTTTACTGAACCCTAGTTGTTCAATATTCGATTCTTAGATATTACAAATCGCATTTTTTATAAAACATTATAAATGCTTTAAAGTTGCCCAGTTTTATTTCTCAGTACAATGTCCAAAATTTTGCAACCTGCACTTCTTGGCACAAATCAAATTTTTCAACACTAAATGTAGTAAATCAAAAGAAAAAATTGTTATTTATCGTT
The DNA here is from genome assembly GCA_949987675.1 of Chymomyza fuscimana. NCBI lineage: Eukaryota > Metazoa > Arthropoda > Insecta > Diptera > Drosophilidae > Chymomyza > Chymomyza fuscimana. The sequence goes on along the minus strand of OX465090.1, from coordinate 17,109,060 downwards.
TTTAATTTTTAAAGTCGGTTTTTCTTACAAACTACTATTTTTAAAAATTTATTGAATTCCCAAACAGTCGACAGCAGCCATTTTTTATTACCAGTCGTAAATATTGGGTGAAGCTAAAACTCCACCAAGTTTAATTTTTTTCGAAATAAGTTTGCAGCATCATAAAAAAGTATAAGGGCTTTGCAACACTTTTTCGTTCGTAAAGTCCTCTAAATTATTAAGACCTATTTGACTTATTTTTTTTTTAAGTTTTAATATTTGTACAAAATTTTCATATGATTTTTTTTTGTGATTTTTATTATTTATTTTTTTTTTAAAACCAAATCACTTACATCGCTATCATTTGGGTTAAAAATCATGGTTTCGTTTAAAAAATAAAATTAGTTATAAATAAAACGATTAAATTATATTAATTTTTCGTGCATCCAATTTCAAATTTTTTACTGTCGATATGTTCTCATATTTTTCTTGCTCTAAACAGCTGAGCGGCTTTTATTCAAAATTTATAAACAATAGTGTTGCCAGAGTTTTGCTTTTAAGCTCATTTTTTGTTGTCTAGAGCTTGTCACATTTCCCATTTTTGGGTTGATTCAGTAGATAATAAAAATTATTATCACTAAATGTCAAAGAATATTTAAAAAATTATTTCTTTTTTTTTTTAAACATATATTTTTTTGATTTTATTTCAACAAAACAGTCGTATTCAAAACACATCCAAAATTCGCTTTGGTTAAGTTGGAATCACCAAACGTTTGAAATCAGAACGAAACCGAATATTTTAATCGATTTCGTTTTACGTAGCAGTGCTGAATATTTCAAAATTTTATATGTTATTGTGAAGCTAAAATATCTAAGTTTCTTAATATTTTGTACATGTTCAATACACTGAGAAAAATAATTTAGAATTTCGACACAAAAGTTTGCGTTTTGCCCTTGAAAAATGAATTTGCAGTGTCAAAAGTACGCCTAAGGCGATTTTTATTATTGAGAGTAAAGTTTTTATTTGAAAAGCGTTTGTTGACAAAAATTCTTAATTTGAGTAAATTTCGAATTATTCTAAGTAGAATATCTCTCAAGGAGCATTTTGGTGTACCCAATGTTTAGTCTTGATGCTGAGATTGAGTGTATTCATTGTATTGAAACCTAATGTAAAAAAGAAAGAACTATGTTTAGTCTTAATATTGAAAATGAGTCTAATTGAAAATAAAAATAGAGAACGAAGATTACTTATAAATCTTAGAGAGAATAAATTTTAGTGTTGAGCAAACTCGAATTTCGAAGTTACAATCGGCTCTTTTTTTTTGAGTGTGAGCCCTTGAATATTCAAGTTTTTATAAATTTGGAACACATTCCTTGACGCGCTAAGAAATCACACTCTAAATGAAATTTGAAGTTTTTACTCGTAACCGTCCTGGATTTTGACAACAATCTTTTGTTTTGACTTTCAAAAAGAGTTAGCTCCTTTTTTTTGGTAATCACTTTTGGCTGTTTCAAGCATGCACGAACGCATCCTAAGGGTATCAGAATTAAATATAGACCATTCAAAAGTTGCCTCTGAAAGAGCATACAAATCTACACACACCCTAAACACATTTATTTTAGTTTTAATCTAAATCAAATATGTGCATATAAAATACAAATAAAATACAAATCAAGCAGCGCTAAAATTAACACCATCCGCTTGCCGCTCTCTCTCGCCCTCTTTGGCAATCTTTTGGTCCACTCTTGTGTGAGAGGCAATAAATAAATTACTTATTTCTGAGTGAATTTTTAAGCCGTTGGCGAATAAAGACATTACTCATACGCCGTGTGTTTCGTTTATAAATATGTAGTGCATAAAGTTAAGGCGGCATGATGAATGTTCGTTCGGCTTAGCAACAACAAAGCAACATTAACAAAAACAACAACAACAACAATAGCCAGCAGCAGCAAAAGCCGCAAATTAGCCAAACAAAAAGTTGATGGCTTTTTGTTTTTTTTTTTTTTTTTTTTTTCGTTGCTCTTATATAAATAGTGCAAAACAGAATAAAAATCAAAAGAAAAACAAAAAAAAAACATAAGTGTATAAATAAATGAATAAAAATAAAATCAAAATCCAGAAAATGAGTCAGCAAGTGAAATTTCTTTTATGCTCGAGGGCAGGTTGAAGAGTAATGGGCAAAGAAAGCATAAATTTTAAGAAAAAAAAATTTAAAAAAGTTATATAATAATAGAAAATAATAATATTTTATTATATAATGAGGCTTTGAGGCACTGCTTTCAGTACAGAGGAGCTTCAATATGTTTTGGCAGAATACTTAAAATAGCTCTATATCGTTTTAAGGAAATCTCTTGCCGATCTTAATTTTAGTTCGAATTTGCTTAAAACAAGCTTTTTTCAGTCCCAGAAAGTATAAGAATTATTTGTTTTCTATTTTTTTCAAATTAAGCTTAAAATATTCTCAATATCATATTTTCATCGAATCCTCAAAATGATTCAGCAAGGAGAGAGACTTGAGAGATTAGGAATGCCCACCAGCTTTGACCCTCGAACTTCTCAGATCTCAACCCCCTTCCACCCCATTCTTTTCATGCTTTCTCTTCCTCAAACATAATTATGCAACACAATGCACCACATGATCTCTGGTTGATCTGTGTTTATTTGGCTGAATAGCCTTATTAACCTAAGCTAACCTATTCTAAATATCAACATTCCAACAAAGCACTTCCTTTTAAAACCTTTTTCAACTTTCTCGAATTAAAAATTTTTGTCTTAGAAATCATCTAAAATCAACCAGAATTGTTTTTAAAACCATTCCAACATTTCTCAAAGTTCTCTTAAAATAAAAATTTTACGCTCAATAATGCCTAGAAAAATTGCCTTTGGATTACTCACTATTGAGCGCAACCTTTTTTCTCAGTGTACCACCAAGGCTCAGAGGTGGAAAAATTTCAAATATAGTTGTACTGAGAACTAAGTCGTAGCATTTCTTTTATAGCTCAACTTATCATTCGAAGGAAGTCTTTTTTGAGCAAAGCTATTTCTTCAAGTTTGTTTTGGAATAAAATAAAGTTCGTATAAAATCTGAAGAATCTGTAGCTTGGGGTGTCTTTCCGACCATAAGGTTGAAATTTTTCTTTTGTCGTATGGCTTCGCTTAGGATTTTGCGGAATCTGTATGAATTATGCCCCATCTCAAAAATTCATTGACGTCACCTTGTTTGTCGGCAGACCTTCCTTGGCATCTACTTGTTAAAAAAAATCGTTGACTTTGACTGTTCTTTGTTGTCGCTATACGCGTCAACAAAGCAAACTCTACCTTTGGTATGCTGAGAAACATATGGAAATCGAGCCAAATATCTCGCAAAACGAAGCACCGCATCTTCGAATCAAATATAAAATCTGTGCTCTTCTATGGTTGTGAAACATGGAAAACCGCATCGAGTCAAAAATAGAAATTTTCATAAACAAGTGTTTGCGCAGAATACTTGGCAAAAGATGATGTGAAAGAATAAGAACTGAAGGAACTGTTCCGGTTCAGATTGGTAGGCGGAAATGGCGATGGATTGGTCACACGCTTCCTAGACCTGCGAACCATATTACAAGAGCAGCACTCAGGTGGAACCCCCAAGGCTCTAGAAGCCCTGGTGCACCAGCACAAACTTGGCGCAAAACTATAGACAGAGAACTGGAATGATATTCTATGCCGCGAAATACCTAATAGAGTTAGGTTTAGATCTGGTAGAGGCTCTCGCTCCACGAGGAGAAGAGGACAACAGTGGTAGTAGTAGTTACAAGTGTCGTAAATGGTCCTCCTATGGCGTTCAATTATATCCAAACTTTCCTTCAAAAAAAGCAGATCACGTTTGTCCTTGACTTCAAGTAATTGTGCCACCTTTCTGTTCAGAAAATAGCTTCCTTACTGGTTCAATAGTTCACGTACGCTCGCAAAAATCTTGCCAAAAATTCATTTGTCTAACGTTCATGAAGATTTAGAGAATTAGGCCAACTAGTATTTCTGGGATTTCGTCCAATTCCGTCGATCATGAGCTCTTATACCCTGCACTTAGATGAAACCCTAATATTGCAATTACCCCAACACAAAGTCTTTGACATTCCATTCATTCATTTCATTTGCTAAGCTAATTACTTTTCATTCAGCCCTCGCATAGATAGCACTTTTTGTTGCCACATCCTCAAGTTATTTGCGTATGATAGTTTTCTTTTTAAGTTTTTCCCATTTCCTTGTTGCAACTCATCATTGGCACATGCTGCATGTGTGTGTGTGTGTGTATGCTGATTTTCTGCTTTGTGGCATGCTCTGTTATCCTGTGGCTATAATTTTGTTGCTACTATCCGTACACCCTTTCCCTTACCCTTGCCCCTGTCATTTTGCAATCAGCCAGCGTCAGTTTTCATCAGTTGCATGTGTGTGGCATAAAGACCGTCACTGCAACGACGCTCTACAACACCTTTGGCATCATCCTGGTTTTTCATTACTCCTCAACATATCCATGCAATACAAAAACAAAAAAAAAAAAAACAAGCAAAAGGCAAATGCTTTTCTCATCGTTTTCCCTCGTACCTTATACACTGTACTGATTGGAACAGGGCTATTGTGGCACAGTCAGGAATACAAAGTTTTTCCAAAAGTTGGCATGACCAGTTGCTTCGTATTTCAAGCTTTTAAAAACGCAAGAAACCAAGTCAATAAGGTGCAAAATTTGGAAGAACTCCTCTATTTCAATATCATTCACCAAACGTAACACCTTCGATGTATTGCATCTCTAGGCGGAGAAGCCATGAAGGCCACAGACTAGACTCTCATCTAATATTGTGGCTTTGGCGCTGCTGTGAGCCTAATAACCAATGCAACGTTGCCTTTTTTCAGCAGCAAACTGGCTGCAGTGTATGCCACTATTCAACACTGCTGACACGGATTCATTTTTTTGCTGCTGCTTCGTGCGGGTTCTATCTCCTGTTGTCATTTTAATTGTTGTTTACTGGGCTTGTCAAATGCGCACTTCAACAGCAACAACAACAACACACAGTGAGAAAAAAAAAAAAATGAAAGCTTCGCATGCGGCTTGTGGCAAACTCAGTCATGACAGGCTGACAGTCTGAGGCGCAGACTGAATGAGTGAACCGTTCGTTGGTCATCCATTCGTATCCGTCATGGCGGCCTGGTGTTGCTGCTTCACTCGTCTCGTTTTGCCAGGTTGTCATTGCCATACGCTCTGATTTACTGACCATCAAGCACACACACATACGTACACACAGATACAAAAGTATCTGCCACACATACTGCTGCATATGCATGAACTACGCTTACCGCCTGACAATTTCCTTTACGAGTTTTCCTTTTTGTTCCTTTTTTTTTTTTTTTTTTGGCAACTTGGCTTAATGTTTTGCGTTTTTACGTTTATGAATTTTAAACAGTTTTAAGCGCGTGTTTGCCTTTTTTTGCTTTTTGCTTTTGTTTTAATGAAATTGGCGTTTTTATTTTTTTGTATCTACGGTTTGTTTGGCTTGAATCTGTCCAGTCTGGCAAAAATTCACTTGACAATATTTTTTAATAAGCCCCAGCAAGAAGACAAACAAAATTCAAGTGAAAATCTCTCTCGTTTAAGTCTCTTTTTTGCGTGTTGCTACAATTTATGTTTTATTTATTGTCACCTAACTGAGTAAAGTGCACAAAACGCTGCCGGCTTCAGCTGTAGCTGGGTTTGCTGTGTCACCCAATCCACAAAAGAATTGAATACCATGAACTCGACCCTTTATTTGCACTGCGCTTTGCCGAGGATTTGGCTTTGGCTTTGGCTTGGCTTTCAAGTGATTATGATTATTTTTTATGCACATAACGTTACGTATACGACGGACGTACGGATTGGCAACCCTAAAAACAAAAACAAAAAAAAAAAAGCCAAGCTCATCAGCCATGTCAAAAAGCGAAGGTCCAAAACAAATACTGAAACATATGAAAAGGTAAAATGCGGCCTGAAGCAGGGCTAACACACACACACACAGAGATACAGGGGAACACACAGATACAAATACAGCTACAGTCTAAGCCTGCAAGTGTGTCTATGTTTTTAGCCAAAGGCCAGTCAAATGTACAAACAAAGCGACCCAAGAGAATGAGCAAATTTAACAGAGAGAGAGAGAGAGGGAGAGAGAGAGAATTATGCTTTGCGTTGATTTTTACTGTTTATTACTCCAACGGCATATGTTTTGAGCCATCCCAATCTCCTTCAGCTCGCTCCAAACCGCCAACTGCTAACTCGCTCTATTTGTCTGGCCATTTGTGTGTTTGCCTTGCTGTAAGCAGTTAATTGGATCATCTGAGAGCTCAGGTCTTTCATGCCACATGCCACGTGCATTTGTCTTCTTCTATGCACGCCTTTGACATGAGCCTGTGTGTGTGTGTTTTAGTAGCTGTATCTTGTAGCTTGTATCTAGGTGTGCGCATCTTAGGCAAAAACAGCATAAAAGATTGTTGTTGCATACTTCATGGCGCACACTCTTAAATTTTTAATAAGCTGTCATTCACAGCAGCCAGCCAGTCAGTTGCTTGCCACACGTCAATCTGCTGCTAACATAAATGTCAACATGTTGTATATATGCACATATACATATACCTTATATATATATATACCATATTTATATATGTATCTGACGTGTAACGTTTGCCACTTTTCATAGAATCTATTAAATTATTTTTGTTGCTAATAAATTTCTATATAAATAGATGCAGCACATGTTTTTACTTTGTGGCATGTTTTTCCATATCTATATGTACATTATGTATCTGTGTGTGTGACTTGTTTGTTTGTGTTTGTTGCACAGCTGCAATGTTTGCTTACACTTAAGTAAAAACAATTCTTTTGAATTTCTTCAGCTTAGACAATATGCGAATCTTTCGACAATAAATACATATATGAGCATATCTTCTTTTTTTGGAAAACGCTCTGCACATGCGCAACAATAACAAAAACAATAACAATGCGCAATCGAATAACAACAACAATATCAAAACAAAAAAAATATAGATACATGGAAAGATGCAGTGAAGCAGCGTTGGAGGGCAGGAGAAAGGCGCTGTAGTAGCAACGGCAAGTTGAACCACGGCTACTGTCTAACTTTGTTCGTTTTTGTGTTGCGTGGGTTGATCGTAAAGCTTAGCAGATTGTAATCACTTGGAAAACACACAAATGGATTAGAACAGACTGTAGGGCAATCTTTATGGGAAATCTTTACTGTGAATTAATAGAATCAAATTTTTTATTTTGATGACGTAAAATGTCATTAGTCTTTGAAACCTAGCAAACTTTTTTGGTATAGTAACAAAGCATTCTAGAAGCCTTTAAAATAGTACTTTGCATAATATTAATAAAAATAATAATATGGATTATGAATTTTGAGTTGTTGAATTTTAAACTGAGGTCCGAAAAATCACAAGATAACATCTAAAACGTTTGGGCGTTTTTTTTTTTTTTCGATTTATGGTTTACAAAAATGTTTCGTTAATATTTTTGAGATCGCTGAATCTGAATCCAAGGTCCAAAAACTACACTACGCTGAAATCTCGAATTCGGTCTCAGCGAGCCCAGCAACTTATAGTAAAAATAATCGATTTATTTTTAAAAAAAAAAACCACCACTTTTTTTTTCGAGACCGTTTCTACGACAATGTTTTTTATATATTTTTTGAGTCGCTGAATACGAGTCCGAAGTTCAAAAAACAAACGACGCCCAAGGGTTCCGAGCTAAGTTCTCAAAACCTCATAAAACTTTTTTGCGATTTATGGTTTTCAACGATCTTTTACATATGTTCTTAGGGTCGATGAATCTTAAACCGTGGCCCAAAAATACCTAGCACGTCAGGGTTCTGAGATAACCTTCAAAATATGAATTTTTTGTTGTAAAGCCAGAACTCCTAAATTCTGGGGACTCGGCTTCGGATTCAGCGACAGCAAAAATATATTGTAAAAACGGTAACAGTCAAAAAAAAAAAACATGATTTTTTGAGAGCGTTTGTAAGACGATGTTTTTATGCATTTTTGGGGCTGCTAAGAGCAAAACCGATATTGAAAAAAGCAAGTCAGGTTGCTAAAATAGGGTTTGAGGTTGTTTCAGAGTCTTTGGATTTTGGAGGTTTTTCTACCTCGGATTCAGTGGCCGCAAAAACGTATAAACACACAAAAATTGATTAATATTTGCCAAGTACCCAACAACATTTTTTTCTAGACAATATTTTTTATATTTATATATTTATACATATGTCAAAAAAAGAAACTCCAGCACGTCAGCATTCTAATATAGCCCAAAACAAAGCTAATTTTTTTGAGATTTTAGTGCTCTAATTAAATTGAAAAAAAATATAATTTTGTTCCCCAGCTAAGCAAAACTTTATTATGTTAGCAGGCCACCTTTAAGATCTTTATGAGCTCTTTCCAAATTCAAATTTGCCAGTCAGTCTAATTTTTAAAATAAAGCTAGTTATGGAATTTACGGAGTTAACCAGTCAGTACGTAATTTTTTAAAATGCCTTGATTTTAAGAAAGCCTCAAGTCAAGTTGTAAAGTAATAAAAACTATACCTTAGCATAAGAAGACTCTTTGAGATAAAAGAAAAAACAAAGGAAGCATGTCTGACAGAAATACTCAACTAACGACTTAAATGATGCAGAAAGGCAAAAGTGCCAGACCAATAGCGTGAGCCATAATAGACAGCTTTTTAGAAGTATCACATGGCATGCTTTGTTTTTAATAAGAAAAGTTTTTGTAAGAAAAATGCAATTTAAAAGCTCTTTTAAATATTTCTCAAAAAAACTTTCAAAATTATTAAAAAAAAAAAGAAACAGCTCATCATACTTTTGACGGTTTATTTTTCTGTGGCATTACAAGCACTAAATAAAAGCATAAACCAGAATTAAAAAAATATGTACACAATTTTGGGCAGAAGCGCACTACTTTTTGTAGTCAAAGGTCTGGATGGGGCAGAAATGCAGTATTTTGTTAGTGTACGTTGTTCTTGAACTTATCTGCTCTTTTGTACGCCAAAGTAAACACTCTGATTATAAATAAGTAAAGGGTGTTTTTTTAGTGTTCGGCTTTTTCCAACAAATATACTTAAAATGGCAAATTTTTTAGAACTATACTAATAAAGGGTTTCATATATTAGCTGCGACTATTTGTTTTCGAAAGCTCTTAAACACGAAAGATTTCATTTCTGACAAACCCTTTTTCACACGAAATATCGTGTTCATTATCTTAGTAACGTATTAGTTCGTGTATTTATAAAAACAAGAAATACTTCCTTATTGAACACTCATGGCTTAAAGCTTTCATTAACCACTTTATAAGCTTTACAAGGTTGTAAATGGGAATCCAATTGAAAAATTACGCCTTAAGATGTGTAAGCATTTTGATGACATAAAACAGTTAGAACCGCATAAAGAAATCGATGTATTTAACAAAATCGGGAGCGCCAGTTCTTTTCATGTGGCTATTGGGAGTTTTATGTTTCACTTCTAAAAATAACTGCCCATAAATAATGTTTGTAAATCATTTTGCTGATTAATAAACCAATGGCAATAAAAACACGACACCTTTAAGTTGTTAACTTTTCCTGAAAAAAAGCACCCCATATCAGCGTAATAATGCATACATGCATAAACATACTAAACTAAAAACTGAACTTTTGTTTAACAAACGCTGCTTATGGTATAAAATTATATAATATTTTATTTTTCAGTGTAAAAAAAACAGCAACTAAAACTTTGAAAATATTTGTATGTTCATCTGTTTCCTTTTAACTGCTAGGCCGCGTAATATAATTTGACAAAAGAAGTATTTTTGGAAGCATTTTGATCATCCGCTGGTTATAGGTTATGTGACGTCACATTTAATTGAATTTAAAATTTATGCTTTGATTCAAAGAACATTTTTTTAATGCTGCCATGTTGCCTATGGAATGAAAGGGCTTAGTGAGCACAATTTGCAAATTTAGACAAGTTAAAAAATGTATATTAAAAAATTAAAAAAAAATTTGAAGCACTTAATTATAAAATAAAATTATTATGAAATCAAAAATCTTTTACTTAGACAGTAAGTAAATGCATTCCAAATTATAATGTTAACAGAAAAATATAGTAATGAGTAATAATAAATTTTAAAATTCAATTTTAAATATTTCAAAAAGAACTGTAGAAAATAAATTTCTTTAGTCAAAGCCTAACTCCAAACCAAAGCTTTATCAATTTAAAATCCTTAAAATTCAAAATTTAAAAAAAAAATAATAAAACCTTTGGTTTCTGCTTGAGAACTTTTCTAACAGCCCTCGCTGCAACTAGCATCTAATGATATGTATGGCATATAGACACAAAAAAAAAAACACACATACAAAAACCGACATAAATCAAAATGTGTGCAATTTTTTTTTTGTTTTTTTTTCCCCGTATTGTGTTTGTTGTTGCAGCTACAAAGCAAAATAGTAGCTGCAGCATTTGGCTGCCACATGAGAGCAGCTGAGGCAGCCAAAACGATTCGTGGCATCAACTTCGACTTACTAAGTGCCGCTAAACGTAATGTAAATAAGCATTTAACAGTGGCATCAACAACAACAACAACAAATGGCATTACAAACAACGCGCAAATAAATCGCATTGAAGCAAGAATGCGCCAAAGATGCAACAACAACAACAACAGCAACTGCAACAAAAACAACTAAACTCAGTGTCGGTAACATTTACAACATGCAACAGATTTATGCCTGCAACATCAGTACACAAACAAAGCGACATTGGGTGTTGCTCATGTTGACTTATGCAGCAGCTGAGCTCAGCTGCTGCCGCTAATGTTGCACGCTTCACAACACTTGAACATGCGATACAAGATTTCCAGTAGCGGCTGCTGTTTTGTCTTGTTCTTGGTACTGATGTTGTTGTTGCTGCTGTTTGTGGCAGCAACAAGACAGCAACTCTACAAGAGAGCCATATAGGCAACTGTTGCACCTTGCAGCAAACAGCTAGAACTGGGCGCCATTTAAAAGCGCTGCCAATTGCAAAGAATTACCAAAAAAAAAAAACCAAAAAATTTTAATTAGTTGATACAACAGTAGAATACCCTATCATACTTTTTATACCATAAAAAACATGGTGTACTATGGTGGTTATGGTTTAGATAGTGTTTAGAAAAAAGTCATAACTTTTTTGTTTATTAGGCTCACATAAGTTCACCGAGCCAGTTTGGTGTTACCTGCTTGTGTGTAAAATATCAACAAAAAGTGTAATTAATAGAGGGCATCAAAAATTCGTTCATCATTGTTCAAACTTAATTATTTTTACTACTACTAGACTGGTGGATCTTAAATAACTAAGTATCTAAGCTTATAAAAAAAAAAAACAGTCGGAATTCAAGATTCCTGATCGCAAATTTTGAATCAAATCGAAAGAAGATTAAAAAATGTCTAAAAACGTGACCAAAATGTAAATTTCAGAAATTTTAAATATCTTAAAATAAGATCTTCAAAATCTTGATATAAGACAAAATTTGAATATAATTTTTATAATCGTAAAAATTTTTAAACTTTGTTTAAGTTTACGCGACCATATTTTGAATTTTTTCTTATTTTAACTATATTTGCTATTGTTTTAAGTTTAAAATTAAGAAACTTTATTAAAGAATTTTTTGATATTAATTGTAGGCCTTAAAAAGTATTTTATGCATATTTGATCATACCATCAGAATTTACGATCTAATCCAGTTTTAAAAGGTGTACAAGTGAGCCAAAGTATTTGTAGTTTGGATGAAAATCGCGAAATTCTTCTACAGTAGAAAGGGATTAGGTGTCAATAGCGACTAGCTAAGCGCTTGTACATGTTACGGTAGGATTTGATGCCTTTAGCTTTCATTAATTATCTCCAAGATTACATTGTTTTACCGAAGGATGAACGGTCAGACAAACATGGCTCAATAAATACCCCAGTCGATAATGATAACTCCTGCTACCAATAGTTTACAATGCCCAAGTCTAAATCCCTATGAGTACAGCGCAATTTGCAGCTACGTCATTCATGTTTCTCTGAAAAAGAGAGCACTGGTTCAATTTTCGTATGGTAGCTATATAAAATAGTATATCAATTTTGATTAAACTTCACACAAATGACTTCAAACTTCACCTAAAAACGTATTAGAATTTTTTTTTTTTAATATCATGACCAAATTTATGTCAGTTGTATTTAGTTTTGGACTAAACAATTGTGTGAAGCTTGATCAAAATTGGTACACTATTTCATATAGCTACCATACAAAAATTGAACCAGTTTGCTGTGCAGTTTCTTCTTTGTGTTACCTTTTAAAATTCATTGCATCAGGAGGATTTTTATTTTTCGCGTTCGGACAGAAAAATTTATTGCGAAGGTTCTTTAACTAGTGTGGCATTTAAACCCACAAAAAACCCTTGGCTCTCTTTACTCGTAGGAAGTCAGCGGTCAGTATTGCATTGCAAGGGTTTAGTTGAAACCAGTGGCGGAACCATGGGGGGTTTGTTTCGTGTCCGGAACCCCCCAAATGTTTGATAAGTAAAAAACATCCCTCCCCCAACAAGAAATCTTGGATCCGCAACTGGTTGAGACTTAGTAGCTCCTACCCTTACTCCGATATGCTGTTATGAAGAATTTTGCAGTTTTTCTTCTCCGCTCCTTCATTATTCTGGCTTACATTTCTGTAGCTATATTCCAGTATTTCAGGTGCTAAACAGATGTATAGGAAACACCATATGCCTGAACAACATGGTACGACTTATGTTGGCTGAATTCTAGGCAAAGTGTGTTCCCAATACATAGGTATATTTAAATTCCCGATGTCTCTCCTCACTCTCTCTCTTCCTCAGTCTCACTCTCTAGCTCTCTCTCTCTTTCCCTCGCTCTCTCTCGCCCTCGCTCTCTCTATGGATCTCTCTCGTTCTCCGTCGCTCTGTCTCTCGATCTCTCACTCTCCCTCGCACTCTCTCTCTCTCTGTTATAGAAAAATTACTCAACAGGTGTCGCATATATATCATAGACGAGCATTTAGCAAGACATCCTGCAGTTGAATTCTAATAACTAAGAAGAATCCATTTGTCTTAATTTTTCACTCTCTCGCTCTCTCTCTCTTTCCCTCGCTCTCTCTCGCCCTCGCTCTCTCTATGGATCTCTCTCGTTCTCCGTCGCTCTGTCTCTCGATCTCTGACTCTCCCTCGCTCTCTCTCTCTCTGTTATAGAAAAATTACTCAACAAGAGTCGCATATATATCATAGACGAGCATTTAGTAAGACATCCTGCAGTTGGATTCTAATAACTTAGAAGAATCCATTTGTCTTAATTTTTGTCTGAAAATCTAACAATTTGGTTGGTTTTTTGAGTATGCCGCATCGTAGACTCACGCAGCAGTTTTAAAGTTTTACTCCCCAGAGGCTACAATAAGACAAATGTTTTCAGCCTTCCTTATCCTAGTTTCCCGACTGTATCTCGTTGACTATAACTTTGTATCTATTCACATTTTTAAATTTTAACAAAGAGATATGTGTGTTTGTCAAGTTTTAGATCAAAACATTTGCCAACAAGTTTGAAAACCGCAAAAGCTCCCTTGGAGCGAAGGGCGAGTAGATATCAAGCATCATCTGTTCCGGGATTATGCTCATCTGTAGTCTCCTTAGCTCTTGTAATCTCCGAAATCTGCATGTTCATACAGACAAGCTGATTGACATTGCTCAATTAATATTCGAATCAATGCTCATAATTTTGATATAAACAGCCCATGTACTGCCACACCCCCTGCTGCAGGTTGCACGATTCCAAATTACCCCTAAGCCCTAAGAGTAAAGAGTATAAAAACCGGAGGAAATTTTCAAATACTTGCATAATTACAAACAAATAGCGTTAAGTACAAGCACAAGAAACATAATTTACTCTGTCTTAAATCATTTCACAAAACCGCAGCTGGAGCAGCGTCAGGGGCAGGTGCAGGGGCAGCAGTTGCAACAACTACAACAACAACAATAATCATGTACACCCTAGAAACAGTTGCCTGCTTTGCTTTTTATAGCGCTCAGATACTTTTGCTTTCGTCTTCTGTTAGCTGTCAGCAGGGAAATTTACAAAAATCTAAACCAAACAGTTGCCCAAGTTGGGGCAAGCAACGTGCTGGCCAGAGCAGAGAGACGGGTGCTGCCGCTGAGGGGCTTCCGACCCGAAATTGCCTCACAAAGCGACCAAATTGTTAAGTACAACTATTTACAACAACCTGAGCAACATTTGGCTAAAGTTCTAGGTGTGAAATGCAATCAAAAGTGCAGCGGGAGCTGCAGTAAGTTTCTGCAGCGGCACAAGGGGGGCCTGCCAGGTGCCAAAGTTGTTTAATCACAAAACTTTAGACGGGTATTTTGTGTTTGCTTTTTGGCCAATTGCATTTAGCAGGATTATAGGAAATGCAGCTAATTGCTAATTAGCCATGAGACAAAGGGCGGGTAACAGTTTGGGACAGCAATATAAATCAATAACTAACTTTGACGAGTATCTGGAAGCTGACACTGGAAAGTGGATATGTAATTATTTGAGACATTTGAAGTTAATATTGGCAGCTTCTCTGTTTGGGGTCGCAAAAAATATGTTTTTGGTTTTTGGGTCTCAGATTTAGACTCAGCGAAATCGTATAAGTATTTATTGGGGCTTTTGCAATTTTCTCAGAACGCCTGGGTCTTGGGGTTTTTTGGAGCTCGAAGTCGGATTCAGTGACCGCAACATCTTTAAAATCAATAAAACTGCTTAAAGATTCTCCGCTTTTGATATTTTTACCCATACGTCTTGCTATGATAAAGAATCCATGCCAGATTTGCTTAACAATCATCTTAACGCACAAAAAAGTGCTTTGACAAGATGCCACTACTAAGTAATTAGCCGTATCCAATCCTATAGAAGACTGCGTGAGGCAGCTTTGTCAGCTTTAAACTTGGTTAACTACTTAATCCTTTATACATGTTTTCAACCATTGCCAAACCAAGCAAAACTTTGGCTCAACGTTAGTTGTTACTTGTTAAGCTAGAAACTAATGCACTTACACTTGTAGAGATTAGAGTATCTATCTAGGTACATGCTTGGAAAGTCCCAATGCTTACCTTTTAAGTACTCTTTATAGGTAGACAAATCTGCAGCTTGTTATTTAAGGCCAAAAACAATTTATTGTATTTTTTTTTTTTTGCCATTGAACAAACGAAGCAAACCAAGCTGAACCGTAGCAGCCGTCAGCTCAGCTCTCCGTGTATCCAGACAGTCAGTCAGTCAGACAGACATCCATCCATCCATCCATCCATCCATCTATGTATCTGTGTTATTTTGGGCATTTTTACTTTAATTAAATTTTACACAAATATTCGTAAAAAGTATTTGAAAATTGAAGTTCAGCAGACGGTAACAACCCCCAGAACAGCACGACGAGATTCGTATGCAAGCCCCTTTCCCCTTTCCCACAAGGAACTTAGTAAATGCCGCTACAGCATCCACAAACGAGTGGAAAAGCGTTGACAAGAACAACAATTATGTGGGGGTTGCTTGCTCACCTGTTTGGAAGAAATATTGGCAAAGGTAAAGCCCATATTCGAAAAGGGTTTCGCTTTAGCTGTTGGCCGCATCTTTTGGCCAGCTCTTTGCCAAAGCTGACAACTTGAGCATTTTGCAAAAGATTTTGGGCTTGTATCTTAGCTTTTCTTTGTCTTCCTTCTTTTTTTTTTTCATCTCATCTCATCTCATTTTTTTTTTTTTTTGGCTTGATATGGGCCTGCTTGGGCTCTGACAGGCGCTAAAAGACGACGAGATTAAGTCATCGATGCAGAAAAAAGGGGAAACTCAACAGCAACAACAACAAGAGCAGAAACAATCTTGCTTTATTGTCTGTCAGTTTGTTTTGAATACACTGCATGCAAAGCTTAAGGGTTATATTGAGTTGGTGCAAAAGACTACATCTAGAAGAAATGTGTATGAGAAGGTTGACAAAGTAATTCGTGCGTCTTTGTCAATTTGACGTAGCTCAAAAGATCGAGCTGCTTAAGTTTTTGACAGAAGACGCGTCTTCTTTTGTAGTTTTTCAGCCTAAGAGACGACGCAGTGTTGCAAGCTTCTATGCTTATATATACCTATATATAGGTAAAAGTTCCATTCAATACATTTGGAAGTAACTATTTCACATAAAAAGACTTAAAAATGTCATTCAACTGAGTTTTTCAGTGCCATAGCAATTCTTCTATGTACCAAAGCTTTTTTACAGCGGATTTCAACTTTCGGTAAAAATATTTGGAGAGTTAGAAAAATAATATCTGATTATTTGAAGAAACAGTTGTTAGCATTATTCATAATTACAGAAAAGTACTTTATACTTTCTGAAGAGATTTCCTCCAAAAACCGGGGGAAAAAGCAAAGCTTTGCACGAAGAGAGCTAAATTTCTTGTATAAATTTCCAGGGCTTAGACGCCAATATTTTTTTTTTTTTGTTTATAGGCATCGATACATCTATGTCCACGCTAGAGGTTATTTATCTCAGTAGCTTAAATTCTTCGATTCTCCTAATCTTATTTGCGGAATAAAAAGTTTTTTTTGCTAAAATGCTACCTTTGGCGATCAGGTTTTATCTAAAAAGAGTTCGAAGTTTCGGGCTCGGAGGTAAAACCAAATCTTGAATTTCCTAGATGTATTGGTTGATGCTTTATTGTATCAGATGTGATTTGTCTTTAACACATGTCCCCAAAAAAAAATCGATTTTCAGGCAGACCATGTTTAGCACATTTTTTTAGTGCCGCTGATTCCGAATTCAAGATCCCGAAAAGCCCAGCACGTCAGTAAAAAATTTCAGGCGGCCATAAACAAATTCTTGCGAATCCGGTTATTTGACAATTATTACTATAATTTGTTGGTAGTACTGAATCCGTATCCAATAGCCCAAAAGCCCCAGGGTTCTAAAATACTCCCAACTTGTTTTATGGGAATTTGAGGTTATGTCAAAACCGTGATTTTTTCTACCATCGATTTGGATGTAGGGACCACGCGTGGGAAACATGGTCCAGATGAAAATTAATGTGCTTAAAGTTGTACAACCAATCGCAGCGTGTATGGCTTGGATAATACTTGTAATTAATAACGTGTTATCGATTATCAAGATTTGGCGATTATCGCAAATCTTTAACAACTCTGTTTTAGCGTAGAGATACGACAATAATAATGTTTTTCATTATAATAATTTATATTTATAAACGGTGTTAGAAGCAAGTTTTGAGCTCATGTCGTCCTCACAGAGAGTTTGGGAAGTTTTAGGGAAAAAAAAATTAAACATATAAATTCTTTGACAAAAAAAGTAGTTCGCTCAGTGCTCCATAAGAGTCTCCAACGCAAACATATTCTTCTAAACTGTTTCAAATTGCATGTGCTCTATAGAGCATATTATAGTCGGCTTGTCTCGTAAGTAATCAGCCAGACCACTTGTTTATTGTTGTCTGTTTGCTGGCTATCTCTAGGCAGCATTCAAAATATTTTCATTTGACAAATTTTTAGATATTTTAAACACAGTGGAAAAAAAAACAAACTAGGCATGGGAGTTGCCCAAGGATGCGCCAGGCATCCCCCAATTTGTTGCTTCAATGGGGTTGCTCTTTGTCCATGCCAGGACTTGTATATTTTTTTTTTTATTATATCATATTTGGTTTGTGTTTATTCCACTGTTTATTTGTGAAGCGGGGATCGCATTACATTTCGGGCACCCTTCACAATACACTCCACGCCCGCCCGTCCCCCCTACGTCTACGGCCATTAAATTTGGTTTTATTGAATGCTGTAAAAAAAAAAAAAAAAAAAAAAACCAACAAAATCTTGTGCACGTAATTATCCTTTTCTTTACACGCTCAATGCGCTTTCGCTTTCGTTTGCGGGCTTTTTGCTTTGCACTTGCTTTAGCCAGCTGTCTCTCTGTGTGCGTCTTTGGTACTCTCTTGCATTTACTTATTATATTTATCGCATTTGCCTGTCAGTTGCTTTTACATTTATGTCGTGTGCGTTTGTATCTGTGTGCATGCTCAGTGTATCTTTGTGTGCGTTTGTATCTGTGTGTGTACTTGTTATTTCTTTGGCTATTCGTTTTATGACATCTTGTTATTTTTATTGTTATTGAGTTGCCTTTGCCTTCGCCTTGCCTCCTTCTGGAGCCGGCAGTGGGACACGGGAACATTGTGGACACACATAAATTTCGGCGTCATTTGTTGTGCTTGTTGTTATTTGTTATTGTTGCTTGTTGTCAGTCGGTTGTGTTATTAATTTTGGCTGGAAACGAGCTTATTAGCAGCTTGTTATATGTCCGTTTTTTCGTGTTTTTTTCTTTTTGGGAGCCCAAAAATACACAAAAGTTACTTTAAGCCACACAACATACTTATGGACTGCAAACGGACGTGTCTTAACAACTTCATCAAACATGGACAACAGTTGAAAATGCGTAGAAGCTATCGCATATCATAAGGCGTTAGATACACATGGCAGACCCAGATACCAATAGAGATAATAAACAACAAACCCAATGCGTGTTACAAGATCAGCAGCAAAGATTATGGAAATCAAAGTGTTTTTGCCGGAACTTCTTAAGTTCCATGAGGGCAACAACCAACAAAAAATAAAATTCAAAAATCCCATAACAAACATATCCAAATTTCGATTCCATGTTTTTTTTTTCTTGAAGCTCTTTTCGCGTTGAGAGATTTTTATTTTCGACAGCTCTCTATAATCAAATGCAAATTATGCGGGGCGTGTCGCACGGTTCAAAACAAAAGAAAAAGTTCAAATCAAAGAAAACTTACAACAACAACAACAAAAATTGTTTGCCGTGGGTTGCAGCAGCAGCTGTTGTTGTTGTTGTTGTTGTTTACGCTTCGGATTGAGACATTTTGAAGTGCGACTTCTTAGCCATGGTCAATTAAAAGCCGCCAGCGTCAAAATTTGAACGCAACGCCTATCGATTTCAATTTAAGCTGAAGGGTCCAACGCACCAAAAATAAACCCAAAGATAACAAAGTGTTAATTGCAAAGCAACGAAGATTTTATACACTTTTTTAGAATTTATATTATGTATGAAAAGTACAGCATATTTAGAGTTGATTATTTACAAAATCTTTGGCAAAGAAATTCTGACAAATTTTACTGCGTATAATAAAAACAGACATAAAAAAAAGCTCGCTGAATCCGAATCCTTTATGAGAAGTGACCCTTGGTTCTATCCTAACCTATAAAAACCCTAAAAAAAATTTTATTCAAATTAGTTTTTTATTTGTTTTTGGGGTCGCTGAGTTCGCGTCTGAGATCGAAAAGAACCCAGCACAACATCGTTTTAAGATTTCTTACAAAACGCCTCGTTTTATAAGATCTTTCAAGCTTACGTGAGAACTCTGACGTGCTGAGGTTTTTCGGACCTCGTTTTCGGGTTCAGCAACCCTAAAAACTTAGATTCCACATGGTCTGCGCTCCAAATCTGAAAATCGATTATTTTTTTGTACAGTCAGTGTTGTAACATAACATCAAAACATCTTATAAAAATATTTTCCGAGCTTGGTTGTCTGTCGATTGTTAAATTCAAATTAGAGATCGATAAAATTTCTTCACGTCAGGTTTCAGAGATAACCTATGAAGTACCTCGTTTTATGGCGTTCTTTGAGGCTCAGTTAGAACCCTCTGGATCTAAAATAATGTTTTTTTGTGTGGCTGTGTAATTATTACACTCTGATCACAAAAATCTAACTTATGATATAGAGGGAAAACATATTGGAACACAGTTTCTAAATGGTGCTTGTAGGTAGAGTGAATTTATAAAAAAAATCGTCACATAACGAAATCAAGACGCATAACAAATTTTGATTGACTTTGAATTTTCCGGAGTCGTATTAGGACGCATTTTTAGATCATGTCAATCTTTTTAACACTTTTAAAAGTTCCCCAAAAATTTGATTACTCTTCACTACTCTGGTTATGAATTTAAAAACTGCTTCTGCCGCCTAATCTGGATATCCGCATACCGTTTAATAAAGGAGATTTAATAAAGGAGATTAAATAGTTATAAGAGGGTTTATTGTAGCTCTTCTCCGTTTCTTATGGGGGTCCCCCATGCCCCACACATATATTTCCATTTTTTAGACGAATTTTTCTTACAAAAACTTATTGAAATTGAAAATCTCTTAAAATAAGATATTCAGCCGTGCTCCCGAAAACGAAAAACGAAAACGAACGAATTTTATTCGTTTTATTTGAACGAGTTTTATTCGTTTTATTTGAACGAATTTTATTCGTTTTCATTTTTACGTGCCTTAGTGCTTTAAATAATAATCAGCCGTTCCGGAAAACGAAAACGAACAAATTTTATTCGTTTTCGTTTTTGCGTGCTCTGAATTTCCCATTTTTTGCCGACGATATATTCTAATATTTTCCTCACTCTTTGTTAGCACAGCTCTACACCTTTCGATTGAAATAAACCACTACTAAGCCTATCTTATTACAAGGAACATTTTTTTTATGCAAGACACGAACCATTTTTTTATGCAAGACATGCACCATGTTTGTGCATGTGAATATATGACAAAAATTCATTTTGAGTTGTGCATGCAAATTTTTGGGTTGATTCAGAAAAAAAAATACTTAAAAATAATTATTAATAAACATCTAACTTATTTTTTTCATATTTTATTTATAATCTGTCTTTAGACAATAAGTAAATTTATAAAGTAATACTTAATAAAAATTGATCCCATTTGGGATTTTTTTTTTTTATGTGAAGTTTTGTCATTCCGTGTGAAATTGTTCGAGCTGCGTATGGGCCTTAACTTGACATTGATTATCTTAGAATATCATAGAATATTTAAAAAAAAAATATTTTTAAAGTATAAAAATAAAATATATATTAAATATGTTTAAATTATATGTATTTACCTAATTGCTAGCGCCATCTAGTCAAAACTACTTGCTTGCGCCATCTAGCGGTCGCAATGAAACGAAAATAAGCGAAAAAACATTTTTTAAATAGACAAAAATCATGAAATGAAATTTTTAAATTTAATTAAATAAAAATTGGTGTATCTGAAATTCCAAAAACCGTTTAAACTTATGTTACACTAATAATAAAATAAAGAAATTAAAAAATTAAAATTTAATTAATACAAAAATTTTAAAAGACTTCTTTCTTTACGCGAATCTGTTTGGCTTACGAAAGAAGTGCTTAAATACATTATATACAAAAGTGCAACAAACTGTTTGCGCCATCTAGCGACAATTTGCTTGCGCCATCTAACGGACACAAAAAACTGGTTCATCTAAAATTCCGAAGCATGTTTGAACTTATGTTCCACATATAATAATATAAAGAAATTCAAAAAATAAAATATTGTTGTACCAAAAAAAATTTGAAAAGGCTGTTTGGCTTACAAAAGAACTACCTATTTAAATAAGCTATATTATTTTTTAGATGATTTCTGTTTTCTATAGCAAACCTATTCGTAAAATTAAAATACTTTTTAAAATTTTAAAGAGTATAATAATATAAAATAAAATAAACGCGCTCAACACGCCAAAGTGCAATCAAAAGCGTTTTTAATAAAGCGCTAAGTGATTGTTAAGCTCGACTTGAAAGTCCCGCTTTCCACACACGCATATACATCGTATACATACATATGTATGTATATGCTCGTATATATATATAGTTAACATTAATGAGTTTCTGGGTAGGTCGTTACATCTTCAGAAATGCGCACCCACACGACCTTCGTTGGCAACACTCTTAACTTGGGCAACAGCTCCAGCCACATCTCGAACTACAATCGTTATAACCATGGCACCCGCATGGGCATGTTGGCATTTTCCCTGCCTATTAAATTTCAATTACATTTAATTAATCACCCAGACCAAGTCAACATGGCAAAGCTTGTACAAACTGGCCGGTCAGGTCTGTAAATCAAATCTGAACACCTTAAAAGGCCCCCCGGAACCCTACCAAAGCCCCCCCGCTGCATGACGCTGCATAATTTTCGCTGGCCCAGAAAAACTTTTCTGACATTGGCTTCATTAGAGCAGTAAATTATTAGATAAAACAAATTGAGCCCGCTATGTATATAGAAATAAAACATTGCATTGTCATACATAATGCTATACATAATATAATTATGTTTTCAAGTTTACATACAGTACGAGTATGTACTGTGATTAAACCTGACAAGCTCAAGACGTTGTTGACAATTTTAAATAATTTTTTTCGCTTGTCTGTCATGTGGAAGTCATTAAAAACAAAAACAAAACATTATAAATGATATAATGAAAAAAAAAAAATACATAATAAGTTTGAAGTGGTAGTTGGAATGCTGGACCTAAGCCATAGTACTATGTATAGGGGCTCTTACGTAGATCTAAATGTTTATGCCGCAGTGGTTAATTGGTTTAGTGTTTGGCTAAGATCTTTTACTTGGTTGGAGACTAGGCAACTCTTAAGCTTTCAAATTGGCTACCTAACAAATATTTATAAAAAGGAATAAATTAATTTATTAATAACCCAAAAATCTGTGCCTAATGGAGTGAAATCCCAATTCTCGAAACGAAAGAAGAATATATAAAAAGCAATTTCGCCAAAGTCTTCAGCGACCATTACACAGATCAACAAACAAAAAAAAATGTGAAATGGGCTATACATATAGATTTGGAGCCGCTGAATCCGAGCTCCATAAACCCCTAACACTCAGACGTTTTAAAAGATGGCGTACGTTAAAGTCGGGCGCGGACGACTTTGGGATACCCTGTACCACTGCTAGCAATAAAATCCAGTAAATTGCTTAAGAACACCAAAAGACATTTGATTGCCAAATTAGATTATGATACCTTCATAAACAACCAAAAACAGACGAATTTTTAATCAACAACTTTTTTTCGACCGATCGGCCCTATGGGATATATGATATAGTCAACCGATTTTGATAAAATTTGGTACAGTGTTGAAGATCTCTAAAAAAACTTCTGAATGCCAAATTTGGTTACAATATCTTCACAAACAAACGAAACACAACGAATTTTGTACAAAACACGATTTTTTGACCGATTGGTCCTATGGGAGCTATATGATATAGTCAACCGATTTTGATAAAATTTGGTACAGTGCTGGGGGTTTCTAAAAAACTTCCGATTGCCAAATTTGGTTATGATATCTTCATAAGCAAACGAATTATCCATCTAAAACTTTTGCTTTTTTTCGAGGTCCTCTGAAACACCCCTATGGGAGCTATATAATGTAGTCCCGATATCAAAAAAATAAAATAAACTTGTCTCCTATGGATTAATAAGGGATCTTATCTGATAGTTTGGTTGCTCTAGCTCTTACCATCTCTGAGATCTAGGCGTTCATACGGACAGACGGACAGACGGTCAGACGGACAGACGGACATGGGTATATCGACTTCTCTAGTCACTCTGATCATACTTTAGGTAACTTTGGGGGGTCTCCGACTTCTCCTTCTGTACGTTACATACTTTTTCGGCTTGCACAAACACAATATACCCTTTGTACCATACGGTACAGGGTATAAAAATCCCTAATAAAAACGTAAAACGAGGTATTTTGATGGTTGTCTCGGAAACCTGGACCTCGGAATCGGAATCAGCCACCTTAAAAGCACATAAAATGAAAAATTATCTCGAAAAATCTGTTGTGGGGTTTTTTTAAATTTTCAGGTCAGAACATATTTTCTACATGTGTTTGGTGTCGTTGAATACAAATCCGAGGTCTAACGATCCAATTACGCCAGGGTTCTGCCATAACCACATAGATAGATAGATAAATACAAAGATAGATTGATAGATTGATAGATTGATAGATTGATAGATTGATAGATTGATAGATTGATAGATTGATAGATTGATAGATTGATAGATTGATAGATTGATAGATTGATAGATTGATAGATTGATAGATTGATAGATTGATAGATTGATAGATTGATAGATTGATAGATTGATAGATTGATAGATTGATAGATTGATAGATTGATAGATTGATAGATTGATAGATTGATAGATTGATAGATTGATAGATTGATAGATTGATAGATTGATAGATTGATAGATTGATAGATTGATAGATTGATAGATTGATAGATTAATAGATTGATAGATTGATAGATTGATAGATTGATAGATTGATAGATTGATAGATTGATAGATTGATAGATTGATAGATTGATAGATTGATAGATTGATAGATTGATAGATTGATAGTTTGATAGATTGATAGATTGATAGATTGATAGATTGATAGATTGATAGATTGATAGATTGATAGATTGATAGATTGATAGATTGATAGATTGCTAGATTGCTAGATTGCTAGATTGCTAGATTGCTAGATTGCTAGATTGATAGATAGATAGATAGATAGATTGATAGATTGATAGATTGATAGATTGATAGATTGATAGATTGATAGATTGATAGATAGATAGATAGATAGATAGATAGATAGATTGATTGATTGATTGATTGATTGATTGATAGATTGATTGATAGATAGATATATAGATAGATTGATTGATAGAAAGATAGATAGATAGATAGATATATAGATAGATTGATTGATAGATAAATAGATAGATCGATCATTAGAAAGATAGATAGATAGACAGATAGATAGATAGATAGATAGATATAGATAGATAGATAGATAGATAGATAGATAGATAGATAGATAGATAGATAGATAGATAGATAGATAGATAGAAAGATAGATAGATAGATAGATAGATAGATAGATAGATAGATAGATGGATAGACAGACAGACAGACAGACAGACAGACAGACAGACAGACAGACAGACAGACAGACAGTCAGACAGACAGACAGACAGACAGACAGACAGACAGACAGGCAGACATATAGATCGATCAATAGAAAGATATATAGATAGATCGATCAATAGAAAGATAGATAGATCGAGCAATACAAAGATAGATAGATAGATAGATAGATAGACAGATAGATCAGAGCAGTAACAAATAAACAAAAGCGCTTGAAACAATTGTAAAAATTGGCTTTTAAACTGATTTTGTAGATTGAAGCTGCAACTTTTGTATCTTTGGAAAAGCCTAAAAGAATAATCCCAGCCAGCCATTCACTTTAGATCTGCATAAAAGTATTGCCAATGATACACAACGAACAATATTTATTTTCACATGGCTGTGCAACATGTTGCAGGCAACAAATCGTGAAAGTAACAAAAAAAAAAAAAAGCAGCCCACAAAGAGCCAGTCAATAATAATAACTAAATGTGCAATATTTTGTTGTATTGTTGTTGCTGTTGTTCCCTGGAACTAGCTTGCCGCCTGTTGGCTTTTGTATGGTGACCCGGCTCTGGCTATGATCTGGTCTGGTAGGGAGGGAGTCAGTCCTATAAACATAATCAGCAGCCATTGCAGTTGCATCTGCAATGGGCAACAATATCTTATATTTTTATGATTGTAATATTTAGTATTATTGTTGGACTCATGGCAAGGAACGCGCGAGGTCAAAAGATAAACAGGAGCGTTGAATTTATTAGGCTATGGCAGGGTAGGGTAGGGTAGGGTAGTATAGTGTAGTGTATAGTGGTAACCCCAACTGAAGCTGGAGCACTGTTCCGATTGCTGTCTCAGCTACTTGTAGCAATTGAACCTTAAACCAGAGACAATGCAATTTGCATATTAAAACAATGCCAGCGAAATATTTTTTTCAGTTTTTTGGGTCTAGGTCTCTAAAAAAGGGTTTTTGTTTTTCGTCGTTTTTTGGTGATTGTTTTTTTGTTTTTGTTATGGCTAGTTTTTATGTATCACGATGAGTTTTGGGATTGTGGGAAAGTTTTCAGGCAGCAAAGTAAGTCAGCAAGATACTTAATTGTGACCAAAACAAAGAAATTAACACTTGACCAGCTCGCCACTTTTACTACAACTTTATGCCAAGTTCCGTTTGGCTTTTTTTAGTAATGGCCGACGCACGCCATTTTGTGGCCAAAAACGAGCAAAAAAAGAAAAGTGTTGGCAGTCGTAAAAACAAAAGGCATGTTGTGTTTGCCGCACACTGCATAGATAATATTTATGTGCCGGGCCTAGACAATATACAATACAAATGCTAACAGATATGGCCAACAAGCTGGCCGACTGTTAAATGTATCTTTTGCATCTCTTGCTGTTTGTATCTGTTTACTTTATGTGCTGGGACATTGGGCGCCGGCCATTGTTGCTAGGCTCCAGCGGGACAGTTGGCAGGACGGGCATGCAGCTTACTTTTGCGTGTTTATTAAACGCTTTTGTGGTCGCTCGGTTGGTCTGTAGGTCGCCCGCCCACCAACATGTTGGCCAAGCAGTTTTTGTTTCTTTTTTTTTTGGTCTAAACAAGGCACACTGGGGGGTAGGCTTCTTGTCCAGTTGCTATTTGCCTTAACGACTTGAGCGTTGTTTTCTTTTGCGGCGTTTTGGGCTATCTTTCACTTGTTTCCTGTTTTTTTTTTTCCATCTTTTTTTTGTGTCACTTTTATCGCACTTTTATAATTAAAATGAGTAGCACACAAAAGGCAGAAAAAAAAATAAATAAAAAGATGAGTGGAAGCGCAAAAACTAGAGTCAGCCGATAAGACGCTTAGCTGTTAAACGTGGGCGGTTTGATAAGTTTACCTTTTTTTTCCGATTTTTTCTTTTGTTACGATTTTTTCGCAATAAACGTCTTTATTTAAAAAGCTAATAACTTTATTTTTATCCTTTCTTTTCATGTTAATTGCGTATCTATAGGTAAGTTAAATAACAATTTATATATATTCTACAAATTTTAGGTCAACCTCTCCGATTTAGATGATTTTTTGCATATATCACAGAGCTACTATCCAATAGTAACCACGTAAATTTTTATTTCAAAATTCGCGTTATCGATAACTGAATATTGGATATTTAATTTTTAGACTTTGACAAGCCATATCTCCTAAACGAATAAAGTTATTTGAGTATTTTTTTTTCCAATAAAATCTTTTATTAAATTATTTAATAATTTATAATTATTATTAAATTTTAAATTTGGAAAAAAATGTTTAGATATTTTTTTGCATTTAAAAAAAAAAATTGTTTTTATCTTAAAATTCTCAAAGTGATCTCAACGCATAAATTTACTGCGTAAAACAAAACAATAAAATATTGGTAACTCCTATAATAGAGGAAGTCATAGTTATTACATCCAATAATAACAACTAAGCATAGCGCCTCGGAATCTTAAGATAGCTTTTTTTAAATTCAAAATTTTATCATTTATTAAAAAAAAAATGTATGTAGATATCTTTTTTAGTTTAGGAGATATGGCTTGTCAAAGAAAAGTCTTAAAAGAAAAATCAATAACAATCATCAATATTCTGTTATCGATAACTCGATAGCTCGATGAGGTCGCGAAAACCGAGAGATTATATACTGATTTTGATAACCGTAGTTGAATAGATCGATTTTTTGTGCAGTTCGTAGGAAGTTCTAAAGTTGTTATATTGTATTTTTAGCGATAGCTATCGTCGTACCCTTAACGCATTTCTTTCTCCCAAAGAATTTAAAGGTTTAATGATTTTTTCAAATCTTCGAAAACCGTGAGGCCTGTATATGTTTACCTATATCTTTAGAAGTTTTCATCCGATTTTAAATAATGAACTCTTTATTCAACCATAAGCCCAGATAATACGTTTCGAAACAATTAAAAGTGGCATTGAACTGGAATTTGGGGTACAGTTGATAGAATAGCACTTGTCAAACACTTTTGAATAATATTCCAAAATATCATATGTTATTCGTGATATCGATTAACCATCGAAAAATTCCCCTCAAGGACATTGTTGGCCAACAAATATAACCACGTAGCACTCTGATGATGCTTTGCGTGTTGCTTGATCTCTGGTGGATGGATCCATAGATTCATAATTACTGTCCAAAAACTCCTTTGGATTGTGGTTCCACATTGTCAAATACATCTTTATAGTAGTCGGATGGTTCCTCTAGGATCTCTTGCAAGCAAACGGTTACCCATCCATTGTATACATTTCTCGTGTTCAAATTTGTTTTTAACTTATTTCTGACAACAAATAATCATAATCTTATTCCAAATCGACTTAACTCCCTAATCTGAGATACAATGGCACCTCTGGTTACTGGGCTGGATGATTATTTCATTTCAGGCTAGCTTCACTGTAGCCTGAGAGTACAAAAGATTTGGCAAGCTGCTTCAGATCTTTGTGAATGTCTTTGTACCGGATCTACCATAGCGCAGCAGTGATTGTTCGTAGTGCCTTAGACTGTGCCCTTAAGATCATCTCCATATTGCCTTTACTACAAAATTGTAGAGCATTATTTTAAAATCTGGCCTGAGAGAGTGCATGTTGACTCCCATGGGGAGTCGTCGTTATTTAAGTTTTCTTGTGGGTCTAAATCCAAAGAATGTTGCACCACGACCCTTAGGAGCTAGCCCTAGCTCTATATCCGGGATAAACTTAATTACTTAGTTTGATGTTTGCTTCTAGCCCTAGAGCTCCTCAACTAGGCCAATATTTGAGATAAACGTAATTATTTGGGCTGTGTCTAGTCAGTTGGCATTGTGCTTCGATATACTCTGAGGATTTTTCTTCATCTGGCTAGAGCGTCACACTCTAGAGGTATCCCCTGGAAGATTTGCTGCTCAGTCTTACAAAACCTACCGTGTTCGAATGCCCTATGCCGGTTACTTAGCTGTTTGCTGCGTCCAAGATACGAGTATATAACCTCATTTTCAATGGGGGTACATGTTTCAATTTTTGCTCCTTAATGTTGATGCCTGGCTAAGGATCTGCTACATCTAGGTCTAAATTCAAGCCTCTATTAACAGATGATAATTGTGAGTAGCAGTGTTGCATTCAAAGTTACTCTGCGATAAATTCCAAAAGTCGCTAATTTATTGAACTGCCCTCGCTCGCATGAATCAAAGCAGCAGAAGGGCAAAGCAAAGCGCTTTTGGCAGCAGAGAGTGGGGCACAATCAAGAGCCAGGCAGTCTGTCCTGCTATCAGTTGGAAAAATAATGATAACAATAAACAAAAGACAATGTTTGTTGCCTTTGTTGTTGTTTATCATCTTCTTCTGCTGCGACTTCTTCTTATTTTCGTTTCGTTTTTTATTTGCTTCTTTTAATAAATTACATATTTATGTATCTTTATGCCGTGCTTTTGTTTACAGTTTGCTGTTGTTGTTGTTGTTGTTGTTGTCCGTTGTTCTGGGAGCCGGCCTAAAATGGTTTGGTAGTTGGCATAATTGTCACCGCTGCTGTGGGTCGTTTCATTTGGTGGTTCTTGATTCTTGATTCTTGATTCTTGGTTCCCGGTTGCCAGTTGCCGGCTCCCGGTGTGTCCCAGCCCAAGATTAACAGCTACTGAAATGGCTTTTTTAATGACACCAATTATGAGTTTCTTATCAGTCAGCAGCTGCCGTGCACTGCTCCAACGTGGAGCAACTACAGACTACATTCTACCAATATTACACACAGGGACCACCCCGACTACCCAAAGTGGCCACTTTTCTTCATTTCTAACTTTTAATGAAGTAATTTTTTTTCGTTGTTTTTTTTTGTATTTTTTCTCACCCTGCTGCGTTGCGGGGATAAGCTAAAGTTCTTTTTTTTGGCAGGGGCGTTTGCCTATACATTGTTTGGTTATACAAATATTGTTACAAGGCAGGTGATTATTCATACCAAATTGTTGTGCCAGAAGTTCCAAGTGCCAGACAATTTTCACATGGCTATTGGTTTGGGACTACAGTTAGCCGTTTAAATAACTGCAGCTGTGCGTGTGTGTGTGTGTGTACAGTTAAGCAATAACTGTAATAGTTGGCCGTGATAAGTAAATGGCTGTCGATGTATATCTAAAGAAAAGCATTTAACGTTGATTACAACATCGATGAGAATGTTTATATACATAGTTGATATGGGAATCTGAAGGGAAATTCTATTCCACTACAAAAGGGAAATTTATTTAAATTTGATATTACATGATTTTTTAAAGGGAAAAATAGATTTGTTTTTTTGGCAAAGTCGTGGCTCAGTAATAAAAGTAAACTTATTTATATACTAAATGCAAGCTTAAGCTTTTTATATTGTAAAAGAAGCTCTTCAAAAATCTAATAACGATTTCGAGATCCTATCGGTTAACTGCCTTAATTTTCCCTTAGTGTTTTTGGAGCGTAAAAAACAGCCGACTTATGTTAAAACATATTTTATGCCAAAGATTTAGTCATATTTTGTTTTTTTTTTTGCAAGTTATAATTTTTTAAAAGAAATAACATGCATTATTAAAATTTGCCCCTTCTTTATTTGTGGGCTCTAAACACATTATAGGACAGTTTAAAAACAAATATGTACTTATAAAAACAAGTTTATTTTTTTTTTTAGCTTAAAAAAATACTTCCTTTTTTTATATTATACAGGTCTACAAATACCTAAATTTATCTTGAAAATTTTCAATTGGGGGTTTATTTTTCTGACTGCATATTCGCTCTCAGCGACCTCAAAAACCCTCAAGTAAAAATTTTCAAGAGAAATTACACAGTAAAGAATTATTGTATCAAAGGCTTAATGCAAATGCTAATGATGTCGAAGGGATATATTTCGTAACTTCGAATAGCCATAACTTTGCGAAAAAAATCGTAATTGATCTTTTGAAATTAAAGAGTAAGAGTGGTACTAAATGATGTCGCTGGAGAGACAGACCACAAACATTTTTTTGCACCCTGTACATAACCTCAAATGTAGGAAAAAAAACGCCGTTTTTCGGGTACATAATCCTCAAGTTCTGACCCCGGATACGGATTCTACGCAGCAAATTACTTCGGAAATGACCCTTAGCTTTCCAACAACTAAACCATGTTGACCTGAATTATCGTTGATACACTATAAAAAAAGCGTCGCCCTTAATTTGAAATAAGATAATTACCTTCTGGATTTAATAAGACTTTTTTGTTTCATATTTTTCTTAAAAAAGGAATAAAATAATCTTAATCTCAGCATTAAAACTTAATGATCTCACAATGAACACGAAATGCTCTTTGAGAGCACTACTTCTTCAAATCATTCTAAATATTTTTAAATTAAAATTTTCTATCTTAGAAATTTTCTTCTAAAATCAAGAACTTGTTTTTAAAATCAATTTTTTTGAAATAAGAATTACTTTTAGTAATAAAAAAAAACACTCAGTCTAGTTTTGACAACACAAATTTTTGTTTTAAGGGAAAAAATGTTACACTTGGACTCGAACTTCTTTTTTATTTCTCAGTGTAGATTTTTGTTACCTTTTCAACTCTCTATCATTATTACTAATTTGGTATACTTTTATTAATTAATTAAGTAAGAACCTGAACATCTATGGAATAAATTTGAATAAAAACATTATATAATAAACCTGACAAGTATTTTTGTCCTTACAATTAAACCAACAACAAAAAATGGCGTACGTTAAAGTCGGGCGCGGACGACTTTGGGATACCCTGTACCACCATATTGCAATCAAGTCCGATATATTGCTTACAAACTCCAAAACATATTTTTTTGCCAAATAAACGAAACACAACGATTTTTGTTGGACCTATGGGATCTATATGATATAGTCAACCGATCTCTAAAAAACTTCTGAATGCCAAATTTGGTTACAATATCTTCATAAACGAACGAAACAAAACGAATTTTGTTTAAAATACGTTTTTTTGACCGATTGGACCTATGGGAGCTATATAATATAGTCAACCGATTTTGATAAAATTTGGTACAGTGCTTGGGAATTCTAAAAAACTTCTTAATGCCAAATTGAGTTACAATATCTTCACAAACAAACGAAACACAACGAATTTTGTACAAAAAACTAATTTTCGACTGATCGATCCTATGGGACCTATATGATATAGTCAACCGATTTTGATAAAATTTGGTACAGTGCTGGGGGTTTCTAAAAAACTTTCGATTGCCAAATTTGGTTATGATATCTTCATAAGCAAACGAATTATCCATCTAAAACTTTTGCTTTTTTTCGAGGTCCTCTGAAACACCCCTATGGGAGCTATATAATGTAGTCCCGATATCAAAAAAATAAAATAAACTTGTCTCCTATGGATTAATAAGGGATCTTATCTGAAAGTTTGGTTGCTCTAGCTCTTACCATCTCTGAGATCTAGGCGTTCATACGGACAGACGGACATGGGTATATCGACTTCTCTAGTCACCCCGATCATACTTTAGGTAACTTTGGGGGTCTCCAACTTCTCCTTCTGTACGTTACATACATTTTCGGCTTGCACAAACACAATATACCCTTTGTACCATACGGTACAGGGTATAAAAGCAAACATGTATACAAGCAACTGAAGCTCAGGGCTAAATTCCAAGAATTTACTACTGGTTGTTAGAGACTCGAATCTCCGTAGATGCATCAAGCCGCTATACTTAAAGATTCCTTCCTTATTGAAAAAGTCTTTTGTTCCTATCAAAACATTCATAGTCCAAGTACTAATAGTATTTCTTGGTATACATTATTATAATAACATTTACCTCATCTGCAAAAAATTTAAATTGTGAAAAATGGATGGCATTTATTTTTTTACATTTTTTAGATTCCAAAATTATTTTTAACTCCCAAAATTACTCTTGTATCGCAAAGATTAATTTATATAAAAACTGGCAAGTTTTTTATGGAAACTCACGACAATGATGCTTTTAAGAGTCTTAAATCTCGATAAACATTTGAGCATACAGTCAAAGCAAAAATTATTCGGACAGTTTTAAATTTTAACTTCAGTGCCAATAAAATAAAAAACAAAATTATAATCAACATAAACATATTAAAAAATAATAAACAATTTTATTGTATGATTTAAAAACAAAGATATTAAAGGGTTAAGATGGCTAAGGAACAAAAAATTGGCTCCAAACTAACAATGCATTGGGATACATAGGTACAAAAATTTATTTTTTAAACTTAAACTTTTATAACAATTTTTTTTAAATAAGGCGTTCAAGAGGTGATAAAGTAGGTTTAAATAACAATTTTTATTTATTTTTAATTTTCTTTTCGGAAAGTTTAATTTTTAAAACGTCGACTTTTGAAAAAAAATTTTAAAATAAGTTGCTAAGAAGCTTTCAAAAAATTTTTAACAATTAGCTTTTCTTTTATTTTTTTTTTAATTTTTTTTTTTTTTAATTTTTATAATAATTTACAGTTTGCTTTATTTGCCGAAATAATATTGCTTAAAACTAGCTTAACATATTGAATCAGAGTTTAGATATTATATCTTTACAACTGAGCATTTAAGATAATAAATTTTTAAACATAAAGGAGTTTGACTCGAAAATTTAATGCTAAGGAAAACAATGGCAAGCAATAAAACCTTAATCATGATGGATTCTAATTTTTATTTATTTTTTTTTTTTTTTTTTTTTACTTTCACATTTTCTTAAAACATTTTTATCTTATAAAAAATTGTTTATCAACGAAAATCTATTCCGACACTTCTTAAATAAAACAATATTTTATTTTGGAAAAAAGAAGCTTATTTAATTTTTATTGTTAGCCACCTTGGGCTTTAATTTCGAATACCCAACGAATTCCCATGTTTTACACCAAATTATTGTTCTCTTTGGATTCTGACTGCTCCTACTTTGTGAAAATTGCGTTTTTTATTAATTCTTTTAAAATTATTTGGTGCTTGCTCATTTTTTTCAAATCAATTACTTTTGGTTTACAAATCCAAAGACTGGGCTAGAGTTTTCAGCTAATTGCAATAAATCATTGCTGAAAAATAATTAAACTTAAAATATAAAAATATCAGAAGATGCATATAAGTTCCGAATATGAAATGTTTTTTAAGTAAAAAAAAAAGTATATTTTAAAAATTAAAATTCTATGCATTTCATATAATTTTTTATTGAGATATCGTTGCACTAATTGATTAATCAAATGCAGCTACATGCTTGTAGTTTGTTTTATTAACAGTGTTGTAAAATAACATTTGCATTGGTGCAACCCACAACACGTTATGTATATAGTAGCAGGTATTTTTACATATAGCACATATATGTGTATGAGTATATCTTATTTGCATAAGAATCCATATGAATAGAGGTAGTGCACCCGGGAACAACGAGTAAAACACACCTGTTAGTCTGCCGCCTTTGGCACGGTGCACAGTGGGAGAAATGGCTAAACTAGCGAAAAAAAATATGGAAACATTTTTATGTTTATATAATTTTTTTTTAAATTTATTTATTATTTTTGTTTGGCTTATGGCTATTTAATATACAAGTTAGTTTATGAACAATATATATTAACAGTGTTGAGCAAAAGCTTTACTTCTGAGAAATTTTGCATAGTGTTGTTTAAGAAAATTTAATTTCTAACACCATTCAACGAAAAATTACATATACACGGGGATTTGATTAAATTTACCAAAAAAAGTTTGCAGATTACAAAACATATTATTTTTTTTAAATAAATTTTATACATATATACCTAGCATTAAAAATTAAAAAAAATGTACAGAAATTTTGCACAGTAATAATAAACGCTGCAAAGTTTTGGTTTATCAGCTGTTAAAACATATGCTCTGTTTGAAAGCTTACAGCTGATCAAATACGGCGACGAAAAAAGCTTTAGGGCAATTATTGAGGAGCTCAGTCAAATTTTATTGTTGGGCGGGCAATTAAAAATTAGACAATTTATAAAAGTTGCAATTGATCTTTTTGTGCCACTTAATTAGCTATTTCTCCCACTGTGCGGGCGTGCGGCTGAGAATATTTGGCAAGGGACACAAAAAGGCTTGAAAAATGTGTTGAATGAATGTAAAATGTACGAGTATGTACGAATGTCTGGATGAATGTCGGCATGTGCTGGACTGCCAGACTGGTTCTGGGCTTGTCTGGCTGTCGTCTGATCGTCTGTCCAACAAATGTAAATACAAATACCTAGCACAAAGAGCAGGCCTGGTTATGGATGAGACCCAGAGTCGGATTGAGTTTTTGGTGAATGGGCCAGAAACGGCGGCATTGCTCAAATGTGCAATGTGCAACATGCAACATGCAAAGCGACAGCTGCCGCGCACAAATCTCATTGAACAATTGACCAAATATCGAACTAGGGATAGTCGGACTGTGTGGGACAGTACAGAACGACAGACTTTGGATAGGTAAATGCCAGACCATGAGGCGTAACAAACAGATTAAAATGCCTCTTTACGCCCATACGGAATGCCTCCATAGATCATAGCTTATGGCTCATCATTTGGCATTTCCGTGCAATTGTTGCAAAAAAAAAAAAAAAAAAAAAACAAAATAATAATAAAACTACAAACAACAATAAACGCTGGAAAAATGCTAACTGCAAACTGTAAAAACGTAGATACAAAAAAATCCCAAAGTCATCCAAGTTAATAATACTTCTCGGGTGCACTCTGCTGCTGCGCACTGTGGACTCTTATTAATTTGCTTAAGTGCCATAAAACTGCAAAAACTGCTGCACAAAAGGATTTGAATTTCCCTTAAAGGTCGCACAGCTGGAGATTTTACACGTAGTTGCAAACGGAGCGCTTCGCTTTTCATCTGACCATGACGAATTGAGAGGCACTACTTTATATGCGACTCCGGATCGCACTCAATGCTCAACAGATGCGCAGATACATGAGTAGGATGGGAACTGAACAAAAAAGAAAGAAACAAAAAAATTAACGAATAACAAAAAAACTGTTTTTAGCATCTTAAAAAAAAAAAAAAGCGAAACTGCAGTGACATTGAAAATCTACACTGAGAGAAAAAGTATAGCAAGAAAAGTTTTAGCTTGGTTGGAAAAGCCGAAGTCAAAAGAAAGTTCAAGCATACTTTTGCTATCTATATATATGATCTTTGTAAAAACAGAAAAAAAAGTAGCAGAAAATATACTACTCTTGCAATAAGTAGAAATCTCAGCTCAGCTTTCGGTATAGTTAAAGCAACATCTAGTTCACGAGAAACAAATAAAGCAAAAAAAAAAAATGCTTCCAGCGCAGATAGAGATTATCGTATTAGAAATTCGAGCATTACAATATACCATGAAAAACTATTCCTTCGAAATTTGCGACAGTATGCTGAAAAATTGTAAGGATCGCACAACAACTAACAAAAATACTGATATTCAGGATCTGCTATAAAATTCCATTAAAATATGCTTATAAAGGGTCAACAATCTTGAGTTTTTTTTTTATTTAAAAAAAGTTGCAAATGAATCGGCAAATTTTTATTCTCAATAGAAAGAACCGTTCTTGCCATTCACATTTTAAAAATAAGTCCTTTCAAATGTTGGCCGCAACTGCGCCGTAGCGCAGGGAATTGTTATCAAGTGAAATGTTGCAACGTTTTTGTTGCTTCGGAATTAGACAATGGCAATTTAAAGGCCGCTGCCTTAGAAGTAGGGATGGGCGATAGTGTATCGATATATCGGAATATCGATATTCTTTCTTTGGAAGTCGACTATTTTGTATCGATATCCATGTTCGACGATATATCCGATATCGATATTTTCATCCGATACTGACGATATTTACGAATTCGGCTCCAAAACTAAGCGTGGAAGGTGGAATGGCCACTTTGGGCATAGAAAAAGATTTGACTGCATCGGTGAAAAAATTGGAGACGTCTGGCTGAGTCGCTGCACATTACCATTTCATCAGAAAAATTATTTTTGGGAAAGCACATTGTTGCCGTGAGCAATCCTGTATTGCATTTAGATACGGAAGATCCAAAAAGTATTGCGAGAACGGAGATGAAAGTTTTTTTTCACGCCAACAGTCTCCGCTGGACTCCTATCCACTAACCATATGGGAGCCCCTGTCGACACAATTCTTGATTCTTTACAAACTAGCAAGGATATTTGTTCCGGCTGTTGCGACGTCTGTTACCTCGGAGCGACCATTTTCCCTTGCAGGGAGAATAATGACCGACGAACGGAACCGGCCTTTGGCTTGTGTCGACGATTCTTTGTAGCCTTTCTAATTTAAACTAAAAACCAGCCTTTTGGAATAATTGTAAGAAATCCAGATAAACTGATTATTTGTATGTGTCTGAATTTATGTATGACTTATTATTTTAAAACTGATATTATTCATACAAATTTTTTGGACGATATATCGAGATATCGATATTGTTTGGTCGATATATCGATTTTTACATCGGTTTCATCCGATACACATCGATACTGAATATCGATATTCGAGTACGCGATGCCCATCCCTACTTAGAAGACGAATGAAGCTGTTGGAGCAGCAATCCACATATTGTCCCAAGCTGTAAGGAAGGGGGTCTACAAAATGTTTGTTTAAACTGGTTATGAATTTTAAGCTGTACAACTCAAAATATGGAACTATATAGTTTGTTAAGTACTTTTCAAAGTGAATAGAAGCGAAGTTAAGCATTCTTTAAATTGGTCTCTTCAATTTTGAAGAATTTTAAATATTCAACACGTCAATTTTATTTGCATAATTCTGACTATCCAGCTAGCGAAAACTGTTTATTAGAGTAGACTTTTTTATTAAAATAGTTATTTTTCTCAATGTTTTGTTTTGTAACTTGTTGTTAAATGCTACTTTTTTTTTCTCAGTGTAGCGCTGGCTGAGCTAGGCGCTGATTTATGTAGCTTGGCTTTGACTTTGGCTTGGTCCGGTCTGAGTTTGGGTTTGATGTTTGACCTTTTAGATGCTACCTCGTCGCATCGCATTTCACTTGCCGCACAATGGACACCCCCTCGAACTTCTACAGAATTTGTACAAAACTAAACAAGCATAAAAAAAGATAAGAGATCTCTTGATCTCTCTCCCTGCCTGCCGCTTAGTGACACCCAAAGAAAGACTAAAAACAAATAACCAAACCATGGAGCTGGCATGTAGCCGCAGTGACTACAGTCACTCAAAGATTTTTAATTGTAACTATTTGGTATTGTTGCACTTGGTTGCTGACCTGCCGCCTGACATTGAGACGAACGACATGAACGACATGAACTACACCAAGTCTCGATAGGTCTGGCCACATAATTACCAGCAATTGGCCCGGCGGCACACAGCTCTATTGATATGGCTGGGCTGTGCATGTATTTATGTATATGCAAATCAGTAGCACATATTTTTGCACATTTAAAGATCATTTATATAAATTAGCATGCATGGATAATTAAAGGCGGGAACAAGGTCCACAAATGTTCAATGTTGCAGCAATTGCAATGCCCAATGTAAACATAAGAAACAAACAAAGTCGACAGCCAAAAGTTAAACAAAACACATGCCAAGACCCAGACCCACAACCAGAGCCGGAGACGCAGCCGCACCAAGCCCACTCCACGCCATTTTGGAGGCCATGTGGTATGCTTTGGTGGCTTTGGTATATTTTGGAACCTACCGTGCCGCTCGCTTGCTGGGCCATTTGACATTTCAACAGCCGCCTAATGACAAACTATGGAAATGCATGAGCCACAATCCAAAGACTTTGTCTGATCTTTTGAACTGGCAAACAACAAAATGCAACCAAATCCGAATCCAAATCCAATCAAAACAAAGATCAAAACCAGCCAACAACACTTGAGGTGCTGCTGCTGCTGCTGCTGCTGCAGTAGCAGCTCGCCCGCTGCTTGCAACGAGGTTGCAAGAAAAAAATTCATCACCTGCCTAGCCCTGCCCGGGTCTGTTCATCTCTTGTTGTTGCTGTTGTTGTAGTTGTAGTTGTTCTTGCTGCTGTTTTGTTTATCTTAAAGATACACACACACACACCATAAGTAACAAAACAGTGCAAGCGAGAGAGCGAGTCTTGAGGGTCTCGAGAGTCTCGAGAGTCTCGGGAGTGCGGGAGTGAGAGCAGGCGTTTGACGCACTGCAGCGATCGCGTTGTTTTCAACACCAACAACACTCGATTGATTTTTGTTGCGCTTTTCTAGATATTTTCCTTTTGTTTATCTTTTGGTTTCCAATTTTTTTGGTTTCTTTGTGGTAACAAATTTGTGTGTACTTATTAGATACACTTTTCATAAGCAAAGTCTGCGGATTTTCGAAGAATTTGAGCAATAGGTTAAGAAGTTTCAGTTTTGGCTATAAAAACTATGCCTGATTTAAAGATTTTTTTACGTAAAATAAGAGAAAAAGAATGTATACCATAAGAAATACTATATATATGAGCATTTTCGTTTTGGCGTGACGTTACGATTGCGCGACAAAATATAACCATAAAAAAAAGCCGAACTCTAAAAAATAAAAATATTTATAATACAATTACATCAGTAAAAAGTGTAACAACAATTGATATTAGCAAAAAATGGGCTTGGCGTGACGTTACAAAAAATATAAGTTGACTTTGACTTGCAAACTTGCAAATTTCTTTTGGTAAAAGATTATTTTTTAGAATAATTTGACATAGCCGATGCTCGTTTTTTTATTTTAGATTTAGTATATAACATTATTATTCCAAAATTTGTTAAAAAAAAAAAATTTATATACTTACGTTGCAAACTCGTTCATTTCGGGGAACTGAGCAGGTCTTTTGGTATACTACTTTTTTTTAGTATAATTTGATATATTTTAGTTTAAAAGTTTTAGTTAATTTTGAAAGTTTTCTCGTTTTTTTATTAACTTCAGTATCTGTGGTGAAAAAATTCAAAAAACGAGTCTGCAAGCTTAAAATAAGCTGAAAAATAAAGAATAATTTGTAATTTCTCGAAAAAATGACTTCTCGCCTTAAGTACGCAGCATCGAAAAAGCGTCCAGACAAAACAAAACTTTAAATCAGCTGGCAAAAGTTTTAGCGCCAAGTTTTTCGCTTTCTGGTACGCAGCTTTTGTTAGCAAACAGTGCTGTCGCATTTTTTTTTTTTTGGCATTTTTAAGTTTATAATAAGTGCGAAAAAAGTACAAATTTACGACATTAGTCTTATTTTCGATTTCTTATAAATATGGGAAAACGAATTTTGTAGCCTTTTTTTAAGTTTAAAGTTTTATAATGCTATTTTGATATTATTTTAAAAAATTATTGGTTCTGCAATACAAATTTTTGTCTTGTTTTAAGTTCATGCATTTTTGGTTTGTTAATTTAAGACTTTAAATCTTGCTTTTGGATTTTTTTTTTTCTTATTTGAAGAAATTTGGGAATGCTAAAAATATTAATTTTAGCACTAAATTTTTTATCAGTGTAATTTTTAACTCTCTCTGAAATTTATTATGTTAGAAAAAAACTTTTACAGTCGGTATGGACTAAATTATTTTTAAAGACCTGGAACTAACTACAAGGCAAAATCTGAAAGTAATTCATATAATTCAGATTAAGTAAGGATTCAGTTTAAGAAGATGTCCTCTAGGGAAAATAAAATTTCATAAAAAATAAAAATCACACGGGTTTGAGAAATATTTTTATATAAAATAGAAATTTAAGTTTCAATTGAGAGCGATTATAAAAACTTATGAATGGCGTTATTTTCACATTTGAAACTTAAATTTCTATTTTATATAAAAATATTTCTCAAACCCGTGTGATTTTTATTTTTTATGAAATTTTATTTTCCCTAGAGGAAATCTTCTTAAACTGAATCCATACTTAATCTGAATTATATGAATTACTTTCAGGTATTATGAAAAAAAAAAAACTTTCACAATTTTTTCTACAAGAATAAATTCGATATTTTGCATTCGATTTTGATAAACTCATTTTGTTCGTAATCGATTAAGCTTAAGCATCCCTGCATTTGAGAAATTGTTAAAAACTAAAAACTACAAAAAATTTAAAACAAATGCATAAAAAGCGCCCAACACATGAAAGTTGTGAAAAAATAGTTATTAAGAAATTGCGATGTGCCCTAATTTGAAATAAAAACTTTCAAAATTGGCTTGGCTCAGTCAAGCTAGAAGTATTTAAAAAAAGCTAAAAAACATTTCAATACATATATTTTTAAAGTAAAGAGACGAGCCATAATTTGAAATAAAAACATAAAAAATCGTATTGGTACAACTTAAAATATTTGCGACGAAATAAAAAGGGATTTATAGAAAGAACTATCTTAAAAATCGTTCCATAGAAAAAATTATCTACTACGTTTTCTATACTCGATTGCTGCAGAATTTAAAAAGATTGCTTTAAAAATGTTCATCCAATTATCTTAACAAGTTCCCAAATTTTCAAAGAATATGTTTGAAGAAAAGGCGAGCTAAGGCATTTAAAAAATTTCGCGTTAATTTATAAAGTTCAAATTTCGAAAACAAGTGAGGGACTTAAAACTTAAAGGACTAGAGCCAAAAATTATTTTGTAAAAGTCGGAAAAAATGAAAACTGCGTTGAATTTAGTTCTTTAAAATTGAAATCGTAAAGTGAGATAAAATTTATTTCAACAAAATAAGTCAAAGCAACTTTGTCAACACTCAGGTAGAGTATCTAGTTTTCGGTTTATGTAAGCGCATAACATTAGTGGGCTTTGATTGTTGATTGTTTTTATTTCGGGAATGTTTGGCCACACTATTTGGCTGGGTTGTATCTTTTGTTGTTGTTGTGTTAAGCGACTTAATTAGGAAACTTGGTGTGCATTTTATTTATGTATCTTAACGAGTCGTTTATTCCCGCTCGCTCACTCCCATTCGAAAAACTAACATCAAATTGGAGCTAAACATATACACACACACATGCACTTCAAAATTTGTTTATTGTTTTTCCTTTTTGTTGTTTTTTTTTTTTTGTTTTTTGGGTACTCCTTATATGCACTCATACAGGCGCAAGATTTCACTAATTTAAATTTAAAAGGAAAATAGACAATTTAATTTGGTACCTTAATTTGAATAAAATAACAACAAAAACAACAACAACAACAAACCGACGAATTTCTATGAAAAAACAAGAAAAACAAAAATCCAAATATTTTCCAATATGCGTGTGGGCCAAAAAAGAGCAGCCCTGAACTTTGTTGTGTTTTTTATTTTTATTATGTATTAAAAAAAGGATCTCACAACATTCCTCTAGCTTGTAAGTATATATGTAGATATGCCTAGGTAGCTATACATATATACAAATGCATATTTATATACAATATATGTTAATTCAGCTGCCTTAATTAGAAAACCACCAAAATGAAAAACCACAAAATAAAAAGAAAAATGCAATGAAAATTCCACTTAACATGTTGCGCTAAAATTTATTTTTAAGCGTCTGCATTCTATTATATTTAAGGCAACTATTGTATATACAGTGAGAGTAGAAATTATGCGCACACTTTAGAATTGAAGCTTTAAAGCGCAGCATCGTTGTTCGGCGTTTTGAAAAATAAATTATGAACGACTTTGAGATACCCTATACCAACACAGCAACCGCAGCTGCTACAAATAACTTTTGATTGCAGAACTTGGTTAGGATAACTCTTGTTAAACAAACGATTTATGCCTTAAAAACGTGTTTTTGACTGATCGATCCTACGAGGAAACTTTATAATACTATAGTCAAACAATTTTGATTACATTTTTTTTGATATAGTACTTTGAACAAAAACCTTTTTAAAAAACTTTCCAACGTCAAAATTAGCTTACGAGCTGCTCTATAATACTCCTATTGTAGCCATATAATATAATACCTATAGAGAAATCAAAAAATAAGCTTATCCCTGCTGACGTAATAGTTAATCTAACTTGAAAGTTTGGTTACTCTAGCTCTTATCATCTCCAAGAACTGAGTGTTCAGACAAACGCACGGACACATCTAGATTAATTTCTTTTGTTTGTCCTGAGCAAGTTGGTGATAACTTTATGTGGTCTCTGATGTGTTTCACTTTTGCCTTTGGAACAGCGCATTTTCTGGATTTCCAAGGCGATTTTCAATCCAATATTTACACTAAGCGAAAAATATTTACACTAGGCTTTGGCAAAAACTATAGAAGGTCAGCCATAAGAAGAAACTGCTTTATGAATTAAATCCACATTCGGAAGCGTAATCCAGAACTTTTCATCTAAAAAAGCTAACTCTTTATAAAAAAATTAAAAAATATTTTAAATTATATTTTATGTGTAGCGATTCATTTTTCATGTACTCAATATTGGATCATAGCCTTATTCGTATCGGTTGATTGCGAATAAAAAAAAAATATATATATATCCAAAAAACATTTTTAAAAAAAAAGTTTTTTAAAAATTTTCTTAAAAATTTATTATATTAATTTATTTAGTATTAATTTAATAATTAATTCATTCTACACTGCATGATAAAAGACTTTTAATATCCAACAGTATATCGCCTTGGAAAACAGCGAACTTGTTCTTACATGTTATTCCTTACTTAAAGCCAGTACGCAGCAACGCAAAATTCTTGGGGCAAAAACTTTAGCCCACCAGTGCTGCCCATTGTTTTTTTTTGTGCACTTGCAAGCTAGATGGCGCCAGCAGTAACATCAACTGTTTTTTAAACTAAAAAGTGTGCGCATAACTTCAGCTCTGACTGTAAACATATGCACTTTACATATATAATATATAAGCAATTGTATCTGCCACATTTTGCTTGTCATTGTCGTAGTTGTTGCTTTGACAGGCAACATGTTGCAGCTGGGGCATGTAAAATCTGCAGTTCTTGTAATTACTTGCTAAAGGAAGTGCCAAAAATGCTAAAAAACAAATCCATATATCATTAGAACCAAAGCACAAGGCATATAATATATGACTAATTAAACATCGGCTGTAACAAGTCGTAACTCTTGATGAATCTTTATGCGAAAACTTGATGAGTTGCTTTGGCATGTCATGAAATTTGAGTGCATTTTTTTTTAAAACTTTGTTTTTTTTTAAGCTCATAATTTTATTTTAATTGTCAGGCAATTTGACAGACTTCATAAATAAGCATGTG
Source organism: Chymomyza fuscimana (assembly GCA_949987675.1). Classification (NCBI taxonomy): domain Eukaryota; kingdom Metazoa; phylum Arthropoda; class Insecta; order Diptera; family Drosophilidae; genus Chymomyza; species Chymomyza fuscimana. Next base: position 17,065,135 of record OX465090.1, on the reverse strand, counting down.
TGGAAAATTTTTTCAAAAACGAAATGCAGAAAAAAAATTCGCCAAACTTTTTCTGTCGAGGTGACAGACGAAATCTGTACAGCATAATTGTAATTTTTGTTTTCGCTAAAAAGGCTTATAGCCGAAAATGTTTAAAAAAGCGCTGATATGCGAGGTGTGCTTGAAAAATTTGAGTAAATGCATTTTTTTTTAAAAATAAAAAAAAAAGTCGGGCGCGGACGACTTTGGGATACCCTGTACCACCACATTGCAATCAAGTCCGATATATTGCTTACAAACTCCAAAAGATATTTCTTTGCCAAACAAACGAAGCACAACGAGTTTTGTTCAAAATACGACCGATTGGACCTATGGGATCTATATGATATAGACAACCGAGTTTGATAAAATTTGGTACAGTGTTGAAGATCTCTAAAAAACTTCTGAATGCCAAATTTGGTTTCAATATCTTCATAAACAAACGAAACACAACAAATTTTGTACAAAAAGCGTTTTTTTGACCGATTGGTCCTATGGGATCTATATGATATAGACAACCGAGTTTGATAAAATTTGGTACAGTGTTGAAGATCTCTAAAAAACTTCTGAATGCCAAATTTGGTTATAATATCTTCATAAACAAACGAAACACAACGAATTTTGTACAAAAAACGTTTTTTTGACCGATTGGTCCTATGGGAGCTATATGATATAGACAACCGATTTCGATAAAATTTGGTACAGTGATTGGGAACTCTAAAAAACTTTTGAGTACCAAATTTGGTTACGATATCTTTATAAACAAACGAATTATTTATCTAATACTTTTGGGGTTTTTCGAGGTCCTCTGAAACACCCCTATGGGAGCTATATAATATCTCCCCGATATCCAAAATATAAAATAAACTTGCATCCCCTGACATAATAACGCATCTAATCTGAAAATTTGGTTGCTCTAGCTCTTACCATCTCTGAGATCTAGGCGTTCATACAGACAGACAGACGGACAAGGGTATATCAACTTCTCTAGTCACCTCGATCATACTTTGGGTAACATTTTTGGGGTCTCCGACGTCTCCTTCTGTATGTTACATACATTTTTGGCTTGCACAAACTTAATATACCCTTTGTACCATATATAGGGTATAAAAAATAAATTGGTATATAACTACGAAAGCTGACGATACTTAAAACAATGAAAACTTTTGAAAATTTTTTTTTTTTTAATTTTTGGAATTTTTTGAAAGAATTGTTGTTGAACTTTTTGGGAAAAAAATTCCATTGATTCATCTACAGAAATGTTATTCGCTGCATAGCACAGCCCAACGCATAGTATATGCCAAATATCGTAACCCTAGTAAAACTCAAGTTTAGCTTTTTCAGTGACGTCACAATGACCAGATATGGATACAGCAAGCAAAAATTGGGTGAACAGTCCAAAATTCAGCTGCAGTTTCATTTTTGATTCAATATGTTGAACATTTTCAAGATTAGTAACCAACTCAGATATGGATGCCAAACTTGCATCACCTTGCTGACTTCTCATACCCAAGACTTTAGTTTAAAAAATAGCGATTTCTAATACTATACAAAAATTGCGAAAAATATCATGCCAGCGACTTCTTAGCTGGCAATGTGTGCCATATATTTATTGATAATAATTTATTTTACTTTGTATTTTCTTAATCTTTAACATTTTTGTGTTCTTCAGAAAGATGTAACTTCTTGCGAAAATTTCATCAACTTCTTGAGCACACCTTCTACGAACTAGTACTTGCTGATCCAATACTTATGGCATTCATATATGTAGATATGTCTTTATACAAAGGAAGCGATTTCCAAGTATTATGGGCACTTCTGCTGAACTGAGTGCCAACAATTTATGATCACTTTAAACAAAAGTTTAGCACGAAAAAATCAAAATAATAAAAATTACGGGGCGCTAAAAATTCATTTCTGTTTAGATACCATTAAGTTGAAATGTTTGTACTTCTTCTATAGACATTTTTGATATGGATTTTCTGCTTAAACGAAAACCCAGTCAAATTGGGTTTTTTTTTCTTGTAAATCACAGAATGATTGATCAATTCAGGCCAAATGATTTTTCAAGAGAATCGTTTAAGTAATGAATTTTATTCTATGTAGAATATTCTAAAAGTTGCATTGAAGTTATAGGCAATAGAGACTAGGTTCGAAAAAAGTCATTTCGAAAGCAAATGCAAATTTTTGATTAGCCTTATAACTAAATATAAGAAAAGAACTCCTAATATTATTTACTAAGCTACTTTACTTAAGCTCCAACTCTTCTGTTTAATTTAAAAATATAATATATATATCTGAAAATTCGTATTTACACATATTACCTTATTTAATCCGCTCATTTGTGACATTTATATTTTACCTAATACAAAACTTGAAGGTTACGTTTTTAAGCTTGAAAAATTCTCAAATATATTGCCAAAACTTTAATATACATTGTTGAAATTTCCGAACTTGTAGTACTTAAAGAATACACCAGCGATTAGATTAAACACGTCATTAGTGACGTCACAGAGCCCAGAGCAAAGAGCATGAGCTGAACAAGTGCAAGCATGACTTTACCTATAGAATGAGTTTGGGAAGTATTAGGGTGCACGTAATGCACTACAAGATAGATTTATAGATTTATGTCTAAAATATATTTATTTATTTTTAAGAAAAAACTGAAGTTTCAGTAGTTTTACCAAATTTGCAAAATAAAGTTTTTAAATTAAAACGAAAACTAAAAGAATTTGTGTTGTCAAAATAAAATACAGATTTTTTGTAAACTTTGGAATGAGATAACGAAAATGCAATATAATTGTAGGGGCTTTTTGGATCTGCTTAACGGCCCTTCCCTATATGGCAATCATTTGTGGGTTTAATATATGGTCTTGGAAAATTGTTCAACGTACGTGTTTTTGAGTTTTTTTTGTGCTCATTTTCGGTGCAGCTTTAGTCTAGCTGTTAAAAATTTCGTCGTCTATTCGACGAAGAATAAGTTTTATGTGATTTTTGAAATGTGCTTTAGTTTTTTTTTTTTTCATAATATTTTAAGATTACATAAAATTTGTAAGTGATGGCGAAATTGACAAATTTCTAGCATTAAGTGATGAATATTATGAGTTTTATGAAGTTAAAGAGTATGTACAAGGAGATGACGACTAGTTGATGAAAATAAACTGAAACATGAAGTTTTTTCGCAAATCAATGTATTGTGGAAATTCTTTACATAAGTTGTTAGCCAGTTAATGCTTAATGATAATTTTCTTCAAATGTTGTCCACGACTAACTCTTAAATGGTTTCTGACTAAAGAAGAATTTTCGATCGAACTTTTAGTTATATAGGCTGGTACATGGTTATGGGCTATGTTTGCGTTCAAAGTCTTAATAAATTCGTGGTTATCGACGTAAATAAGATATTTCACATACCCCCACAGAAAGTAATCCAATTGTGTAGGATTACAAGATATCGTTGACCAATTCACAAGAACTCTTCTTAAGATGATATTTTCATCCAACGTTATTCTCCATAAAGCGATCGTTAGCTTTGTGGCATGTGTAGCCATTTTGTTGAAATCACAAGTGAGCTCAACCAATATCGTTATTTTTAGGTAACAATAATTCACATTTTTAAAGAAATAGGATCCGATGATGTCGTCTGCCTATAAATTTTTCGAGTTGCATGGGTAGCTTTTGGACTCCTTTTGGCTGCTCTTTGGCCTCAATATGTAAATTTTGTTTGTTAAAGTAGCAATTTAATCAAAAATGAGCTTTGTCGCCAAGCCCGATAAGCTTCGATAAAAAAAAAAAATTATCAATTTGAGTCTAAAGGCCCAAAATCCGAAATTAAAAAGCTATCCGGCTTTAATTCTTAAGCGAGCTATTACACGCCCTTAAACCAAGATCACGCTTCAAAATACGCCACAGCGTTTCCTAAGAGATGCCGAAAACTTGAGAAAAGCGACATTATTCTCATTACCATGGGTTCCACGTACTCTGGTAGATATTATTGGTTCGCAATTAGGTTATGGTTATGGATGATTAAAATGCAGACAAAGTGATCTATAACAATTTCTAAACGAGCACTGATTTTGGAAATAAGTTTCCACAATTAGTAAGCACTGTTCAAATGGCAATGATTACTGAATAAATACGTCATATAGGCAAGACGGTTGACACATAAAAACTCTCAAAATAAGCCTATGGGAAAAATTATTTCCAATTGAATCAAGCTTTTCTTAATAAAAATTGGTAGTAGTCGTTTCGACGAAGCACAACATAAGTGTGCGTAAAATAAGAAAAACCTTTAGAAGTTTATGTTACGACTTATGATACAGTTTGGTTTTAGTAGCTTCTACAAATTCCGAAAATGTTAAAGTAATTTAAACTTTGCGTGCGTTACACAGCTCGTATACGCTATCTTTGCAAGATACAAAAAAAAAAAACAAACTCATATGCACAAAAGTTTTTAATATTAATTATCAATGTGGAAAGCGGAAAAACAAAAAAATTTTGTAAATCGACCACTTTTAATAAATCACAGACAAACGCACATTTATGCAACACTGCCATACTTCAGCACACACACACACACACCAATGCCACAACAGAACACAGCCACAAACACCAAAACAATTTTGCGATGAAATTGTCAAATTGCAGTGCAAAAACGCAAGCACCAACCGCAACCGCAAGCGCACACCACCAACAACCGATAGTCGAAACACTCACACACATTGATAGTTGAATATATATGCACACACACACACACACACACAGAGAGACAGAGAGAGAGTCAGGAATACCACATGGACACACACGAATTCAATTCACAATTTCGCAGCTAAAATCACCACGAAGCGAACGCAATCAATCATAAAACGATGAAATGTGTGCGCCAACAGTCAGACCCCAAAATGCCTTTCCTCTAACCCCAAAAGCTTTTTACGTACCAACTCTAGCGTCCCCAATCTCTGCATTGAACGCAAATTGAAAATTGTTCAACATTGGATAGTTTGGACACACTGTGTGATTGCTATCGAAGTGAAAAGCACAGTTTCCAGTCCAGTCCAGTTGTAGGTAAGCAAAAAAAAAAGGTGACGTACGTTAAAGTCGGGCGCTGACGGCTTTGGGATACCCTGTACCACTGCTTGCAATCAAATCCGGTAAACTGCTTAAGAACACCAAAAGACATTTGATTGCCAAATTAGATTATGATACCTTCATAAACAACCAAAAACAGACGAATTTTTAATCAAAAACTTTTTTTCGACCGATCGGCCCTATGGGAGCTATATGATATAGTCAACCGATTTTGACCAAATTTGCTTCAGTGCTTGGGATCTCTAAAAAACATTTGAATACCAAATTTGGTTACAATATCTTCACAAACAAACGAAACACAACGAATTTTGTACAAAAAACAAATTTTCGACCGATTGGTCCTATGGGAGCTATATGATATAGTCAACCGATTTTGATCAAATTTGGTACAGTGCTGGGGGTTTCTAAATTTCCGATTGCCAAATTTGGTTATGATATGTTCATAAGCAAATGAATTATCCATCTACAACTTTTGCTTTTTTTCGAGGTCCTCTGAAACACCCCTATGGGAGCTATATAATGTAGTCCCGATATCAAAAAAATAAAATAAACTTGTCTCCTATGGATTAATAAGGGATCTTATCTGAAAGTTTGGTTGCTCTAGCTCTAACCATCTCTGAGATCTAGGCGTTCATACGGACAGACGGACAGACGGACATGGGTATATCGACTTCTCTAGTCACTCTGATCATACTTTAGGTAACTTTGGGGGGTCTCCGACTTCTCCTTCTGTGCGTTACATACATTTTCGGCTTGCACAAACACAATATACCCTTTGTACCATACGGTACAGGGTATAAAAACCAAAAAGACTAAAATAATCAAATAAAAAAAAATATGAAATATGAAATATGAAAAGCGTGTGTTTTGGGTTTGGGACCCTCAAAGACTAACTTTAGTTAAACCTTTTATTTTGGGAAATTAAGCTACGAAAGCCCTTTGGAAATTAAAGCCCATTTTTGACTTACAACTTAAATCAAACTAAGTTCCAAATTCAACAAGTCGAACCATTACGGTTGGCAAATGCCGACTACAAGATACCCTCTCCCATTGACTGAAATTTAAACAATATGATTTCAATAGTTTTTGAACTTACAGGGTGTTATCAAAAAGAAGTAGAACGGAATTTCTACAGTGGAAACGGGGCGGACGGACTGACAACTGAGCGTGGTAGTAGCGAGCCTTAAGAAGGGATCGCCTGCGTACATGCAGAGAGCAATCACGTTGAATACCAGGAACCTCTGTTATATAATGTCGTCGTGATCCAACTAAAGCAGCAGAGCCTCATCAACCGAAGAACCTCGGAAATATTTAGGACGCGTACTGGGATGCTGCCATGAGCTGCACAATAGTGCTAGAGTGGCAAATGCTCTTCCGGGAGAGGCGGAAGCTCGTCGAAGATGAACAGGTCGCCGGTTTCCCATCCACTTCAAAAATTGATGAAAATGTGACCAAAGTGTGACCAGTGTTAAAAACCATCTTAGTATGGAAACTCCGAATTATGCAAAGTGCGGATATATCTAACATTTCCTTCCTAAGTGCAAGGCTACAGCCAAAAAAGAAAGTACATGCTAAATTTGAACCCAATTTATTAATCCCAATTGCTACACTTTGGGGAAATATTCAAGGATTTATTATTTATTTATTTATGTCATTTCCGGTTTTAACCAAAATCGATTTTATATATACCATAAAAAGAAGGTCCTAGCAAAAATTTTGCTCTACAGCTTTTATGGTTTTGGGCTTGTTTGTTGATCGCCAATCAGCCATTAACTTTATCAGGTCAAAATGTTTTCTACATTTAGATTATCTTTATTTACGTTTGAATATATTTGTCAACGCAAATTGAATTTAAACTGTATCAAAAAACTTTCTTGCGCCCTCTAGCGACAACAACTTGCTTGCGCCATCTATCGGACACACGAAACTGCAAAAAAAAATTATGTCTAGGACGACAAAGCGCCAAAAACTTTTTTTAAGATAGACTTTTTTTTTTATTTGTTATATAACACACAAAAAAAAAAATCCCTAATGGGATATCCCAAAGGCCTTATTAATTGTATTTTTTATGAGCATACTGGTTTGAGTGACTGTAGCTGTATCAGCAACTGATTTCAAAAAAGTTTTTGTTTAAAAAGCATCTGGGAAAAAAAAGGTTTTTATTGTAAAACTGCTTAATAGAAAAATGTCCGTTTTAAGTATGATGAACTCGAAAAATGTGCGAAATAGCTAAAAAATGTGTTTGAGGTGTATAAAGGGACCCATGTCAAAAAACTAAATATAAAAGAGAAAGTCGCAGCTTCTGATAAAATGTCATATCTCCTTTTTTCTTCAAAAAACAGGCTTATGCTCTTACTCGTGTTCTTTCAGTTGTTATACACAAAAAAAATTAAACAAAGAATTTAAAATTTAAAAAAAATACTCAATGGTTGAAAATGTTTGGGATCGTTTGGGGCCTTGCTCTTAATTTAAAACCGAGTTTTTGTGTTCCGGCGAGTGCAGGAAGTTACTATCTCGTGTAGGGTGACGGCCTATGCGGACGACGTGGTTCTCATGGTAACGGGCAAATTTTTGCCTACAGTCAGTGAGCTATTGGAGTCCGCTCTTGGCGTCACCCTAAGATGGGCACAGCAGAACGGTCTCGGAGTTAACCCTCAGAAGACGCAACTGGTGTTGTTCACTAGAAAATATAAGATCGATGAGTTCACGCCGCCGTCCCTCGGTGGATCACAGCTTAAACGATCTATGGAAGCCAAGTATCTGGGTGTCATTCTAGATTCCAAACTCTCTTGGAAGAGAAACTCAGAAGAAAGAATGAAAAGAGCGTTAGGTGCTTACTACACCTGCAAAAAGACGTTTGGTAGGAAATGGGGACTGCAACCGTATATCATTCATTGGCTATACACAGCAGTTGTCAGACCTATCTTAACTTATGGGGCGTTGGTTTGGTGGAAGGCGGCTAATACCAAATCTCACCTTTACAACCTTCAGAGGGTTCAAAGGGCAGCCTGCATAGGTATCACCGGGTCCATGCGATCCACACCTCAGGCAGCCCTGGATGTTATTCTGAACCTGGATCCAGTGGGCATTTTCCTGAAGTCGGTAGCAGCGAGAAGCGCAGCGAGACTCCGGGCACTTAATCTTCTCACGTTATCAGCTTGTGGTCACAGTAGTATCCTACTTGAGTTAGGCGTACCTACTGGGGGGCCCGGGGATAGTGATTGCTGCTCCACGGTTCAGAAATGGAACGACAATTTTGTCGCAGTTTTCCCGGAGAGGACAGATTGGGGGCAAAAAACCCCTTTGAAAGGGAACGAGCTGACAATTTATACTGACGGCTCGAAGATGGATGAGGGCACAGGAGCAGGCATCTTCTCTGAAGAGCTTTCAACGAAGCTCTCATTCCGTCTTCCCGACTGGTGTAGCGTTTTTCAAGCCGAGATTTATGCAATCTGGCAAGCGGCTAGACTTTTTGATACCTTGGACGGAAGTCCAAGGAACGTTGTAATTCTAGTCGATAGTCAGGCTGCAATCAAGGCTCTGTCATCGCATACCATAAAGAGCAAACTGATCCGTAAGACGGCGCTTGCGCTCAACCGTATCCAATGTCACTCTATCACCCTCTGCTGGGTACCGGGACACTCAGGCGTCCCTGGTAACGAGGAGGCTGACGAGTGCGCCAGGAACGGATCAGCGCTGGCTGCTAACCTTGCGGTTACAGACATAGAAAGACCATTACAGGACGTCGTATCGCAAATCAGGGAGACGGCCAGAGCTCTGGCGGAAAGAGAATGGGACACGGTGTCCGGTTGTCGCATCTCCAGAGCACTCTGGCCCAGGTATAACCCAAAGCGCACATCTGAACTCCTGCGATTTCATAAAAGCAGGACCAGGATGGTGGTAGGAGTCGTAACGGGGCACTGCACTATTGGCCACATGGCTGAGAGGCTGCATGTTCCCCACCACGATTTCTGCCGAAGCTGCGGAGACGAGGAGGAGACAGAAAGCATCCAACACCTGCTTTGTGACTGCCCGGCGCTTCTAAGAAGACGAACCCAGTTTCTGGGAAAACCGTTCTTTGAGGATCTGGGTAGTCTGGCTTTTGTGCCAATTGCGGATCTGGGTGCGTTTGTCGAATCCTCAAAATGGTTTTGTAATAGGAGAGTCTTAGGGGATTAGTGATGTAGTACAGTTTTGATCCTCCACCCCCCCCCCCCCTCGCCCCTTTCCAACTCCTTTCTTCCTTCTTTCAAATTGGGCAACACAATGGACCTCATGGTCTCTGGGTGATCTCATTTAATCTGAGCTGCCTATTTAACCTAACCTAACCTAACCTACTATCTCGTGGTAATATGTTGTTGCTATAAAGCGTTGGAAATAAAATTATTTATGAAATAAAACTTAAATTAAGGTCTTAGATTAATTAGGTTCACTCAAAAAGCAAAAAAATGGAAATGGGAAAATGAAATTTTTAGAAAAATTATACTGCACAAAAAAACACGTGTACTCGAGCGTCGATCATGACGTTTATTTGAAAATTGGTGTCATAGTCAAATGTCTCCCCACTTCCGAATTCACCCCACTTTCCTCTAATATTTAATTGCCTTTCTAGCTATTGTAGACCATCTATTGAGTTTTATTAAGTATAGGGTGGGCCATCTGTTGGTTTGGTTGTTTATCGCTTACATTAGTTGTCAAAAGAATTTCTTGTTTCCCAAAACCATTATTTTCGCTTAGAAAATTTCTCCAAGCTATTTATCGCCATTTTGATGTTGTGGCTGTACTCAAATGGAGGAACATTTGTTTTATCACTTGTTCTTTGACTTTATCATCAAACAGTTTAAATGTTTTGCAAATTATTTGCGCCATATACACGTATAATGTAGTTTAAATTACAAAGCGATAAATATAAATAAATCGTTAAATAAGTCACAGATACCAAATACCAAGACATGGTAGACTAGAAGGAGCGGGAGTGGTGTTGAAGCTATTTATTTATCTTGTACTGCGTCGCCTTGGCTTAAATTGTATAATTTATGTCATTTGCTTGACAGTTAGCACGAGTATTGGCCAAGCTTTAAGCCAATGTTGGCCCAGTTCGTTTGCTTAGCTTTTTATGCTTTTGGCAAACAATTTTGCTATTGACAGTTACGTCTGCTTTATCAACTTGTTCTTTTTCTTCTGCTGCTGCTTCTACTTCGTCTTCTCTAACGGCAGCAGCTGTCAAATGCAAAGGCACAACTGCAGTTTGCGGCTATTCTACAAAAACTTTCAACTGTCAGTTTATGAGTGTGCAAGGTGTGTGTGTGTGTGTGTGTGTGTGTTTGGTGTGTGTGTGTTGTGTGTACACATGTTATAATTATCTTTCACACATCGTCGCTGACGTCACTGTCGCTGTCGACGTTCTTCTCGTCAGCCGCAGACAAAGTTATGCTAGAGCAAATATTTGTACAGAGTCAGTCAGACAGCGAGAGAGAGAGAGAGAGAGAGAGAGGAATGGAATCATCAACAAAAGTTAAGCAAATATTTGAGAGAGCCAGCAAACAGCAGCCGCCACCTAGTATCGAGCCCAGCCTTTATAGAGTCAGTCTTTAACCCGCTGCTGGCTTCCATGCAACCTACGAATGTGTTAAAAATGCTAGATAATTAATTTTAATGACACAGAAACCAATGCAACTTGATTTATGAGTGATTAGTGTCTGGAATTTCACTTAATCCCTGTAAATTTCAGCTAAAGATTACCTGAGTTCAAATAAAATAAGGTATAAAAAAAGTCGGAAAAAAAGGCATAAAACTATTCATTAGGCTGACTGACTGACTGACTGCACTACATCAGATATCAAACTCTCCGTGGCTGCCTTGGTGTGTGTAATTAGGCTGGACTTCTGGTTAAGAGGGAAATTCCAAAACGAAAGAAATAAAAGGGAAATGCTAGCTGTGTGGCTATAATTAAGTAGGCTATGAGTATAACTTTTAATTTCTCTTTTTTCTAAATATAAACATTGATGGCGATGCTGATTTTTATGGCTTTTTGTTAAGCTCTCAGAGCGTCTTATATAATGATACGATCATAAACTATATACTATATGTACATAGTCAAGCGCACTGGTGGCCCTGAGCAAAGCCACTAATAGCGCCACATGATGGTGATTAAAATGCAATTTTGAGATCTTTGGCACGTGCCCATATGAGCAACAAACACTGCTAAAAAGCGCTATGCTTTGTTTTAAATAAAATTTTGAAAAGTTTTTATTTTTTTAGAGCAAAGTTCTTTGGCGAAGCTTAGATAGAAAAAATGTGGTACAGTCGAGGCGGTGCCCGACAGTGGAATACCCTGTACCTTTTGTGTCAAAAAAATTTTTCCTGCATATTCCATCTAAGAACTTTCCAATTGGAATTTTTTTTTTTTTTGGTGCAAAACGATATTTATACCTATAAGTTCCGTAAATTTGTACCGATTTTGATGAAAATCGAAAGTTACGTCAACGAAGCTATTTTAATTATATTGGGTAAACGAGAGGTATGCTGCGTATGTATGTGTGAGGATAATGAGGGTATCAAAAAATTGTGGAAAAGCATACACAATGGATAGCTGGGTCTGGCAGAGCTTTGGCTAAATTTGTATACCCTGTACCTATAGGTGCAAAGGGTATACTAGATTTGTGCAATGTATGTAACGGACAGAAGGAGGCGTGGCAGACCCCAAGTCCTTTATACCAAAATGCTTATCATAACCTCGGGTAGCGATTGAGCCATGTCCGTCCGTCCGTCCGTCCGTCCGTCCATCCGTCCGTATGAACGCCTAGATCTCGGAGATTATAAGAGCTAGAGACACGAAACTTTACCAGCAGGTGCGCATATTTCCTGGAAAGATGAAGTTTATTGAACTATGTCAATATCTTCCCCCGTTCCCCCGCAGTAGAGTTTCGCGGTTTTTAGCCACACCGTTTAATATTTTCATCTGAAATTTAACAGAGCGATGCGTTGTGGTTACATGCATCTGTGTGTAAAAAATTAACAAAATCGGACAAATACAGCAAAAGTTATAGTCAAAAATGTACAAATTTCACCACCCTCGCCTATAAACTGCGTCAATATTTGACACCTCGTTATTATGGTTACAAGTGACCTAAAATCAAGCTGGTAAGCTGATTCATGTGGCTCTAATAAACAAATCCAC